>QRDG01000323.1:256614-309047 GCA_012064385.1 Puccinellia tenuiflora | reverse complement strand
TCTTTGGTTTTGTGTGTGCTGCTGCCCCAGCTTCTGTGATGTTGCATTTGTATCGCTGGTGTATGGTGGTTGTTGCTTTATTTATAAAGCTGGGCGAAAGCGTTTCGTGTTGTGTGAGCACGACCATGACTTGAACGCGTTGAAGGAGCAACTTCGTCTATCATGGCATTTCCCAGTATGTGCATCTGCAAGATCTATCCGGCTTGCTCTTAATTGTGACATTGTGTCCATAATAGATTGATTTCAATGCTTCTCAGTAATGATGCAGTTGGTCGGATGGAAAAGGCAGAGCACCCAGGATGCTATGATGAGAAGGTGCAATTGAATTTACTCGTGGAAACAAAGGATAAATGGTAGAAGCTAACAGTTATGCTGTCTTTGGTACTTCTGTACCTAATATGTAATTTCTGTAGGTGGCGAATGGACAATGGTGATTGCAGTTAGCATGATGCCGGTTGTAGGCTTAATCGATGTTGAGAACAAACAATAACTTTACAATGCTTCAAAAGGTTTGTGTCGTGGTATGGACATATGCCTAAGAGAAGTCTTGAGTGGTGTGGGAGCAGCTAACATAGCCGGCGGCATCTGCAGGCAGGATTGGGCACAAGCATGCACAGTAACTCACGATGTACCCAGATTTGGAGCCCTCATGGTGAGGTGACACTCCTACTCCTGCTGTGTTCTTGCTTATTCACAGTGTATCGGTTACAAACTTGCTCCTTTGAGCTGTATATGAGCGTCCGGCTAGGGCGGCCGGGTAGAGTAGTCTAGGGTTTTCCTCTAAGGCGAACTGGTCGATCACCTCTATCCCAGTCTAGGGTTTCCAGAAAAGCCTCCTCTTCTATCTGGCCGCACCCCCCTTATATAGGGCTAAGGAGGTGCTGTACATCTATGGGTCAGGCTCATTACACACTGACTGGCGAGGGCCGGCTGCCCGACCCGGATCCGGTGGGTCCGGCTACAGTCTGCTTCCTTCCCACAGTGCTCTTCCATCATGTATAGTGGACGCCGCACGGTATGGAGGCGCCGCTGTCGGGGACGTGCGAGGCCGAGCGGCACGCTTCCTGTCCTGCTGGCTCCGCCTCCGCCGGTTCCGGGTCGGCCGGGTCTTCGGTATGGCCTTCTCCTTTATGTCTTGTCGGTGTGGTCGGCGTCATGCAGCAATTGTACCGGGCGTCGTCGTTGTCGGGTCTTCCGTGGCTGGCTGGCAGGCGGCCAGCCGAACAGATTGTCCAGCCGGACAGGGCTTCAGTGCAGCCAGCCAGCAAGGCATATGGCCAGCCGGCCAGGGCTTCAAGGCAGCCAGCCGGCTAGGCAGATGGCTAGCCGGACAGGTCTTCACGGCAGCCAGCCGGCCAGGCGGATGGCCAGCCGGCCAGGTCTTCAAGGCAGCCAGCCGGCCAGGCAGATGGCCAGCCGGACAGGTCTTCACGGCAGCCAGCCGGCTAGGTCTTCACGCCTTCAGGCAGCCGGGCAGGTTGGCTAGCCGGATTTGGCCGGCCAGCGGGAGGGCCAGCCGGATTTGGCCAGCCAGCGGCTATATCTTGTCGAGTCGTGGACTTTGGTATATCGGGGGACTATCCCCCCGACAGTTTGACATTAGAAATTTATGTGCACATTGATAACAAAGTAGTCGTAAGTACGTGTTTATGGTTAAATTGTGGGTGTTCTCTTTTGCTCCCAGGATTTAGAATTTAGGGACGAAAAAAAGAAGGATTTAGTATTTCTTTGGTTGTATCGACAGATATAATGCTACTGCTTTTGCAAGATTTTGGGTTGTTACCGGTAGTTATAGTAAAATTGTTGACATTTTTATTTGTTGTTGGGTAGACGGTTACTTCATTGTATGCCCAGAATTTAAAAAGAATGCCACCGGCTTAACCAATACTCTGCTTATGCAAACTCTCATCGCATCCTGCTTCTATGCTAATAATTTCAATGCGGGTCGTTTGGTTATTTTAAAATTAGCAAATCAAATGAAAACACCGGGATGATACACAACAAGATTTATTTGTCATTCAAGCTTTTGTCTTGTAAATCACATGCAAATGTACTACTGATTTTTTTAAGTCTGTGATGCACCATTTCGGTACAATAATTAGAGCCCTTTGCATTGTTGCATGTGACAAGGAGGACGCGATGAGGAAGGCGTCCATGGAACACTGATCATGTGCATATTGTATAATCCCCTCTGTTGGTGATCACATCCGATTCGATTATGTTTGTTCCTGCTGGTCCAGGACTCCAGGTACTCATACTTTTCTGAATGCTCTGATCAATATAACACTGATCATGTGCATATTGATCAAACACTAAGCACTGGAATGCTCTGATATTTAACAGTAATTTTCTGAATGAATATGCCATGATGATTAGTACTGACGTTGAGTAAGGATTGCTTTCTTATTTAAAAGATATTTTGCAAAGCAGAGATCAATAGATATATAGGATGGTTACTGGTAGTAACTGATTACGTATCAGTTACACATGTGAGATCCTTGGACATGTATGTACAAAAGCTGAAGTGAGGTCCTTGGACATCAAAAAGAAGTCGAGCTATGTGTTCATTACCTATGGCAGTGACGGCGATCAAACTGTATTGTATTTGACTGTTCATTGTTAAACAGTTGTGACCTTGATTTTAATTACTAACAACTACTACCTCCGTTCCATAATGTAATCCTTTTTAACATTTTTCTTTCTATCCGTATCTAGACATGTTTTAGTGTAAGGTTCAAATGAATCTTGCACTAAAACATGTCTAGATACGGATAGAAAGAAAAATGCTAAAAAGGCTTACATTATGAAACGGAGGGAGTACTAGATGACTAGGTGGGGGTGCCTGAAACCTGGATGCGCCATTGACGCGGCGGTGGTGAGCTTGGATTTTAGATGCGGAAATATAGGTATGAGAAGGAAGAAAAATGATTTTAAAAAAAGTCAAAGTCGACACTGTAGTTTGATGTGCATGAGGATCCTAAATATGTATATTTGACGCAATTTGAACTGAACCACTAGAAATATTTATGCCCCCGTTGCAATGCACGGGCAATTAGCTAGTTTTACAAAAATTAGAAACTGTATTTAAAAGTTTCAGAAAAATCTGAAAAAAAATCATGCATGTTCACAATGATGTATAATATTACCTTGAAAAATATCAATGCAAAAATAAATATATTATATTCTACACAAAAATGACAATTGGAGATTTGAAACTATGCATTGTTAACTATAATTGGATCTGTAAATTTGTCATTTTTGTGTAGGTCGGAATACAAATTATTTCGCATGGTAATTTTGCATGTCTATAGGATACATCATCAAGAACATGCATGAATATTTTCAGATTTTTTGAAACGTATAAATATATATTTCAAAATTTTAAAGTAGCGGGAGCACTTAAGCTCGGTGAAAGAAATCTCTACTCGTCCACCGGATGACACTCGATCTGATGCTGTCGCGGAAAAACAAATCCTGTAAAAAACAATGGACACGACTAGATTTAGAACTTTCTATGTTGGGTCCGTCTAGGTAGCACCCGCGTGCCGAAACGTCATTCTGAGCGCTCACCAGAAAACCAGTCGGCCCACCTCAGGTCGTCTTGGTTTGTGTCTATGCCATGGATTTGGCCATTTTTGCTGAGCGCTCACAAGTAAATGGGCTATTGTTTTCTCATATTTGTTTCTATGCCATGGATTTGGCCATTTATTTTTGTATCTGGTTAACTAGTTATGCATGTATTGGTTTTGGACAAATATTTAGTGCTGAAATCCTTAATATTTAGACTATATATATTGCATTTTTTTTACGAAAAGCTATTTCAAATATAGCATGATATATCACGCTATATCTTCTATAGCATTTTGAGATGGGTCACGCTAAAAGTGATAGCGCGCTATTTTTGTCCTTGGTATGTATACGCTAGCTTGAGATCTGATCAAGCATTCAGTTTTGTTAGCTCTGATATCTGCAGCGTGCGACTGGTTTTCTGTTTAACATATATTCATGTTTTCTTTAGGTTCTGCAGATTGTTATTCTATGTTTCTTTTTGTCTAGAGCAGTTGTTTATGTCTGTGACATGTTGCCTACCAACATATAGTTGCTCAATCATATCAATTTGTTGCCTAATACTTAGTCTATTATCGCCAGTTAATAATAGTTGCTAAGTTTTGTTGCTTTCTTGCCTAAATGTGCAAATTAGTTGTAATTTGCCCATCAGTACCATAGTTAGCAAATTGTGATGTTGTCTAGTCCTGTTGTGAAGTTTTTCACCCAATATTATGAAGTTGTCTAACGTTCTTGTGAAATTGTGTATCATTATTACGAAGTTGCCTATCTGAAGTGGCCTACCGTGGGATATATCTTTTACTTATTACAAAATTATTATTTTAGTCTAAAAAAAATCATGCAGCTTCATTTTTTCCCGAGAGCAGGCACTCGCCAAAAACCACGTACCATACCACCCCACATGTAGTTTCTAGCAAACTACCCGCGCTAGTTGTCCCGACTTGTTGTCTCTACTACACATAAACACAAGTTCACACCAGATATAGGCAACTTCGAGTATTTAAAAAAAACTTCGCCTCCTGGGTCATCCTCTGGTTCCTGACTTCGTCATGGCGTATAAAACTTCCCCGTAAATTTTCGTGCAATTCCAAGAATATTTCCAGAAGCGTATTTTGCGAATTAGAAAACAACGAAAACACGGAACTGGCACTGAGCATCTTGTCAATAGGTTAGTCCAATAAAATACCTAAAAATTATATAATAAGATAGTAAAAACATGTGACAATGGTAATAAACAAACATGAATCAATCAAAAATTATAGATACGTTTGACACGTATAAAGAGGACACCTCAAAAAACCCCATAGATTAATTCCAACTCCAGTTGTGTGTTTCACCCCATGGGGGTGGGGGGTTTATATAGGAGGAAGGGGGAGGGAGACTTGGGGAAGGGGCTCCCTCCCCAAGCCGCCGCCGCCCTATGGGTGGGCCCCACCCAGCCGAACCGACCCAGGGTTAGTGCACCTCCCAAATCCTAGGCACCGGCCCTAGGTGGGCCCTACCTAGCCCTGCCGTCGGCCCTCCTTGATAGGTCCCTAAGGGCCCATCCTCTCCACCTGGTGGTGGTGTGGCTGCCCCATGGGCCCCTAGAGCCCATGTGGCAGCCCCAAAGTGGGCTGCTTTTATTTATAAATAATTTTCAATATTAATTTATTTTTCTTTATCAAATTTTTGTCTAACTATTTTTTCGATGAATTTTCCACTAGGTAAAGTTCCCAATATTAATTTGCAATCATACAAATCATATTTATATGAACCGGGAAATACCTATGTCCACATACAAAATCTACGGATAAATATTTCCCTCTTAATATAAACCTCGGAACAATTCCGATAGTGATAGAAACTCTTTCTATAATTCCAAGAAATCATATGTCTGCATGTCCAATCATCTCCCTGATATATCCATCATGTAGAAAGTCTATTCCGGTGATACTCTCTCATAGTTTCCAAACCTACCATTATACACACAAACCAAAACCAACTTAAGTGCGTGACCCCAACAGGTTCGGTAACAACTGGTCATGGCCGGATAACTTTCCGATCAATAATCAATAGCGGGACCATGGACGTCCATATTGACTCCCACTGTCATACGAAGAATACTCTGTTGAACCTGTGGATTGTTATACATCGTTCCTATTACTCGCGATACTGGACTTTACCCGAGATCAGATATCCTGATATTGTATGAATCAACCTTTGATTCATTTATATCTTTGTCAATCTCGTTATCTGGTAAATTTCCATTTACTCATTCCCGTAGTACGATATCCCACATGAAGGATCATCATCATGCGTTGTCTGCAGAACATATTGGATATCATTCATACCGAGTGGGCCCTAGATGTATCTCTCTTTAATGGAGGAGTAATTTCCCATCTTGGAACATCAAGATTAATGCATACTTTGGAACTACCCGGTAACTACTGTTTTGATCACCCTGTTACAGTGTGACGATTGATAGCACCAGAGCAGCTCCTCGTGAATGTATAACCTTAATAATCTCATGGTCTAAGGACACAACGGTGCTGCAACTTTGCTGTGATATTTCACTAAGGACAAAAGACATCGCAAAGGAATCTCTTAGCATATCTACGAACTAGGTCTTTGATACGTCTCCGACGTATCTATAATTTTTGATGTTCCATGCTTGATTATATATCATCACCACATGTTTTTATAATGTTTATATATCATTTTGGCATTATTTATGGAACTAACCTATTAACAAGATGCCCAGTGCTAGTTCCTGTTTTCTGCTGTCTTTTTATTTCAGAAAAGTTGTCCTGTGAAGTTTCTCGGAATGCGCTGAAAATTTACGGGAATTATTTCCAAGCAGAAAGAAGTCCGAAGCCAGGAGGGCGCCCGAAGGGGAGGCACCCAGCCTCCAGATGCCCCCCAAGCACGACCCCACCCTAGGTTGCGCCTGGGTCCCACCTGGTGCCCTCCGGCATCGTCTCGAGTTGCCCCTTCGCCTATAAAATCATTTTCGACCCGAAAACCCGAAGGACCTGATTGATTTCTTCAGAAAAGTTCCTGAGCTCCGCCGCCACCAAAAACCCTAATTCGGGGGACAAAAGTTCCTGTTCCGGCACCCTGTCGGGATTGAGAATTGCCCCCGGAGTCATCTTTATCACCGTTGCTGCCTCCCGTGATGTAGCGGGAGTAGTTCTTCATCGGGGCTGAGGGCTCTACTAGTGCCTATGTGGTTATATCTCTCTCTCCCATGGTGTGATCTTTATGTGATCATGAGCATTGTAATATAGTTGAACTCATGGATATTTTTCCCCTTCATTATGTATGGATATGTTGCTCAATTTATCTAGTATAATTTTCGGAGTCAATGTTGACAACACAAAGCCTTGGTGACAGTGTGGGTGCCATGTGTAGTGTTCGGACTTTAGGGTGTGATAGACCTACGCATGAATTGTGGTGGCCGAACTTTGAGGTGTGCTTTTGTAGCCCTACACGGTTTCTCCGAGCAATGTCTTTGTTACATGATGTTAGAGGAAGTGTGTTATGTGTTCAATTATGTTACAACTGTCAAGAGAGTCCACTAGTGAAAGTAGGATCCCTATGCCTTGATTCCAATCATTGCAACACTGTTTCTAGTCACTTTTGTGGCATGTTTGCTTGCTGCCATTTTTATTACAGATTACAAATACCACTTGTTACCATCCATATCACTTGCATTTTACTATCTTTTCGCCGAACTAGTGCACCTATACAACTGACAATTGTATTAGGTTTGTTGGGGACACAAGAGACTTCTTGTATCTTAATTGCAGGGTTGCTTGAGAGAGGATACATTTGTAGCGCCCCGACCCCAGAACTATACAATGAAGCTTTGTGCAACCGGTCATGCTACACAATCGAAGGTTACTGGGTTTACCAATCCCAGGCCAAAACCTTTGGCAGGCGTGCTCGAAATGGATCATCGGCACGCAACACTTCGATCATGCCATAAGCTCAGACATAGCTATCATGTATAGTGAAGAGATCAAGACTTGTGGAACAACTAGCACCTCACAGACTCTACGACACAAAGATTCATATAGCAACTCATATATGAGAAAGATACAAATATTACACACGAAAGGTCACAGACCCAACAATTCATCATGCGGAAGCGAAGTAGTGTTGTCTAACAACAAGATCTAAAATATGGCCTAAGAGGCGTACAAATAAACAATCCCAGCCAGCTTGTTCCACGGTCCCAAGCTGCCACCTGGGAACCCCGAACTACTCGTCGACGTCCATGAAGAACCCACCTGTGTGCTCGGTGTCGTCCTCCTCTGAAACAAGATATAAAGGCAGCAAAGAGAGATTGAGTACGACGTACTCGCAAGTTTAGTAGGGCGATATAGGCCCAATGATGACGGAGTCTCTAAAGCTGTATAATAGCTATTTTGCATAAAGCTAGATTTCATTTTTGAAAGGTATAAAAGACCCATGGCAGCGACTACTCAGAATTGTTTTCTCGAAAAGGGATAAGGGAGTGAACTTACGTCTTTGGTTCTCATCGAACCATTTGTAACCAACACCAACTCATGAGGCTTACTCAAGGACCATCAGTGTGCGGAAGGACAGGTTCAGCGCCTCCAACGCCCTACCCCGCGGCCACATCCTAAACACCACCGAACTCGTCATTTCTTTTCCACCCACACAACTCACGCACAAATGTAAATAGCAAACTAGAGGACCCTTGACAAGCCCCTCACAAATTATTTGGTTAGTAAGGAGCCCATACCCCCACCAATGGCAGCACGCTTGATCTTGAGTCTAGAGACAAGAAATCGTACCTAGGGGCATGGATGAGGCAAAACACCATCCCCGATGGCAACTCATCCAAGCCTTCTTAGCATTTTAATTAAGCATCAATAGTAACCACCATGCCCGAATCATTCCATCAACATCCTCAATTATGGAATTAAACAACAGACATAACTAGAATTTGACTAAGCATGGCTAAGCATATAAATACAACAATTATAAATTTGTCACCGGCCAACACAACAAGCCTATGGTTCATAGGAGGGGGAGCATGTGATGGTTCGGGGGATAAACATGCATTCATAGGATATTCTACAATTTGATCAAAAGTGACATTGGAACCGCATGCAATATTATGGTGGATAAAATAAGTTTAGAAAACCATAGGATTCTAGATGCCAAGAAGGTTAGGTTATCGCTTGCCTTGCTGCCTGGGCGTGTAGTACAGCTCGTCGGGATAGCTAGGGGTGACCTCAACTCCGGAATCTATCGATAGCAAACCAATAACAAAGGAACAAATAAATAACACGGAGACAAAGTGCAATGCACAAGCACATGATGAAATGACAAGTTTATGCAAGGTTATCATCATTTAATTTGTCTACAAATTAAATGGAGTTCCAAATAATTACTGCAATTATTTGGAAACAACCCCATATTTATCTTAGTGACCACATTATTTATAAATTATTACATTACAAAAGATGTGGCTTAAATATGCATGAACATGACATAATTAAATAGGTTTTGTTCTTCCGATCATTTTGGTACCTTATTTGTGAAATTCCAATTATCGAAGATTAAATAGTGAATTAAATAATTATTTGAATTTAAATCTTTTAATCACTTAAAGAATAACATCAAATAAATATTTGTGATCATGATTTGATAATGGCATTGTTTGATAGCATTTGAAGTGTTGATCACATTGATATTTTATTCATGATTTTTGGTTAAATATTTGTCGAGTTATGATTTTTCCCGAATTAGGTATTATTTATGCCATTTTAATAATTCTTAAAATAAAGGCAAAAAAATTTACTCAAAAGAGTATGTCAATGTTACCAATAGATAGGTATTGTTTTTCTGAACAATTTGATATTTTATTTGCAAAATTTGAAGCAATAAATAAATAGTTATCAATTGTTTTATTTAATTTTAATTTCCAAAAAGGAAAACCAAAAGCCAGACAGGCCGGCCTCCAACCCGGCCAGGCTGGGCTCAAGGCTGGGTAGGCACCCGAAGCAGCCAGCCTTTGGCCAACCTTTGACCAGCCCAGGCTGGGCGCTAGGCCGGGCTGGTGCCCGAGGCAGCCAGCCTTTGGGCCGGCCCAGGCCCGGGGCAAGGCTGGGCAGCAGCCCGAGCCAGCCGGCCTCCTGGCCGGACAGGCCGGTGCCCAGGCCGGCACACGGGCAACGGCGATGCCGGCGACGGGTACGGTGACCGGCGGCGAGGAGGGGGAAAGGGGAAGCGGGAGAGAGTCTAAAAAGGACGCCGGACTCACCCGCGTTACTTGTGGGTGCTCGACGGCGGCGGGGGAGGTCGGTGTTGAAGAAAATCGAGCCCGTCGGAGTCCGGCCGACGCGGATGTAATCGAGGATGGCGACACCGATGCGGACAACCCCGGCCCGATTCCTTGCTCGAGGGGGCAGAGGAGGACACGGCGGAACTTCTTATCGAGCTCGATCTACTCCGGAGGGACCTAAACGACGGAGGCGAGCTCGGCACCACGGCGGCAATGGAGGAACTCGCGAGGTGTGATACGTCTCCGACGTATCTATAATTTCTTATGATCCATGCTTGTTTTCATACCTTTTGCTACATGTTTTGTTTACATCTTATAGCATTTTTATGCATTTTTGGAACTAACATATTAACAAGATGCCCCAGTGCCAGTTCCTGTTTTCTGCTGTTTTTCCATTTCAGAAAAGTACTTAAGGAAATATTCTCGGAATCGGACGGGACAAAAACCCAGGATCTTATAATTTCGTCACGCACACGGAGTCCAAAGGGGAGCCGAAGACGCACCAGAGGGCGACCACACCGTAGGGTGGCGCGGCCCACCTGTCTGCCGCGCCACCAGGTGGTGTGGCCCCCTCGGGCCTCCACCGACGCCGCCCTTTCGCCTATATAATCCCCCCGACGAGAAAACCCTAAGGACCCGATCAAAATTCCAGAAAAACATCTGTCGCCGCCGCCGTCGTCAACCCTAGTTCGGGAGGGTTCTGAAGCTCTCCCCGGCACCCTGCCGGAGAGGGGAATCATCGCCGGAGGGCTCTACACCACCATGCCCGCCTCCAGACAGATGTGTGAGTAGTTCATCCTTGGACTACGGGTCCATGCAGTAGCTAGATGGTAGTCTTCTCCTCTTGTGCTATCATGTTTAGATCTTGTGAGCTGCCTATCATGATCAAGATCATCTTATTGTAATGCTACATGTTGTGTTTGCTGGGATCCGATGAATAGAGAAGTACCTTGTGATGTTGATTATTGATATTATCATGTCTATGTTATTTGTGATCTTGCATGCTTTCCGGTACTTGTAGTTGCCTTGATCAAGTAGTTGCTTGTATCTCCAAGAGGGAGTATTTATGCTAGATAGTGGGTTCGGTCCCTGTGTGCCTTGGCTTGAGTGACAGAAACATATAAGGACGGGGGAGTGCCGTTGCTACTAGGGAGTAAACTTTATGCACAGTTCTTCATGCAATTGTCTGTTGCTTGCAACTTAATACTGGAGAGATTTTACGGTATGTTATCTCAAAGGTGGACTATTTAGGCATAGGTGTATGCTTGGAACAGCTATCTATGTATTTTGTCGTAATGCCCAAAGCATCTCATATAGACATCATCATCCTCTGTATTATGCAATGTTCATGCATTGTCATGCATTCTCTATTCTGTCAATTGCCCAGCTGTAATTTGTTACCCAGCATGTGTAGTATTTTATTTATGGAGAAGACACCACTAGTGAACTGTGGACCCCGGTCTATTCTTTTACATCTGCAATTAAATCAACTGCTCTACTGCTTTCATTTACTGCAAACAAGCTTCCTTCCACACATACATTTAATCCTTTGTATTCAGCAAGGCCGGTGAGATTGACAACCTCACTACTTCGTTGGGGCAAAGTAGTTTGATTGTGTTCTGCAGGTTCCACTGTCTCCCCTGCAACAGCTCTTTTTCTGGCGCCATTGCAGTTGTGGACAACCTTCTGAAGCATTCCTCACTCCTACTGGTTCGATAACCTTGGTTTCTAACTGAGGGAAAACTTGCTGCTGTGCTCCTCAAACCTTCCTCTTGGGGTGCCCAACGAAGCGTGATTGATTAACACCTCTCGCGCTATCAAGCTCTTTTTCTGGCGCCGTTGCCGGGGAGTTAAGAGTGCTCAGTAAGAAGCTTCTCGAAGTATCAAACTTCTCACTCCTCCGTCAACAGCTCTTTCTGGCGCCGTTGCCGGGGAGTAGAGAAGCTTCTGCAAGGGGAGTCTCTCAGTTCCAATCTCTTTACTTTGTTTTAGTCTTGCTTATTATTATTGCTTTGTCTTGTTTTGCTTTCTTATATCAAAAACACAAAAAAATTAGTGTAGAATTTATCTTGTTGCTTTCCTATATCAAAAACCCCAAAAAATTAGTTACTTGTTTAATCTTGTTCAATTCGGTTTACCTTGTTTTCCTCAAAAATGAGTACTGCTGAAAACACTAAGTTGTGTGACTTCACTAGTACTAATAATGATGATTTCATATGTACTCCTATTGCTCCACCTGCTGCTAAGACAGATTTTTATGAGATCAAACCTGCTTTGTTAAATCTTGTTATGAAAGAGCAATTTTCTGGTGCTAGTACTGATGATGCTGCTGCTCACCTTAATAATTTTGTTGAACTTTGTGAGATGCAAAAGTATAAGGATATGGATGGAGATATTATAAAACTGAAATTGTTTCCTTTCTCTTTGAGAGGGAGAGCTAAAGAATGGTTGTTATCTTTGCCTAGAAATAGTATTGATTCATGGACTAAATGCAAAGATGCTTTCATTGGAAAATATTATCCTCCTGCTAAAATTATATCTTTGAGAAGTAGCATCATGAACTTTAAACAAATGGATAATGAACATGTTGCTCAAGCTTGGGAAAGAATGAAATCTTTGATAAAGAATTGTCCCACCCATGGACTGACTGCTTGGATGATCATCCAAACCTTTTATGCAGGATTGAATTTTTCTTCAAGAAACCTATTGGATTCAGCTGCTGGAGGAACCTTTATGTCCATCACTTTGGGTGCAGCAACAAAGCTTCTTGATGATATGATGGTAAACTACTCTGAATGGCACACTGAAAGGGCTCCACAAGGTAAGAAGGTAAATTCTGTTGAAGAAACCTCTTCCTTGAGTGAAAAGATTGATGTGATTATGTCTATGCTAGTTAATGGTAAATCTTTTGTTGATCCAAATAATGTTCCCTTAGCTTCTTTGGTTGCCCAAGAAGAGCATGTTGGTGTGAACTTCATTAAAAATAACAATTTCAACAACAATGCCTATAGGAACAATTTTGGTAACAACAATTATAAGCCATATCCTCCTAATAACAATTATGGTTATGGTAACTCTTATGGTAATTCTTATGGGAAGCCTAGATTGCCTAGTGAGGAAAGATTGTTAGAAGTTGAAAGGACCACTAAAGACTATATGCAAGCACAATATGAACAAAACCAATTGTTTACTAAAACTATGAATGAACAATCTGCTTTGCTAAAAAACATAGGTCATCAACTTGAGAATTTAAACAAGGAAATTTTTGGTTTGCAAACTAAAATTTCAAATGCTGAAGACCGTATTTCATCCATGTCTGAATCACAAGCTTCTTTAATCAATAAAATGGCGGCTAAACCTGAAGTTATTGAACATAACATTTTTGCTACGGCCAATGCCATCCAAGTTAGAATTGATGACAATGTTAGAATGTTGGCTGAACTACATGCTAGGTGGGAAAGAGAAAGAGAAGCCACTAAAAAGAACAATATGGTTAAAGTTTACACCATCACCACCACTAGTAATGTTCAGGTTTCACATGATAACAAGTCTATTAATGATAATGGTAAAGTTAACAATGTTGGCAATGTTTCCACTTCTCATGAAAAACGCTTAAAACTGCCAAAAGATACCAAAACTGCTAGTGATAAAGGAGCTGAAATTTTTCAAACTATGGGAGATCCTTCTTCCATTACTTTTGATGATAATGATTTTGATTTTGATAATTGTAATATCTCTGAAGTCATAATGTTGTTGCAAAAGCTAGCTAAGATTCCTAATGCTAGTACTATAAACTTGGCTTTTACAAAACATATTACCAATGCTCTCATGAAAATTAGGGAAGAAAAGTTAAAACTTGAAGCTTCTATCCCTAAGAAATTAGAAGATGGTTGGGAACCCATCATTAAACTGAAAGTAAATGATTTTGATTGTAATGCTTTATGTGATCTTGGTGCAAGTGTTTCTATTATGCCTAAGAAATTCTATGATATGCTTAACTTGCCACCATTGGAGAGCTGTTGTTTGAACATTCATCTTGCTGATAATTCTACAAAAACACCTTTGGGAAGGCTTGATGATATTCATGTTATGGTTAATAATAACCTTGTTCCCATTGATTTTATTGTCTTGGATATTGAGTGCAAAGCTTCTTGTCCTATTATTTTGGGAAGACCTTTTCTTCGAACTATTGGTGCTGTTATTGATATGAAAGAGGGCAACATTAGATATCAATTCCCTCTTAAGAAAGGTATGGAACACTTCCCTAGGAAGAGAATGAAGTCACCTTTTGACTCTATTGTTAGAGCAAATTATCGTTTTGATGCTTCTTCTCTTGGAAATACTTGATGTTCACTTTCTGCGCCTAGCTGAAAGGCGTTAAAGAAAAGCGCTTATGGGAGACAACCCATCATTTTATTTTCAGTATCTTTTCTTTTATTTGAGTCAAGAAGTTTGTTTACTTCTGTAGCAACTTCTTTGTATCTTTATTTTCTTGCAATGTTGTGCCAAGTAAGGTCTCTAGTAGAAAGTTTTTGCTATATTTGGATTTCTGCACAGGAAACAGATTTCTGTCTGTCACCGTTAAATTCGTCATTTATTCCAGAAGCGACGAAATGCTTTGAGATTTTGTGTGCTGAATCTTCATATATGTATGAAACTTTTTCTAGTTCAGTGATTTTCGATTTGAGCAACTCTAGTGCCTCGAAAAAATTCGTCTTTACAGACTGTTCAGATTTTGACAGATTCTGCCTTTTATTGTGCATTGCTTCTTTTGCGATGTTTATTTGGATCTTTTTGATTCTTTGAGCATCAGTGGCTGTAGCTAATGTTATAATGCATTAAGGTGTGCTTGTGTCACAGTAGAACTTGTGAATTTTTGGTTTATGCACTAACCCTCTAATGAGAATTACTTTGAGTTTGATGTGGTGGAAGTTTTCAAGTAAGCAAAAGGGACGATATGATGAGATCAAGAAGAGTGAAAAGCCTAAGCTTGGGGATGCCCCGGTGGGTCATCCCCAGCAAATTCAAGAAGACTCAAGCATCTAAGCTTGGGGATGCCCAAGGCATCCCCTTCTTCATCGACAAAACTATCAGGTCATCTCTAGTGATACTATATTTTTATTCCACTACATCTTATGCATTTTGCTTGGAGCGTCTGTTTTTATTTTGAGTGTGTGTTTTAGTTTGCTTAATAAGTTGGATCCTAGCATTCTTGTGTGGGAGAGAGACACGCTCCGCTTTTTCATATGAATACTCTTGTGCTTCGCTTATATTTGTTGAGTATTCTTAGCTACTGTTTGTTTTCTAGTAAGCTCTCGCTTTTAGCATGTTATCTTGTTTAGGGCTGCTAGTTCTTTGTGTTAAGCTCTCTTGTGTTTCACTCTTATTTGTTAGAGAGTTGTTTTAGTTGCTTGGTTGATGTGTTAGATTGGAAAATGCTATGCTTGTGATAGTGGTATGAAATAGAGAAAAGCTGCATAGTCTTGTAGACCATTGTGTAGATAACTTGCTCCTCTTCAATTGTTTTGAGGTATTAAAATAACTAATGGTTAAAATTTGTTGGTTAATGTTGTTAAGAGCTGATTAGTGAAGATGTGTTAGTAGAGCGTGGAGCCGTACTTTTCTGAACTAAAAACAACTTAAGTCAATAGTGCTTTAGTGTCGTGATTTCCTCTTAGTTGAAAAGAAGTTTCTAATGGTATAGTTACTGCAACGGTCGGGGAAGCCAACGGGGCACTTGTGTCGCCGCCACGATCCCTCTCGGGGTGTCTCTAACCATTTGTAAAACTTTGATACTGTTAGTTGTTTGCAATATACGACATGCTATGTGAGTTTTTGGTTTTTGGCACTTCCACCTCCATATTTTGCTAGCCTCTTCGGTACTTTGCATTGCCCTTTTTCACATTGAGATTGGTGCATACTTCGCAAGTACATCCAACCCCGTGGGAGATCTTCATCTTGTTCTCCTACACATAAGCCAACTATCTTCCTCAAAACAGCCACCATATCTACCTATCACAGCATTTCCATAGCTGTTCCGAGATACATTGCCATGCAACATCCATCATTTACATTACATGACTTTATGTCATTTTTACTTCATTACCATATAGTATTGCTTGACCATTTGAGTTAGTGTGATGCGTGGTTTTCCACATGTGTTACATCTTTTCCACACTACGCTCGGTCTTGCATATCCACCATACACCATGTATTAGTCTTTGAGTTTTGAGTACACCAAAAAGTGTGATGATCATCTTGTAAAATAGAGTGTTGCCTCTACCTGTGAGCATATTGAAAAGAGTCCAAAGTGGCCAATCAAAAGAGTCCAAAAGAGACCAATGAGAGAAAAATATAAAAGAGCCACAAAGGCCTCAAAAAGCAAAAAGCAAAAAAGAGAAAAAGAAAAAAGAATATAAAATGAGAGAGGGGGCAACACTACTATCCTTTTATTCCACACTTGTGCTAGTAGCACCTACATCATTGTAGTGAGTTTTCATGCTTCATTAGTATAACTATGTGGGGACCAAACGTTATAGAACTTGGCTTGTATATTCCAACGATGAGCCTCCTCAAGTGAGCTCTAGGTCTTCATGAGCAAGCAAGTTGGATGCACCCCCACTAGTTCCATTGGAGAGCTTCCATTCATATAGCTCTATGTGCATCCGTTGCATGGCAATCACTACTCCTCATTCAGTGTCTACTACGGGACTTCCTCTTGTCTTGTGGTTACCTCTTCCACTGTTTGAGCCTTTCTTTTTGGCCTTCCAAACCCCCATTATTATTCTCTTTGCCATAACCTCATGGTGCCAAGCCTTCTTCTTGCTTGTATTAGTTGAGTGGACTACATAACAGTTGATAAGTTAAGTGGATGGATTAAGGACACTTGACTTGAGCTTGGCTATTTCTATTATTAACTGAATTTGATGCTTTGAAGATTGATTGACATTTTGCATTGGAGACACAATTTACTATTCTTCTTTCTAAACCTTATGTATGGTTCCTAGTCTCCAACACGCTGATTCATGAAAAGTTCTAGCTTCTTTTAGCTAGCATTTGTTAATCATTGTTTGCTTAATGTCAACTATAGACAATTGTTTTGGATCACCTTATTCACATCATGTGTTTTGCATTACTATGTTGATCTAGATTGTGAGTTTGCATGTCTCCTAAGAAATTATTTGTTATCGTTCTACCTACTCGAGGACGAGTAGAACTAAGCTTGGGGATGCTGATACGTCTCCGACGTATCTATAATTTCTTATGATCCATGCTTGTTTTCATACCTTTTGCTACATGTTTTGTTTACATCTTATAGCATTTTTATGCATTTTTGGAACTAACATATTAACAAGATGCCCCAGTGCCAGTTCCTGTTTTCTGCTGTTTTTCCGTTTCAGAAAAGTACTTAAGGAAATATTCTCGGAATCGGACGGGACAAAAACCCAGGATCTTATAATTTCGTCACGCACACGGAGTCCAAAGGGGAGCCGAAGACGCACCAGAGGGCGACCACACCCTAGGGTGGCGCGGCCCACCTGTCTGCCGCGCCACCAGGTGGTGTGGCCCCCTCGGGTCTCCACCGACGCCGCCCTTTCGCCTATATAATCCCCCCGATGACAAAACCCTAAGGACCCGATCAAAATTCCAGAAAAACATCCGTCGCCGCCACCGTCGTCAACCCTAGTTCGGGAGGGTTCTGAAGCTCTCCCCGGCACCCTGCCGGAGAGGGGAATCATCGCCGGAGGGCTCTACACCACCATGCCCGCCTCCGGACAGATGTGTGAGTAGTTCATCCTTGGACTACGGGTCCATGCAGTAGCTAGATGGTAGTCTTCTCCTCTTGTGCTATCATGTTTAGATCTTGTGAGCTGCCTATCATGATCAAGATCATCTTATTGTAATGCTACATGTTGTGTTTGCTGGGATCCGATGAATAGAGAAGTACCTTGTGATGTTGATTATTGATATTATCATGTCTATGTTATTTGTGATCTTGCATGCTTTCCGGTACTTGTAATTTCCTTGATCAAGTAGTTGCTTGTATCTCCAAGAGGGAGTATTTATGCTAGATAGTGGGTTCGGTCCCTGTGTGCCTTGGCTTGAGTGACAGAAACATATAAGGACGGGGGAGTGCCGTTGCTACTAGGGAGTAAACTTTATGCACAGTTCTTCATGCAATTGTCTGTTGCTTGCAACTTAATACTGGAGAGATTTTACTGGTATGTTATCTCAAAGGTGGACTATTTAGGCATAGGTGTATGCTTGGAACAGCTATCTATGTATTTTGTCGTAATGCCCAAAGCATCTCATATAGACATCATCATCCTCTGTATTATGCAATGTTCATGCATTGTCATGCATTCTCTATTCTGTCAATTGCCCAGCTGTAATTTGTTACCCAGCATGTGTAGTATTTTATTTATGGAGAAGACACCACTAGTGAACTATGGACCCCGGTCTATTCTTTTACATCTGCAATTAAATCAACTGCTCTACTGCTTTCATTTACTGCAAACAAGCTTCCTTCCACACATACATTTAATCCTTTGTATTCAGCAAGGCCGGTGAGATTGACAACCTCACTGCTTCGTTGGGGCAAAGTAGTTTGATTGTGTTCTGCAGGTTCCACTGTCTCCCCTGCAACAGCTCTTTTTCTGGCGCCATTGCAGTTGTGGACAACCTTCTGAAGCATTCCTCACTCCTACTGGTTCGATAACCTTGGTTTCTAACTGAGGGAAAACTTGCTGCTGTGCTCCTCAAACCTTCCTCTTGGGGTGCCCAACGAAGCGTGATTGATTAACACCTCTCGCGCTATCAAGGTGATAGGGGAACGAGTCAAGAGGGAGCAGGTGGGGGGAATGGGATGCGGGGGAGCTGCCGGACGCGTCGTGGGCGTCTTGGCCACGGAGGCACGGCGTCCACGGGTGGGGGCTGCGGCATGGGAGCGAGGAAGGTGGCGGCATGGCGCCAGTGCGCCCTGCACTATGGAGAAGAAGAGGAAAAACACGAAGAACCCCTGGCACCACTTTCGGTAATTACAATAAGGTCCAACAGCAACTTTGGCGATTTAATTGGGGTATTTAGGCATTTTCTAAAATTCCACAAAAATTTGGGTGGCCTCCCCATAACACCTAGAAGCTCCACAAAAATTGGTTTGGCAAAATAAAAGGTTATATTTGTTCATAGGGTGTTATTAAGGGCATTTTTGGTAAACTCCAAATTGTATTTATTTGGAGCATTTAAACAATTCCAAAAATAATGAAAATATTCATGGAGGCTCTCAGAATAATATTGAAGCACCCCATGATTTTATTTTGAGTTTTTGGAAAGTGTTTGCTTGGTTTAAAAATAGGATTTGAATTGAACCAATTTTGGATTCTCAAATTCATTTCTTATTTGGCAATATTTAGATTTTGAGAATTGGCTATAAAATGTAAACTTGGAACTTCCTAAACAATTTGGAAGTCCAAGAATGATCTGTTGGTCCAAGTTAGACAATTGCATTGGTTTGGATGTTTGGGAAGTTTTGCTTCCCCATTTTAGTTGCTTGCATATGTGGTTAGTTAGAAATGTCAATTTCATATGGATGCCATGATGCAAACAAGAATGCAAAAAGTGGAAAAATTCTTCGTATTTTTCATTAACAAGCTGGGGCTGTTACAATTCTACCCCCCTTACAGGAATCTCGTCCCGAGATTCTAGGCTTGAGTGAAGAAGGCGGGATATTCCTGACGAAGGCTAGTTTCTCGCTCCCAAGTCGCTTCTTCTTCGGAATGGTTAGACCATTGGATTTTGAGGAACTTGATTGTCTTGTTGCGGGTTTTCCTCTCCGCTTCATCCAAGATGCGGATAGGATGCTTGCGATAGGTCAAATCCTCCTGGATGTCCAACACCTCATGATCAACCCCACGGATTGGATACTTGAAGCAACGACGGAGTTGGGAGACATGGAATGTAGCGCCCCTACCCCAGAACTATACAGTGGAACGTTGTGTAACCGGTCATGCTACACAACCGAGGGTTACTGGGTTTAGCAAGCCCAGGCCAAAACTCATTGGCAGGCGTGCTCAGAATACATCATCGACACACAACACCTCGATCATGCCATAAGCTCAGACATCGCTTCCATGTATAGTAAAGAGACCGAGACTTGTGGAACAAACTGGCACATCACAGGCTCTACGACACAAAACTCATATAGCAACTCATATATGAGAAAGATACAAATATTACACAACAAAAGGTCACAGACCATCAATTCAACAAGCGGAAGCGAAGTAGTGTTGTCTAGCACAACAAGATCCAAATTTAGGGCCTAAGAGGCCTACACATAAATAAACCCAGCCAGCTTGCTCCAATGTCCCAAGCTGCCACCTGGGAACCCCAGACCACTAGTCGATGTCCACGAAGAACCCACCTAGCTGCTCGGTGTCGTCCTCCTCTGAAATACAAATATGAAGACAGCAGAGAGAGACTGAGTACGATGTACTCGCAAGTTTAGTAGGGCGATATAGGCCCAATGACTGACGGAGTCTCTATAGCTTTATATGTATTTCTTTTGCATAAAGCGAGATTTTCATAAACCGAGAGATATATGACACATGGCATTCGTCTACTCAGAACAGTTTTACAAAGGGGTAAGAGAGTAATCCTTTCCTCTTCGGTTCTCGGCGAACCAATTTGTAACCAAACCCACTAATTTCCACCAAGGCACCCCCTCGAATCACCCTCGAGGAAATGAACCTTCAACACACGTTGGTTATGCAACCTTTAGCTGCCATATCAATTAGGTTAAGGTTCTCTATGGTCTTATCGTCTATTCCCAAGTTGTCCATAACCGCGGACACGGCTTTTCGAAAAGATTAAACCCTGCAGGGGTGTACTAATTTACCCATTGGTACCGTCCGGCTCACCTGCTTGGCCCTCTTCCGGGGAAGGCCGGTGAACGGGCGCGGTTAAACCTTTACCTCGCATGAGACTATCCAAGAGTCATCTGTGGCCACGGGGCAAGTTTCCCCAGCCTATTTCAGCCCCTGCCCCATCGCCACGCCCTAAACACAAATCCTCATCAACATCAACATCCACTCACACGCAAATGGAAAACCGAACTAGAGGACCCTTGGATACGCCCGCACAAGTTATTTAGTTAGTAAGGAGCCCATACCCCCACCAATGGAAGCACGCTAGTCTTGGTTCAAGAGGTAAAGAACTCGCACCTAGGGGCAAGAGTGAGGCAAAACACCATCCTCGATGGCAACTCACCCAAGCCGTCTTAGCATTTTAATTTAAGCACCCCACATATCCACCATGTCCGAACCATTCCATCAACATCAACAATTATGGAATTTAACAACGGACATTGCTAGCATTTGACTAAGCATGGCCAAGCATATAAATACCACAATTATATTCTTGTCTCCGGCCAACACATCAACACTAAGGTTCATAGGTGGGGATACATGTGATTGGCTCGGGGAATAACATGCATTCATAGGATATTCTGTCTCGAACAAAAATGACATTTGAATCGCATGCAATATTATGGTGGATAAAATAATTTGATAAAAACATAGGATGCTAGTATGCCAAGAAGGTTAGGTTATCTCTTGCCTTGCAGCCAGGGCGTGAAGTACTGTTCGTCGTGATAGGTCGGGGTGACCTCAACTCCGGAATCTATCGATACCCAAAGAAAATACGAAGAACACGTAAATCACACGATCACAGGGTGCAATGCGCAAACAAATGATGACATGTCCAATTGATGCAAGGATATCAACATGTAATTGATCTAGCAAATTAAATGGAGCTCCAAATAATTAGTGTAATTATTTGGACGCAACTCCATATTTATCTTAGTGACCACATTCTTCACAAATTATTAAATTATTAGAGAAGTGGCTCGAAATGCATGAACATGACATGAGATGGTTAGGGTTTGTCATTCCGATCAATTTGGTACCTCATTTGTAAATTTCGGAGCACCGATGAATAAATAGCAAATTAATTAAATAATTGAATTTAATTAATTTAAACAAATTATGAATAACATCAAATAAGAATTTGTGATCATGACATGATATCAGCATGGTTGAGTAGCATTTGACCAGAGAATCACATTGATGGTTTGTTCATAATTTTTGGATCAAGATTCAATAAGTTGTGAATTTCCTAATTTGGGTATTAATTAACCCATTTTAGGAATTCTTAAATACACAGCAAAATATGGTTTCAAAAAATAACATTTCAATTGTTCCACTAGGTAGAATTTGTCTTTCTGATCAAATTGGTATTTTATTTGTTGAATTTGACCCAATATTCAATTAGTTATGAATTATTTCCAAGTATTTCAATTTTCTGCTTTTACTGTACGGGCCGGCCCACAGGTCGGCCCAGACCGGTTTACAGGCCGGGTCAGTGGCAGAAAAGACCGGCCTCAGAGCCGGCCCAGTACGGAGCCAGGCCGGGCTGTGACCCGAGGGAGCCGGCCTCATGGCCGGCCCAGGCCGGGCGCCTGGCCGGTCACGCCCCCGAGCCAACCGGCCTCCAAGCCGGTCGGGCCGGTGCCCAGGCCGGGCGCGCGTGCGGGGGCGCCGGCGGCCGACGGCGACCAAACGGCGGGCGCGACGACGCGAGGGAGGGGGAGAGGGACGCGGATGAAAGCAAGGATGAACGCGGCTCACCCTGGTTGCCCGCAGGTGAGGACGGTGCGGCGCGGGAGAGGCGGAAACGCTGGGGAAAACGGCCGGCGGGGAGGTCGGGGACGCGGCCGAGGTTGCGGGCCTTCCCGGCTCGATTCCTCCGGTGGATAGGAAGCCGACGGCGTGGCGGAGCGTACGGCGGCCTCGGCTTGCTCCGTTGAGGCGTCAATCGGCGAAGATTCGACGGAGACGACTTCGGCTCCACGGCGACGGCACGGGAACCAGAGGTGGCTTTGATCCAGAGAAAAAGGGGGAGGGACGAGGGGAGAGAGAGGTGCAGGGCAGGTGAGCGACGGTGGGGGGGGGGGCTCCTAAACATCCATGCCACGGCAGCAAGGCATGGCGCCGGCCAGCTCAGAGGCATGGCGCCAGTGCGCCATGGCCACAGTGGAGAGGAGAGAGAGGGAAAGAAGAATCGCGAAAAGGTCCCTGGAAAGTTTAAATAAAATGCAACCAAGTCCAGCAGCCGGTTTTAACCAATTAATTAAGGCAACAGGGCATTTTTATAAAATGTGCAAAAATTCTTGTCGCCTCCAATTAAGCCTTTAAACCTCCACAAGAAGTTTGGGCTGCAAATAAAATGTTTTGACCCACATTTGTTCACAGTTTTTAAATAAAAGTATTTTTGGCAAAAACCAAATTGTATTTAAATGGAGCATTTTAACAATTCCAAAAATCATGAAAATATTCATGGAGACTCTCCCAACCATATTGAAACTCCCCATGATTTTAGTTTCAAATTTAGGAAGGTCTAACTTGGTTCCAAAATAGGAATTGAATTAAGCCAATTTTGAGTTCTCATATTTGTTTCTTAAATGCCAAACTTTGGAAACTGAGAATTGGTTTCAAAAAGTAAGCTTGGAACTTCCTAAACTATTTGGAAGTCCAAGCATGATTTGTTTTGATGAGTTGAGTATTGCATTGGTTGGAGATTGGGAAGTTTACCTCCCCATTTCAATTTGTTTCCATGTGAGAGCTTGAAATGGCAAAGTGCATAAGGATGCTATGATGCAAACATGGAAACAAAAGTGGAAAAATTCTTCGTATTTTTCGTTACCAAGTTAGGGCTGTTACATGGAACACATCGTGCACATCCGGGAGTTGGAGGGCAACTCGAGTTGATAGGAGAGATCTCCTCGCTTGGCTAGGACGGTGAAAGGACCAACATAGCGAGGGGCCAATTTACCCTTGATCCCGAAGCGACGAACGCCTCGGAGGGGAGAGACTCGAAGATAGGCCTTGTCACCAATTTCATAGTGGACCTCTTGATGGTGCTTGTCATAGTAGCTTTTCTGCTGGGATTGAGCAGCCTTGAGATTATCCCGAATGATACAGACTTTCTCCTCGGCTTCATTGATCACATCCGGACCGAAGAGTGGCCTCTCTCCGGTTTCAGACCAATTTAGAGGAGTTCGGCATTTTCTCCCATATAGAACCTCAAAGGTAGCCATTTGCAAACTGGCTTGATAACTGTTGTTGTAGGAGAATTCGGCAAGAGGGAGGTATTTTTCCCAACCCTTACCGAAGGAGATGACACAAGCCCGAAGCATGTCCTCAAGAACTTGGTTCACTCTTTCAGTTTGACCATCAGTTTGAGGGTGGTAAGCCGTGCTGAGGTTTAGACGGGTTCCCAGAGCACTCTGGAAGCTCTGCCAAAATTTGGATACAAATAGACTTCCACAGTTCGATATGATGCTCAGAGGAATTCCATGGAGAGGAACAATCCGTGCAAGGTACAACTCAGCTAGCTGCTTAGTAGTGATATCCTCGCGAACGGGAAGGAAGTGGACGACCTTGGATAGACGATCAATGACTACCCAAATGGCATTATTATCCTTTTGTGACCTCGGGAAGCCGGTAATGAAATCCATACCAATTTCATCCCATTTCCATTCAGGAATGGCTATGGGGCGAAGAGTACCAGCTGGCCTTTGATGTTCGGCGACAGACGTCGCATTCAGCAACATACTCGGTGATCTCGCGCTTCATGCAAGACCACCAGAACCGACGGCGAAGATCTTGGTACATTTTGGTGCTACCCGGATGAATAGAGATGGGTGACTCATGAGCTTCTAAGAGGATCAACTCTTTTGTGTTCCCACTCTTGGGCACCACTAGACGGTCACCGAAGTAGACAACACCACTGTCATCAATAGAAAAACAGTCGGCCTTCCCATTTGCTATTTTCTCTTTGATTTCAAGGATTTCAGCATCAAATTGTTGGGTGGCCTTGATTTCATCCTCGAGAGTGGATTTGATCTCCAGGTTAGCTAGATATCCGGAGGGAACAATCTCCAGATTCAACCGAGCAAATTCTTCATGGAGAGCAGGTTGGGACTTTTCAACCATCAAGGTGTTGCAATAGGCCTTGCGACTCAAAGCATCTGCCACGACATTGGCCTTGCCGGGATGATAGTTGAGGGTCACGTCATAGTCCTTGATTAACTCCAACCATCTTCTCTGTCTTAGATTCAGATCCGGCTGGGTGAAGAGATACTTCAGACTTTGATGATCAGAGTAGATCTCGCAACGGTTGCCCAACAGGTATGGCCTCCATTGCTTCAGAGCATGAACCACAGCAGCAAGCTCTAGATCATGAGTTGGATAATTTTGCTCATGCGGTTTGAGTTGACGGGAGGCATAAGCTACCACATGGCCTTCTTGCATCAAACCACAGCCCAGGCCTTGGAGTGATGCATCACAATAGACGACAAAGTCCTTGTCGGTGTCAGGAAGGACAAGCACCGGGGTGGTAGTGAGCTTGACCTTGAGAGTTTGGAAGCTCTCTTCAGCTTTGTCTGACCACACAAACTGTTTGTTCTTCTTGAGGAGGTCAGTCAATGCTTTGGCTATTTTGGAAAAGCCCTCGATGAATCGGCGGTAATAACCCGCCAATCCAAGGAAGCTACGGATATCTTTGACGGACTTGGGGGTAGGCCAATCCAGGATTTCCTGAATCTTGTCGGGGATCACAGCTACTCCAGCAGCTGACACCACATGACCGAGGAAAATGAGCTCCTTTAGCCAAAACTCACACTTGGAGAACTTGGCATAGAGGCGGTGATCTCGAAGATTGGTCAGGACAAGTCTAAGATGCTCCGCATGCTCTTCTTCGGTTTTGGAGTAGACAAGGATGTCATCGATGTAAATAATGACAAACTTGTCGAGGTACTCGTGGAAGATGGAGTTCATCAGCCTCATGAATGAGGCCGGAGCATTTGTGAGGCCAAAAGACATGACGGTGTATTCATACAGGCCATAGCGAGTGGTGAAGCCGTCTTCGGAATATCCTCCTTTCTGATTTTTATCTGATGGTAGCCTGACCTCAGATCCATCTTGGAGAATATCGTTGCACCAGCTAGCTGATCGAATAGGTCAGTTATTCGGGGAATAGGATATTTGTTCTTGATGGTCACTGTATTCAGAGGGCGGTAATCAACAACCAGCCGAGGAACATTTGTATCCCTCTTCTTGACAAAGATGACCGGGCAGCCCCAAGGTGATCTACTCGGCCGGATGAATTCTTTTTCCAACAGCTCATCAAGTTGCTTCTTCAATTCAGTTAGCTCTTCCGCTGGCATGCGGTAGGGCCTTTTGGAAATTGGGGCGGTTCCCGGAACCAACTCAATGACAAAGTCCACACTTCGATCAGGTCGCATGCCAGGCAATTCTTCGGGAAAGACGTCGGGGAATTCACACACCACATTCACCTCATGCATTTCAGGCGGGGTGATACCTTCCATGAAGTACAAACTGATCTCCGGAGAGAGAGGAGTGGCAGCGGATGGAGCTGCGGATGAAGGGGACCAGTAACGCACTTCCCCATAGCTTGGGTGGATCACTGTGACAGTCTTGGCAGCACAGTCCAGGTTGGCCTGATACTTGACTAACCAGTCCATGCTCAGAATAACATCCAGACCCTGTGACTTCAGGGCTATCAACTGGAACGGAAAAGGTATTGAACCTATGGAAATCTGAACCTCAGAAGTAACCCACTTGGTTTGCCAACGAGACCCTGGTGTTTTAACCACTAGCGGGGAGTCTATATTCTCATACGGTATTTGATGGTTGTGTGCAAATGATATGGATATGAATGAATGCGATGCTCCAGAATCAAATAAAACCGAAGACGGATATGCATTGATTCGAAGCGTACCCATGAGAACACTGGGGTCCTCTTCAACTCCTTCAGCCGAGACGTGGTTCAGTCGTCCATGGCTGACACTCCTAGCCTTGGATGCTGGTGTGGAGGGAGCGGGAGCCTTCTCAGGGCAATCCTTGGAGAAGTGACCCGGCTGCCCACAGTTGTAGGCAAGTGAGTCCCGGTGGTGCAGGGAGCCGAGGTCGAAAGCCGCCTCTAGCCGCACCCAAGGTCGAAGTAGCTGGGCGAGGCGGAGGTGGCAAGTACCCGATGGGCTTTTGCGCGAAAGGAGCGCATGGCACAGCGCTGAAAGGCACGAAGACCCTGCGCTTTTTGCCCTCAGAGGAGGAGGTGATCTGCTTGTCCACTGGAGCTGGCCTCTTGGAAGCCTCCAGCTCCTTCCTACCCTGCTCCATAGTGAGAGCCTGACTGTAGAGCTCCTGGTAGGACTGGAACTTGAAGGGTAGGAGCTCATAACGGAGACGAGGGGCGAGCCCCTTGCGGAAGAGGTATTGCTTGTCCTCATCATTGGTCACGTCCCGAGGGGCGTAACGGGAGAGGTGGTTGAACTCACGCCCATAAGCTTGGACGTCCATGCGTCCCTGGGTCAAGTACAGGAACTCCCTCCTCTTGAGGTCTACGATGGGCTTGGGGATATACGCCGCACGGAAAGCGGCGCGGAACTCCACCCAGGTGAAAGCATAGCCAGCGTCAAACATTGACACGTGGCTCTCCCACCAGGAGCCGGCGGCTCCATTCAGCAGATAGGTGGCGAAATTGACTTGTTCCGCCACCGGAACATGCAAGGCCGCGAACTTGCGCTCGAGAGCCCGGAGCCAATCATCCGCATCAAGCGGCTCCTTAGCTTTAGAGAAGGTGGGAGGTTGAGATCGCAAGAACTCGGTGAGAGTGTTGCAGTCATTGTTCCTCCAGGCCCCTTGCTGCACCAGCTGCTCGAGCAGACGCTCATTTCGCAGCCGGTTCTCCTCGATGGCCATCAGGACCTCCGCCATTGAGGGTGGCGGCGGTGCATCAGGATCACCGGGGTTACCACGACGGGCAGGAGCCATTCTGAAGAATTGGAACAAGGACATAGTTAGTAACCAATTCCGACAGTTGGAATAGATAAAGATATTCCTTCCAGATATAGCGAGTTAAGATGGCCCTAACACCAAAACAGATTTAGGCAACCACAGTGACATCACGTCATCGCGGCGATAGCAAACGGATACAACGGACTCGAGACATAACTGGACGGTAAGAACCCAACCCCCGAGAACCTAACCTTCGACACCAAGCTTAAAACAAATAGAGACAAGAATCAGAGTAGAGCGAGTTGGATGAGGAGTAAAAAGAATCCTAAGAAGGTTTTCACAACTCATTTTTAGATTATAAATAATTTTCAAACTAGACTCGACATCGACCAATAGAAAGGGTTTCCTACAGGCAGTCCTGCTCTGATACCAACTTGTAGCGCCCCGACCCCAGAACTATACAATGAAGCTTTGTTCAACCGGTCATGCTACACAATCGAAGGTTACTGGGTTTACCAATCCCAGGCCAAAACCTTTGGCAGGCGTGCTCGGAATGGATCATCGGCACGCAACACTTCGATCATGCCATAAGCTCAGACATAGCTATCATGTATAGTAGAGAGATCAAGACTTGTGGAACAACTGGCACCTCACAGACTCTACGACACAAAGATTCATATAGCAACTCATATATGAGAAAGATACAAATATTACACACAAAAGGTCACAGACCCAACAATTCATCATGCGGAAGCGAAGTAGTGTTGTCTAACAACAAGATCCAAAATATGGCCTAAGAGGCCTACAAATAAACAATCCCAGCCAGCTTGTTCCACGGTCCCAAGCTGCCACCTGGGAACCCCGAACTACTCGTCGACGTCCATGAAGAACCCACCTGTGTGCTCGGTGTCGTCCTCCTCTGAAACAAGATATAAAGGCAGCAAAGAGAGACTGAGTACGACGTACTCGCAAGTTTAGTAGGGCGATATAGGCCCAATGATGACGGAGGCTCTAAAGTTGTATAATAGCTATTTTGCATAAAGCTAGATTTCATTTTTGAAAGGTATAAAAGACCCATGGCAGCGACTACTCAGAATTGTTTTCTTGAAAAGGGATAAGGGAGTGAACTTTCGTCTTTGGTTCTCATCGAACCATTTGTAACCAACACCAACTCATCTCCACCAAGGCACCCCCTCGAATCACCCTCGAGGAAATGAACCTTTACCACACGTTGATTATGCAACCTTTAGCTGCCAAATTAATTAAAATGTTCACGTTCTCTATGATCTCGTATATCCGTTCCCAAGTCGTCCATAAACGCGGACACGGCTTTTCGAAAAGATTAAACACTGTAGGGGTGTACTATTTTACCCATTGGTACCGTCCGGCTCACCTAATTGGCCCTCTTCCGGGGAAGGCCGGCGAGTGGGCGCGGCTAGACCTTTACAATGCATGAGGCTTACTCAAGGACCATCAGTGTGCGGAAGGACAGGTTCGGCGCCTCCAACGCCCTGCCCCGCGGCCACATCCTAAACACCACCATCCTCGTCGTTTCTTTTCCACCCACACAACTCACGCGCAAATGGAAATAGCAAACCAGAGGACCCTTGACAAGCCCCTCACAAATTATTTGGTCAGTAAGGAGCCCATACTCCCACCAATGGCAGCACGCTCGATCTTGAGTCTAGAGACAAGAACTCGCACCTAGGGGCAAGGATGAGGCAAAACACCATCCCCGATGGCAACTCATCCAAGCCTTCTTAGCATTTTAATTAAGCATCAATAGTAACCACCATGCCCGAATCATTCCATCAACATCCTCAATTATGGAATTAAACAACAAACATAACTAGAATTTGACTAAGCATGGCTAAGCATAGCTAAGCATATAAATACAACAATTATAAATTTGTCACCGGCCAACACAACAAGGCTATGGTTCATAGGAGGGGGAGCATGTGATGGTTCGGGGGATAAACATGCATTCATAGGATATTCTACAATTTGATCAAAAGTGACATTGGAACCGCATGCAATATTATGGTGGATAAAATAAGTTTAGAAAACAATAGGATGCTAGATTTTTTCGATAAAGAATAGGATGCTAGATTTTTTCGATAAAGAATAGGATGCTAGATGCCAAGAAGGTTAGGTTATCTCTTGCCTTGCTGCCTGGGCGTGTAGTACGGCTCGTCGGGATAGCTAGGGGTGACCTCAACTCCGGAATCTATCGATACCAAACCAATAACAAAGGAACAAATAAATAACACGGAGACAAAGTTCAATGCACAAGCACATGATGACATGACAAGTTTATGCAAGGTTATCATCATTTAATTTGTCTACAAATTAAATGGAGTTCCAAATAATTACTGCAATTATTTGGAAATAACCCCATATTTATCTTAGTGACCACATTATTTATAAATTATTACATTACAAAAGATGTGGCTTAAATATGCATGAACATGACATAATTAAATAGGTTTTGTTCTTCCGATCATTTTGGTACCTTATTTGTGAAATTCCAATTATCGAAGATTAAATAGTGAATTAAATAATTATTTGAATTTAAATCTTTTAATCATTTAAAGAATAACATCAAATAAATATTTGTGATCATGATTTGATAATGGCATTGTTTGATAGCATTTGAAGTGTTGATCACATTGATATTTTATTCATGATTTTTGGTTAAATATTTGTCGAGTTATGATTTTTCCCGAATTAGGTATTATTTATGCCATTTTAATAATTCTTAAAATAAAGGCAAAAACATTTACTCAAAAGAGTATGTCAATGTTACCAATAGATAGGTATTGTTTTTCTGAACAATTTGATATTTTATTTGCAAAATTTGAAGAAATAAATAAATAGTTATCAATAGTTTTATTTAATTTTAATTTCCAAAAAGGAAAACCAAAGGCCAGACAGGCGGGCCTCCAACCCGGCCAGGCTGGGCTCAAGGCTGGGTAGGCACCCGAAGCAGCCAGCCTTTGGCCAACCTTTGACCAGCCCAGGCTGGGCGCTAGGCCGGGGTGGTGCCCGAGGCAGCCAGCCTTTGGGCTAGCCCAAGCCGGGGGCAAGGCTGGGCAGCAGCCCGAGCCAGCCGGCCTCCTGGCCGGACAGGCCGGTGCGCAGGCCGGCACACGGGCAACAGCGACGCCGGCGACGAGTACGGTGACCGGCGGCGAGGAGGGGAAAAGGGCAAGTGGGAGAGAGTCTAAAAAGGACGCCGGACTCACCCGCGTTACTTGTGGGTGCTCGACGGCAGCGGGGGAGGTCGGTGCTGATGGAAATCGAGCCCGTCGGAGTCCGGCCGACGCGGATGGAATCGAGGATGGCGGCGCCGATGCGGACAACCCCGGCCCGATTCCTTGCTCGAGGGGGCAGAGGAGGACACGGCAGAACTTCTTATCGGGTTCGATCTACTCCGCATGGACCTAAACGACGGAGGCGAGCTCGGCACCACGGCGGCAATGGAGGAACTCGCGAGGTGAGAGGGGAACGAGTCGAGAGGGAGCAAGTGGGGGGAATGGGATGCGGGGGAGCTGCCGGACGCGTCGTGGGCGTCTTGGCCACGGAGGCACGGCGTCCACGGGTGGGGGCTGCGGCATGGGCGCGGGAAGGTGGCGGCATGGCGCCAGTGTGCCCTGCACTGTGGAGAAGAAGAGGAAAAACGCGAAGAACCCCCTGGCACCACTTTCGGTAATTACAATAAGGTCGAGCAGCAACTTTGGCAATTTAATTGGGGTATTTAGGCATTTTCTAAAATTCCACAAAAATTTAGGTGGCCTCCCCATAACACCTAGAAACTCCAAAAAAATTGGTTTGGCAAAATAAAAGGTTTTGCACCATATTTGTTCATAGCGTGTTATTAAGGGCATTTTTGATAAACTCCAAATTGGATTTATTTGGAGCATTTAAACAATTCCAAAAATAGTGAAAATATTCATGGAGGCTCTCAGAATAATATTGAAGCACCCCATGATTTTATTTTGAGTTTTTGGAAAGTTTTTGCTTGGTTTAAAAATAGGATTTGAATTGAACCGATTTTGGATCATCAAATTCATTTCTCATTTGGCAATAATTAGATTTTGAGAATTGGCTATAAAATGTAAACTTGGAACTTCCTAAACAATTTGGAAGTCCAAGAATGATCTGTTGGTCCAAGTTAGACAATTGCATTGGTTTGGATGTTTGGGAAGTTTTGCTTCCCCATTTTAGTTGCTTGCATATGTTAGTTAGAAATGTCAATTTCATATGGATGCCATGATGCAAACAAGAATGCAAAAAGTGGAAAAATTCTTCGTATTTTTCATTAACAAGCTGGGGTTGTTACAACATTCAACCTCTTCCTCCCGTGGATTCGATAAACCTTGGGTTACACACTTAAGGGAAAATTGCTGCTGTCCTACAAACCTCTACACTTGGAGGCCCAACAATGTCTACAAGAATATAAGCGCGTAGTAGACATCAAGCTCTTTTCTGGCGCCGTTGCCGAGGAGTAAGAGGGCGCACTACAATTCCTCTCCCGTCAACGAAGCTCTTTTCTGGCGCCGTTGCCGGGGAGGTTAGGTAAGCGACACTCACACTCCGGCAACGAAGCTCTTTTCTTGCCGGGGAGGTGAGTGCTTGAAGGTATCTTCTTTAGATCTTGCAATTAAATCTTTTTGTTTCTTGTTTTCACTAGTTCGGTTTAATGGAAAACAACAATAAAAATGAGAGAGCTTTATAAAATTTATCTTGAAATTGGTCATGATGCTTTTGAAGAGAAAATTAAAAAACCTATGAAACTTTATTTGCATAACAATGGTGCTAGTAGCAGTGTTATTAGTATGATTTCTTTTAATGCCATCATTGCGGAAATTCAACTTGGCTCTCGAGCTAATTTGATCTCGAAATCTGTACCGATCACTCCCATTGGGATGTGCAGCAGCACGTGTATTCAGCAGCGTATAAGCTTTTCCCGTTGGCTTCTAAAATTCCGTGGCCTACAGATAGGCCCCGCATATTAAATGTGGGTTAACATACCGAGCAGACGGTACAAAACGGAAACATACGATTATGTTCCGACATTAGTTTCGTACCATTTTCTTTATTCTCTTGGCCATGGCAAGCTCAAGCTAGCATAGCACCTTGCATGTACAGCAGTGTCAGTTTGGCCAGTGTCTTGATCTTAATTCATGGTTGATCCATTCTTCATGTAAATATTCTGGGAAGTTATATTTTTTCAATTTGGCTTTCTACAGAGTAGAATGTTTGAAATGTTTCGGAGCCTTAAAGTCTTCATGAATGTTTGGGATACATTTTTTTTTCTTGTTTACAAATGGGATTATGGGATATCTTCGATCTCCATTAAGTGCCATAGGAAACCCTAAGGGCGCTGCCGGCTATTTCTCCTCCCTGTTGTCGTTGGCAACATTTTGTCGTGGTGTAGACATATGCCTAAGGATAGGCTTGAGTGGTGTGGGAGCAACTGACACAGTCGGCGGCATCTGCAGGCGGGATTGGGAACAAGCATGCAAACTAACACACGATGTACCCAGGTTCGGAGCCCTCATGGTGAGGTAAAACTCCTACTCATGCCTTGCTCTTTCTTATTATCAGTGGACAGGTTACAAGTGAGCTCCTTGAGCTGTATGAGAGACTAGGGTTTCCAGGAATCGACCTCCTTTCTATCTGGCCGCACCCCCCCTTATATAGGGCTGGGGGGCTGCTGTACAGGTGTGGGGTCGGCTGATTACACACTGGCTGCTGGGTCCGGCTGCTCGACCCGGCCCCGTCGGGTCCGGTTACAGTCTTCTTCCTTCCCACAGTGTTCTTCCATCAGGCACAGTGGATGCCGCACGGTATGGAGGCGCCGCTTTCGGGGACGTGAGGAGCTGGGTGGCACGCCTCCTGTCCTGCCGGCTCCGCTTCCGCCGGTTCTGGGTCAGCGGTCGGCTGGCCGGCTAGGCCCGACCTGGCCCCGCCACTTCCGACTACAGGGTTCTTCCTTCCCACAGTGTTCTTGCACGGTAGAGCCGGGTGGCGTGCCTCCTGTCCTGCCGGCTCCGCTTCCACGGGTCAGCGGTCTTTAGCATGCCCCGCACTGTTCGTCGTGGATGCAGTCGTGGCCGTGGTGCGGACGACGTACGGTCGGGTGGCGGTTCCCTGTAGCCATGTTGCCTTGTTGGAGACCTGGGCCGGCTGGCCCGAGCCGACCGCCCTCTTTGTCCGCCTGCCGGAGGCAGCGGATGCTCTTCAGCCGGGTGGCTTCTTCCTTCGTTTTGCAGCCGGATGGCCTTGATATTTTTAGCTTAGGCCGGTGCCTAGCCACCCGGGGGTCATCCCCCCAACAACTTTGGTGGCGGTGGCCCGTCCTCTCAAGACGTCGCTTCTCCTCTCTCGCGGCGGCGTGGGTTTGGGGTTGTGGACCGTGCGGTGCAACGACGAGAAGGGGCTGGTGCGCGCGTGTTGGGTGGTGGTGTCACCAATGATGTGTCTGGCCGTCTTGAGATCGCTCGCAAGCAGATGGGCCTGGGCGGGCTGGAGGTACAGGTTTGGCGTTGGTGGTCAATCTCTCCGCGGTAAGCTTCTCTCGCCCCCTCTGGTACGTCCAGGGCTTGCCGTGGCGGTCAGCTGTGGCAGCGGTTTGGTCGCGCGTGCGCGGCATCGATTGGCTCAGCAAGATCTGCCTGTTTTGTTATTTTGCGGCCATCGGTGATGATCCGGACAACGGCCTTTCTCGTCGCGATGACGATGAGCCTAGGCGTGGCGGTGTGCGGGGTGTTGGGCCCGGTTTTCCGATTCCAATGACTTTACGGGACGCCACGATCTTGTTGTGGAGGTCGTTGAATGAGCCATGGTGGGTGCTTGTGTGGCTAAAACTTGGCGTGGCGCCAGGAAGCTGGAGTGGCGGCTCCGGATGGTGGTCTTAGCTGTCGTGGTGAGCTAGGAGGTGACTCTTCGCGAGGTAGACATGGGCCCGACGCGTAGTTTTGTTACCATCCACATACCATCTGGTGCATGGGGTTGGTGGTCAGCGCGTAGGGTTGGAATGATGGTTTTGCCGGCCTAGTGGGGCAGACAGGTGGTTTGCGACTCACCGTTGAGTGGAAGCCTGATCCTCGACATCGCCGGTTTGGACAGGCGACGACAAGGCCCTTTGGCGCCACATCCTTTTGGAATGCGTTGTGGAGGCGGTTCTCTCGCTCATCCTCCCGAGAAGTACTGGGTGAAACCGAGATGCCATGCGGGATTGAACAAGGACGACGCTTCTGTGTCGCTTACCTCCTAGGGTCTCGTTTTGGATATTCTCCCGGCTTGAAGGACCCGTGGAGGATGTTGGTGGTCGGCGGCGAGCTGCGTGAGAACCTTGGTTGCATAAGTTAGGCGGATACAACTTCGGATTCAATGAGGTCTAGGTTAAAACCCTACATCGACATCGGTTTGGGCTGGCGATGGTGGCACTCACGTACGTAGCTCCCGTCCTTGGAGGAATCGTTGAGGAGTCCCTTCAGCACCTCGGGTTTATACCCCCACCAAGTAGCATTTTGTCTGTTCGTGTAGCTGACGTTTTTTTTTTTGTTTTTTCGTTTTCGGCTAGACAGTGTGCGACGGTGAGGACGGCGTGGATGTCGGAGCAGCGGCTCGGGTTTATACCCCTACCAAGTAGCGTTGTGGTTTGAGTGTCGGATGTTTTTTTGCTTAGAAGATTTAATCGTGTACTAGTGCGGGGCACGTCCTCGAAGTTGGCGTCGTGCATTTTGTGTTATATCGGATTTTTTGTCCAGTTTCTTATAAACTAGTAACTCTTTTTTATTATATCAATGAAAAGGGAACATAAGTTGACTCGTCTAAAAAATCATTCGGTTAAGCAATGGTCCAGGTCGTTTCAAGGCTCATGATTTTTTCATGTTCGTTAAGTAAGCGCCAGGCATCGAAATGACTGACAATATAAGATGTTTGATTCCTTTGGGTATTCATTATTCACCCTGCATTTCTATATTTATACGTGGACAAATTCATTTCGACTTCAGATCGTCATATTTCTTAATGAACCACTATTGTGCTGGTACACATACAAAATATCACTTTACTTAACTCGGTTCATGATTAAACGTTTTTTAATTGAACATGGAGTTTTGTCTGAGTGATTCTAATACCTGGGTGTTGCAGCTGTGTGCAGGACATTCGACCATGAAATTGTTCTTTCACTTCTGTGCCGTGGAACAAAATGTTCGATAAATCATGGTCCGTTAGTCCATGAGCTGGCGTTAACGTTCGGAAGGGCTCTGCACCAGGTCCCATTGCATTAAATAGTCCCACATGTAGCACCGTATATGGCTTTTCCACGCGAGCGTACGCACATGAAAATGCTTTCGGCACAGATCTCAAATCAAGGTTACATGGACCAGATAATGGGAGCAAATGTGCTCGAGTGCCAAAACGCTGCCCCCCATCGTTGCTAATGCTATGGAAAATTACAAGCTTGGGGATGCCAGTTTTGATGAATATGATCTTTTTAGTCCCCCAAGCTTTGAGGAGCAAATTTGTTTTGATGATACTTTGCCTCCAATATATGATGATTATAATGATGAATGTGATATTTTCAGTCCACCTACTATTGAGAAAAAAAGTTTATTATGATTATGATATGCCTCCTATTTATGATGATTACAATGATGGCTATGATAGTTTTACTCCCACTATTACTAATGAGAAGGATTTTGCTTATGTGGAGAGTAATAATACTTTTATGCATGTGGATCATGATAAGAATACTTTATGTGATACTTATATTTTGGATTTTATTTATGATGCTACTGAAAGTTATTATGAGAGAGGGAAACATGTCTTTAAATATCTCAACAATATTAGTTTCCTCTCTTTACGTTGAAGGTTTTAATGTTTCACTTGCTTTGCCTTCCTATGCTTAATGCTTTATGCTCCAATGAGTTATTATGAGGGAGGCAACCCATTTTATTTTTACCTTCTGTTTCTTTTTGGTTTCTTTGAGTTTGGGTGATGTTACTTCTGTAACAACTCCCTTTCATCTTTTTGTTTTGGTTTTTGGTGCCAAGAATAGCCTCTAAAGAGAGGAAGACTAATTTGTGAGTTTGTTGTCCAGAAAAAGATTTCTGTTCTTCATTGTTCGAAAATCCAAAAAATCACAGAAGGTCATCTGTGGCTGAATTTTTTTGGCAGCAAGCATCATGGTTTTTTCTACCTATATCTAGTTTTAAGTTTTATGATTTGAGGTCCATAAGTGCCCCAAAAAATTCATCTTTATAGTCTGTTCTGTTTTTGACAGATTATGTCTTAGTTTTGCATTGCTTCTTTTACGGGCAAAGTAAGGTTGTCTTCAAGAGATTTACTTTGATCTTTATGACAGTAGCTAATGTTTAAAAATAAGTTCATGATATGTGCTTTGGAACTGAAGGAAGATATTGTTTTTGTGGACTAACCCCTCTAATGAAGTTGTTATAAGTTTTCCGTGAAGGAAGTTTTCAAGTATCCAAGTGCGAGGTGATGAAGGAAGATCAAGAAGGGATAAAAGCCTAAGCTTGGGGAGGCTCCCCATGGACCCTACTCTGAACTATTCAAGAAGTCACAAGCGTCTAAGCTTGGGGATGCCTTGGGCATCCCCTTCTTCATCGACAATCATCGGTTTCTCTCATGGTACTATATTTTTATTCCTTTACACATTATGTGCTGTTCTTGGAGTGTTAGTTTGTTTTTACTTTCAGTTTGTTTTTGTTTTGTTCTCTGGTCTTTGCAATAAATTGGATCCATGCATGCTTTTTTGGGAGAGAGACACGCTCCACTTTTTCGTAAACACTCATGTTCTTCACTTTTATGTGTTGAGTGTTTAGCGCTTATTATGCTTGCCTTTAGCTCTTGTTTTTCATGTATATCTTGTTCAGAGCTTTAACTCTTGTAGTTAGGAAGTGCTCTCTTGTGTTCTCATTCATATTTGTTTAGAGAGTTGCTTCAAATAAGTTGATTGGTGGTTAGTTGAATGGAGATTATCATGTAGGAAGTGTGAAAAGTGTTGCTTAATCTTGTAGATCATTGTCTTGAATCTTTGATACTTGTCAATTGTTTAGAGATATCAAGTAGATTAATGCTTAAACTTGTGGATCATCTAGTAAGAGTATATTAGTAAAGAACTGCCGTAAAGTTTTAAAATTGTGGTGCTTGTCCTACTTGGTAGCTCTCAAAGTCTAGATATTTTCTTTGCAAAGAGTTGGTTTGGCTAACAAGGTAGACGGTGTGAAGTCTAGTGGTTATGCATGATGTATATATGTAGTCATTCTTGAATCAAGTTGATGTAATGTGTTTGCTTGATATCCTGCTAAGCCAAAAATTCCGTACTGAGAGGGAATACTTCTCGTGCATCCAACTCTCTGAGCCAAATATTTTCGCCTTTTGTGTCCACCATACCTACCAACATGTGGTATTTCCCTGCCACTCCAAGTAAATTTTTCATGTGCTATCTTTAAAACTTCAAAATTCTCCTTTTTGTGCCTCTGTTTTTAAGCTCATGAGGAAGCAGTAGGAAGCTAGATATAACATGTGACAAGCAGGTTATTTCCCCCCTTTTACCCGGTGTTGATGGTTTACGTCCTCACTTGAATTTGCCGAGAGGTGGCAAGAGACTCCGCGTCTCAATCAAAATATAAATATAACCCACCATTCTCCTCTGCACAGTGCAAACCTGAGAAATCAGTCAAATATTGGTTAGTGGTAAAACAAAGGAGAATGAGGAGTGATCTCATTCCTCTAATTACCATCTGCTCTGAAAAGTCTAAAAGCCTTGCTTGAAATGGGGGACTAGCTAGTTTCTTTACTGTGAAGTCGTTGACCAAAGCATGCATATCTCAAAACTGTTTTACTTCTGTCAATTTTTTTAAAAAATAATGAAAAGCTCTAGCACATGACTAATCCATGCTTCCCTCTGCGAAGGGCCTTTCTTTTACTTTTATGTTGAGTCAGTTTTCCTCTTCCTTCTTAACTCTTCAAGCAATCACTTGGTGTCAACTTTGGTTCAAGTTTTACTTCATGTTATCTTTGTGTCTAACTGTGAAAACTTTGTATTGACTTTATCTTGAGATAAACAAGTTGCAAGTTGAAACTTTTTGCTGAAAACTTAAATCTTCCTTTGTGTTGGCCAAACTCCTTTATTGAACTATATTGCTTTGTTAGATATCAATCATTGTCAAGTGTTATACTTTCAAATCTCCAAGGTACTCTTTTCTAGTAAATTTTTGCTTAGATGTTACAACTGGTTGATCATTGTTTGTTGGGTCATTTAATAGATTGCCCTTAGAGGCTTGGTACTACTTAGTTTTGCCACTAGTTCCAAATGGTGCTCATTTTTGCCACTACTTCAGTCGCACCTGCTATGGCGAGGCCAAACGGCCAGTCTGAAGCGGATTCCGTCTGGAGGCGTTAGTGAAGTGGGTCCGCATCTTACAAGTGGGACCCCCGCGGCGGTTTCTCTCCCCCGCTCTCCCCCGCCGCCTCTAAATAAAATGGGGCATACCCTGTGCTCGAAGAACACAACCCATTCCGCTGTTGGACTCCGATATGTTCTAGCCTTATACCATGCACGCCCTGTTGGAGGAGGAGGAGGCGGAGATAGAGGCGGCGATAGAGGAGGAGAAGCGGCTCCGCGAGGAGCACGGGTTGTCCACCCTGCCCGGCGAGATTTCGGTGGAGAAGCGATTGCGCAAGATGAAGGTGGAGAAGAAGGACGGCCACCGCGAGGCGGCGCATGAAGATCTTCCGCCCCAATCGCCGGTCTATGAGTACGGGGCATCGGAGTCCTCGGATGAGCCCTACTCGAACGAGGAGCATGGCCCTTCTGTCGTTGACCAACCACCTGCGGCCGTCGACATCGAGATGGCCGAGCCCAATGTCATCAACGAGGACGACTCCGGCCACCAGGACGACTCTGACTCCGACGATGCCGACGACGCCGAATCCGACTTCGACGAATCCGATGAGGACTCCGAGGGCTCCGACGCCTCCGAAGTCACGTCCTGAAGGCGCCGTGAAGAAGAAGTAGTTTTAGTTAATGTTTTCTAGGGTTTGTATCTTTTTTCTTTTGAACAATTGTAGGGTTTGTATCGAGTTAATCGAATTAATCGTACTGTTGCTATGTAAATTGTTTCTCTGATCGTTTGTTGTACATTTAATACGGTAATTGGACGTGAGGGATAGGCTAGGCTAGGCTAGCGGTGAGGAAAAAGTTCTGCCACACGTTCAATGGCCATGTCCGTCCGTGCACGCCACATAGACGCAGGGTGGACTACCATCGGCATCCCACGCATGCATTCAATGTGCACGCAGCGCCATGCACGCGCTGGAAGGCTCTCAGGTTTGTCTCGTCTGGTCATAAAGAGAAATATATCTCAAATTAATCAGAATCGACGATATGGTTCGGATTCTGAACGTACTTTCCTGATAGAAATGAATGGATAGGTGCCGCTCATTCTGCCATATGGTCAATCCACATAAATGAAACCACAAATTATGCGGACTGGCGCAAGGGTCAATCCACATAAATGAAACCATATGTACAGCTCTGTGGTAGGTTCGAAGAAGACTGCCAAGGAGCACAATGGTGGCAAGAAGCACAAGGAGCACAATGGTGGCAAGAAGCATAAGAAGCACAAGGAGCATATTGGTGGCAAGTAGCACATGGATCAAAAAGAAGCCCCGACGCGCTTTGTAGATTGAGTTGGAACCAAGTAGAATTTATGAAACATTATGAATGATGTTGTATTACTCTGAGACCATTTGAAGTTTCTCTGAGACCTAGGCAAGTGACGATTGGCCGATTTAATCACTCCTAAATCAGGTAATTAATTAGGAAAGACCAATAAGGTCTAATCGGAAGCGCATGCATTGGCCTAATTAAATAGACCATTGGCTAAATCACATATATATTGGGGAGAGGAAGTGGTTGGGTGCATTTATAGGAGATCATTAATGCTAATTGCGCCTAACTCTTGATAAAATCTGATTTTGGTATTGTGTCTAATAAACCGAGATGGAGGGAGTATGTTGAATGATGTTGGACCTATGCTACTACAACTATATTTTAATGGTGTTTGGATGATGATGGTACATGTTTTGAGCAAGTCGTGTCAAAATGAGGGCCAAATGGGTGAGTGATTGAAATATGTGAACCAAACTTCAAATTTGATCCAAACTAAAAAATTGACATGCTATTTGGATGTTGCAATGCTTTCCAAACTATGGTGAACTTGCTTGTTCTAACTTGGTCATCAATCCGAGCCCTTTTGCGAAGTAAACTCACATTCATGAAAAATGTTCTAAAAAAGTGCTCCAAAGGTAGGGTAAATGGCCTCATTTCTAAGCAAGGTTTTTTTTTACCTTCTCTAAATCAGCCAAATAACTTACCTACATATCTATTCCATATATATATAGACTATGTGAGGTGGTTTTTCATTTTTTTTGATTTTTTTTATCTTTTATGCTCATTTGAATGCGACGGAGTTCGAGACAGGGCGATATGAGCCAAGATGCATTACTTTTCTTCTAAATGTATGTAGACCTTGTTTATCAACTTGAATCGTTAGTATATGACATTATAAGACTATGTGCGTTGGTTTTTCATTTTTTTGATTTTTTTCGAATTTTTTATGCTCATTTGAATGCGACGGAGTTTGAGATGCCAAGATGCATTAATTTTTGTCTGAATGTATGTAGACCTTGTTTATCAAATTGAATCGTTAGTATATGACATTATAAGACTATGTGCGTTGCTTTTTTATTTTTTTTGATTTTTTATGCTCATTTGAATGCGACGGAGTTTGAGATTGGGCGATATGAGTCAACATGCATTAATTTTCGTCTGAATGTATGTAGACCTTGTTTATCAACTTGAATCGTTAGTATATGACATTATAAGACTATGTGCGTTGGTTTTTGATTTTTTTTATTTTTTTATGCTCATTTCAGTTTTGGTCAAACCTAAGTTTGACCAACATTTAAACAAGTTCGAAACATGAAAATGAAAAACTAAGCCTGTATCCTTCTTAGTCACTCCAAAATGAAGCTTTGGTGAGGTTTTAGAAAATTTCATGTTCCAAATCCAAAACCACTTCTCCTCACTTTGAGTTGAACTCTCTGCAACATCGATCGTGGTAAGTCATTTGTGTGAAGGTTTTCTCATGAAAGTACACATAGACCAAGTTTATTATTTTATATCGTAACTATGTCACATAATACGACAATGTGCGCTGGTTTCACATTTTTACGATTTTTTGAATTATTTGTGCTCATTTTGATGTTTGGTCAAACCTCACAAAAAAACGTTGACCGACTCAAAATCCAAGTTTTATATTTTTTATAGCAACTTAGTTGCATAATACGACAATGTGCGAAAGTTTTATATTTTTTTGATTTTTTTAATTAGTTATGCTCAACCCTAGCTCAGTGAAACCCTAACCCTAAACCCCGAAAACCCCGAAATCCCTAACCCTAAACCCCGAAAACCCCATCCGAAACTCCTCCCACTTCCGAACCGTTGATCGCTGGTGAGTGAAGGGTTGGGATCAGACACGCCGATCCGCGTGTGCGCAGGTGACACGCCGATCCGCGTGTGCGCTCGTTCTGCAATTTGATTGGCTCGTGGGCATGTGATGCGCTGATTGGCTGGATAGATGGGGTTTGGATCGGTCCGCTGGTTCGATCTAAGCCGTTCAATAAGATCCGGTGACCTAGAATGACGCGGTGCATGGAACAAGCGTCTGACTTCGTGTCCTTCGTGTGTGCTTGCCTCCACGCAGCCGCCCGTTGCATGCATGACCAGTAGCAGCTCTGCTCGCGCCGCCGCCTACGTCGCATCAAAACAATTTACATCGTGTTTAGTCCCACCTCGCTAGTTCATAGCGTGTACCACCAGTTTATGAGCCCCGAATGTCGCACCCCTACTAGTGGATCAACAAATATTGGTGTCCTATATCCTAAATATAGGACACTAATATCTGGTTAATCCTCCTTTTCAACTTATAAAAGAATTGAAAATCATTTCATTTTTTCAACCTTGATATCTCACGGCCTTCTTTTTCGAGCTCTGATTAATCCTCTTTTTTCAACTTATAAAAAATAGAAAATCATGTCCTTGGTAAATCTAAATCTATGAGCACAACTAAGTGAGCACACGAGTCTATGACCCACCTGTCGGAATCAATCCAACGTTACGACCGTTTAATCAACCATGTCGTGTGCTGGCTATTTTGGCCGTCAGACACGTCGCGCAATAGCTATTTCTTCGAACGATGTCGCATTTTTCACCATTCTAATGAAAAGTGTCGCCCAGGAGTTATTTGCCACACTGAATCTTCTGAATTTCCCATTTCTTTTCCCTTCTTTCAACCTTTATTCATACAATTTCAAGCTTACAAACTCCTACTACACCCAGCCAGTGCGATTACCATACAATTTCTCCCAAATTCCTCCTACAAATTCCTCCCAAATTCATGCCATTCCATACAATTTCAACATTACACCCACTGCGACTAACATACCCCCTACAAATGCCCAAATGAAAATGGGAATTTATGCTTGATATTCGAGCTTCCTAATCTTCTGTTTTAATCTCCTTAGCTCGTCAGCAACCTCTGTATCAATGCGTGCTCCGCCCTCCGTCTCTTCTTCCTGAGCTCGCGTTGTGGCCGCTCAGGCCGGGCGTTCGGGATTTCCCGAATTTTCGGGACGGGAAATTCGGGAAAAAGTTTGTTCGGGATTTAGAAACTGAATCCCGAAAATTGCTCTAAAAATCGGTTTCCCGAAAATTCGGGTTCCCGACATTTCGGGATCGGGATCGGGAAATCCCAAAAATCCCGAAATTTCAGTGGTCATGTACTCATGTGCCTGTGCGAGATGCGGGGTGGCCGCAGAGCAGGCAGGCGGCGCTCTGCAAGGCAGCGGCAGTGCGGAGCAAGCGGGCGGTGGAGGCAGGCGACGAGGTGCAGGCGGCGGCGCGGAGCAGGTGCGCGGGGCTGTGCAGGGCGGCCGGTGGTGCAGCTCGACGGCGGCGCGGAGCAGGCGACGCGGTGCAGGCGGCGGCGGCGCGGAGAAGGTGGCCAGCGCGGAGCAGGCGGTGCAGCACGGTGCGGTGCAGGCAACAGCGGCGCCAAGCAGTGCGGCGGCGTGTTGCAGGCCGGCAGGGGTTGCAGGGCGGCGGCGTGGAGCAGTTTGCGCTTTGCGAGATGCGGCACTGGGATGGGAGTTGGGACTGGCAAGCGTATATGGGCTAATGGGCCTTTGGGCTTTTTTATTTTCGGGATTTTCGGGTTTTAACATCACATTCCCGAATTTCCCTAAATAATTTCGGGAAATCATATCACCTTCCCGATAAAACGAACGGGATTTTCGGGTTCGGGATATTCGGGTTCGGGTTCGGGATTTTCGGGTTTCGGGTTCGGGAATCGGGAAATATGCCCACCCTGAGTGGCCGCTGCCGTCTGTGGCAGCCATTCTTGGTGCTCAACTAGCAGCTGATTCATCAGCGTCTGGACCAGAACATCTTCCCACAGGAAGAAACATTTTAACTGCAAAATCGCCAAACAGATCAAATGGATTGCTCAAGGATGCCAATCCATGAAAATTGTGCCGATTCTTACCCCAATCGCGCTAGTGCACACGTAGAACAGACGATTCTTGTTCCTCGGTGTCTGTGATATCCTCCGAGCAGCGTCCATCCGACACCGCGGACATACGAAGATCGGCATCTTCGTGCACGCCGGGATCTCCATCCGCGAGGTGGCGCGGGAGCTAGAAGAAGACATGGAGCTCGATTCGCGAACAATTTATGACACCTTCCCTCTGTGGCTTCTGGCTAGTGCATTATACATTACAATATATTATTGTTGTTGAAAATTGCACGGGGTTGGGCAAAATAAATCACCTAAACTTATCCTGTCAATTTTTTAATGCTATGACTTTAGGGGATATGTTCCGGCCAGCTACGTGATACCAGAAAATAGTTTTCGGTATCTCAAACTGATTTTAGGCTACGAAATAATTTTGTGGAACATGTCCCCTCACCAATTGTTGAAAATGAAAAATGGGAATGGTGAAAATGAAAAAAAAATTAATCGCACCGCACTCCTAACTCCCCGCAACACTTCTAGAGAGACCTAGGGTTACAGGCCGACAGGACAGGCCCAGCCAGGAGTACGTAGCGATTGCTTTTAGCCTCAGCATAGCCGGTGCACCAGCTCGTTTGCGTCGTCGGCGTGTGCTCGGTCCAGACCAGCGTATATAAGCTGCATAATCTTTCCCTGCGGTAGCGATGTGGGACTAAACGATTCGCGAACAGAGCCACAGAGGGCGGGCGCGCCGGTTTATTCCGATGGACATTTTCGGCCCACCCGGCCCAGCATAAATCTACGTCTTCGGCCCAGCGTTTCCCATCCACCCTCGACCCCGAGAGCTCTCTGCCCGGCGACCAACCGCGTGCGCCGCCCCGGAGACCCACACTGGCCCCGATCCTCTCCTCCAGATCCACTGCCGTCCTCCGCCCGAACCTACCGCCGCTTTCTCTCTACTCTTCCGCCACCACCACACGTAGCACTGGTACCCCGGCTGGCCTATATCTGCGAACCATCCAGCCTTAATTAGCTGGTTTCTCCCCCTGTTGGTTAGGAACCCTAGCTCGCTCTAGAGGTGTTGGTCTAGCTCCTGCTGAGCATCCGATTCTATGAGGGCATCTTCTGTTATTGCGATGAACAGTTGCAGCGCTGATGAAGATTCAATGGAGAGTGTCCAGATGCTGGTATTGATATTAAGAGGCCTCCATCTAGTGGGCACATGAATATTGAAATGAATGATGCCTTCGATCTCCAAGCACACCAAAGTGCTTGTGCACTACCTGCTGCTGGAGGTAATGGAAGGGAGATGGGAGGAATCAGTACAAATGAAGGGGATCAAGTTCTTAATGCAGACACAACTTCTGCTTCTGCAAGGGATCAACTTAAAGCTTAGGAATTGGTGGTGCGAGTGTTGGCATGGGTCCTTGTCACGAGGCTGAAATTCATGTGGCTGATGTTTCTGTGCAAAGAACTGAGACTGTTGTAGGTGATGCAGAACCCATTACTGACCTTACTGAGACAATGGGTCATACTGGTGAATCAGTTCCAGAACCTGGATTAGCGGATGAGTTTGTACCTGAAAAAGTTGACCGGGAAGAACCTCATGGAGACAGCCAAAATATAGTGTTCCGTTCAGCAGGCCGTTCTCACACTGGATTAAAATTTTATGGTTCTATTAAAGCTGATTCTGGCAAGAGTGGAAAAAATATAGGACATGCCATTGGTCATGAAAGCAGCGTGCATCCTTCTCTTTCTTGCAATGTTGTCATTATAACGGTTTTGGTGCGTCTAAAGAGGAAGTGACACAGGCTGGCAGAGTACCGACTACAGATGATTCATTAATGGGGTTAGATTAAGGTCCGCAGAATGAATTAGGTAATTAGCATCGACCCTTCTTCCTGCTACACATAAACTAAATTATATATTTATCCCGACCGTATTTTTGCATTACTTTCTGTGGTTGCATTCTACGTTTTTCCTTTTAAACTGTGTTTATTCGACTGCCAGTGATGCTTGCTAGGCATGCTTTCTTTGACGTTACAAGTTACTCAAAATGAACAGAGGGCGGGCGCCGGTTGATAATCTCCTTTTGTTGATATCTTTACCTAATAATAAAGGAAGAGTTGCTTCTCCCAAATTTTTCGTCCAACTTTTATATTACCCTTATTTTTCAAACATATTTACAGGCACTGCCACCGCTTATGCGAAAAAAACGTTTCGCCCCTGTTCTAAAAAAACAACGAAGCCTCCCCCGCACCCGCATCGCTTCCTCCCCATCGAGCACGCTCTCCTCCCGACCTTCCCTTCCCCTGCACGCATCCTCTCCCCGCGCCGCCGTTCTTCCTCACCTCCCTCCGCTCCCCTTCCTCGCCGGCCCGCCACCGAGCTCGCCGCCTCCCCCGGGCGACCTCGCCGGCCGACCCCCCTCTCCTCTCCCCGCGCGCCCCTCACCGACTCCGGCCCAGCTCCGGCCGCACCCCGCCGTCGCCGACCACCGCCGTCTCCTCCTCTCCACGCCGGCAACGCCTCCCTCCACCACGTGGCCGAGCTCCCCGCCTCCTTCTCCTCCCGCGGGTGAAGGAGAGCACTGACATGATGCAATCCTCGATGGCGGCCACCATAGTAGGGGAATCAGAGGATTCCGGTGGCCACCAGAGTAGGGGAAGCAGAGGAGCCGATGCAGGAGAGCCCGGACGCAGAGGATTCCGGCGGCCACCAGAGTAGGGGACGCAGACGAGCCCGGGCGCGGGCCTCGCTGTGGACTGCGGCAGCCGGCAGCTGCCGAACTGGCGCGGGCCTCGCTGTAGACTGCGGCAGCCAGCAGCAGCCGAACTGGCGCGGACGGGAGCGCTCTGACACTCCGCTGGAGCAAACTGTATCCGTATAGGAACTCTGCTCGAACACGCGTATACGAACTCTGCTCGACATGGAATCCTTTCCCCGTTCGTGAAGGAGAAGGTATGTACAAAAAGGGCTCGACTCCCTAGACCAAAGCCCCAACACAATTGCAGTTTCCCGTGCTTCCAATCTCGCCGTTCCGCCGACAACATTGCTGGAATTTCGTGCTCGAAATTGCCCCCCTCTCGCCGTCCAGCCGACATCGCTGGAACTCCGTCGGACCGTGCTCAACCCAAGGTACGGGTTCAACTGGCAATTTACTGAAGCGTAATCTAGCAATCTTTTCTGGTTTGCATGTTTCAGCACCATCGCATATGTATGTGCTCCAAAAGATGCATTGCCATATATATATATATGTGCACCATAGATGCCGGTAACTAGCTCTGCATGATTTCTAGCCCTATTCATGTTTGATGCGTGTGTATCTGGTTTTGCTGAAAGATGCCGGTAGTGTGAGGCCTGTAGGTTTGACATCATAGAAGAACATCAAATTAAATAGGCTGTGAAATATCCCACTGATGCATGCCACCTTGGTTTGTGTACAGATAACTTTAATAAAATTCCAGTAGAAGAATTCTCTATTGTTTCGATGTCTCCTAGCATATTATTGAAACAAATTTCTTCTCTGATCCTGTATATTATTTCATCTAGAATACTCCTGATTGGTACATAACTATACTGAAACAAATTGGCATGAATATACATAGGATACTATCCAACTTTACCTATTAAGAACTGCCAGCACAATGTTCATGTTTTGTCGCTTCACTGGTACATCAACAATCAGGCAACCAAACCTTTTGAATTATCATGGAAGCACCACGGACAATCATTTTGGGATATTCTACAAATACAATCATACCTTCATGCTAATTTAATTTCCATATAAATTTCGGAATCCTCATTTATGTGCAGTTCGTGCATCCGTTACCTAATTACTATTTGTCGCTTAACTTTTATTTTTCCTCGTGATTACAGAAAATGGCTCGCAACATCGAAACAACTACTGTTGAGGATTTTGATAACCAGTCTTTAAAAAAAGAAAATTATTCTGAATCAAGTGTTTTGGATGATTCATTGCCATCACCTACCATCTCAGCATCCTCCCTGGTTTTTGAATGTTCTGAGTCGATTGGCAATATCGTGATCCATTGCATCACTCTATCATCAACCATGTCGACGCTACCTCCAACTTCTGAATCGAAGAATGAAGAAATGGTTTCAGAAGATGTTGATAAGCAAACAGTTCCACTGGATGATGATAGGCAAATTGATGAACCTAAACTTATAATAAATGATGTAACATATGACTACCTCCCACAAGGTACAATATTCACTTATTATTTTTACTTTTGTACCTATGCTTTTCGTTATTAAATGCATTATTATTTATTCAACATAAGCTTGCTTTATTTTTTTAACTTTTTTACAGATAATACATTAACCGACCAGGATGAATGTTCCTATTTTGTTATAGAAGACTCTTTAGAAGAAGAAATATCGGCGCTCTTCCTCCTCCACCGCGCCATGGCGAGCTCGAGCTCTCCCCTACCACGGGAATCCACCGCGTAGCTCCGGGTAGGTCACCTCGCAAGGGAAGGGGGCGCTTCTCTGCCACGGCCCTGGGGGCCGATGAGTTCCTCGCGGCGAGGTGGACGCCGAGTTCTGACCAGCGGCGGCCTGCCGGCATAGGGGCATAAGGATCCCTTGCCTGAAGGTGTGGGGGCGGCCTTTTCTAAGGTGGTCAGCCGGCGGTGGCTGCCGGCCTTCTCCCTATGCAGAATCTATCACAAGATGTAGGCCTCAAGAAGATCCTGCATCGAGTTTGGTTTAAACGGAAGCAGGTGACAATATAGACATAGATGAAAACTGAAGAACATGTTGTGTAGCATTTTTTTTAGTACTGAACGATCTACCTCTGCTGTTTGGTGGGTGCACTCAGGTATACGGTCACACGCTTTCACAGTACTGAAATAAGCACCTAGACAGTGTACAGACACATTTTGCAGTGTCTACATTTGTGTAAGATCACTAAGAACTGAAAACTAAGCTACAATCAAGTAGTCATAATAATTACTATGACTTGCTGGAACATGCTGTTGCTGCAAGTTTCCAAACCTGATAGAATACTGTATTCACAGTTTGGTAACCCCTTTGGTGCATTGCAGGTTTAAGTCTTCAGGCAAGATTTGTACCTCGAATCTGGAGTTGTCTTGCTGGTTTAATATAGTTGCAAAATAACTCCTCTCTTATCTTATTTACCTAAATACATATATCTTTTGCATATTTTTATGTTTTTAGTTGCACCCTTTAAAAAAATAAAGGTTGTTTTGGATCGAATAGAGGGAATTAAAGTTATAGATTCAGCAACTATAAACTATGTATGGCTTTATGGGGCGGACATCATTCAAATTGCAGAGAGGACCAATTTAACAGATCATACTTTGCATTTGTGGCTACTGCATAAGTGGTACAGTTTGGTGTTTGATTGGGACGTGAGTGGTGAGCAGAATTTTAATTAACAGAGTTTTAACCCAAAATTTACTAATTAGTTAATTCGGTGCCATCAACCTGTAATTCTTTTTGTTCAACATGCAACCAAGGTTGATGAGGATATTGAGAAATTGGGATATTGTTTTCCAGAAATGGTGTTGACTTAAAGATGGATGCTGGATATTGCATGAGATGTAGATCACAACTTGACTTAGCTCCTACTTTGCGATCAATGGGTATATTATGCACTAATTCATGCGGCATTTCTGAATTTGATGCATGTTTCATATGTGAATTTCATCGTTTCTGGGTTGTAGGTTTTTTTGTTAGCGTTCTGATAGATGGCAACCGGCTTTGCTCCGTAAATCCGTGTGATCAGCACTGTGTGGCTGGGGTGGAAGCCATCCTCCGGTAGCCCTGCAACTCTGCAAGGCAGTCGTGCTCTCGCACACCCCGGCAAGCTCCCTCGTCCATGCTTCTGTTCATTCCAACCCCGACATTGTCTCACGTCTCCTGGATCTCACATCGACGTCGGCCATGGCGGGGTTGCCTCTCGACTCTCAAGAGTAAGGTCCTGAGTCCTGACCCTCGCCGTTTGTTCCCATGGCATCAACAAGCACAACTTCATCGTCCTCTTTGCGTGTGGCTACTAATATCTCAGCAAGGTGCTTCGCTGCATCTGTGCCATGATCTGCAACAAAGGTGAGGCTGGCAATGGCAATGTGGTCGAGGCTGTCAATGACCATGATTATGCCGTGCAGGAGTCTGGAATTGAGCGTGGTGCTGCATGTGATCCTGCACATGTGGAACAGGGTTAATGCTTGCCTTCATTCCACATTTTTCTACCCAGTTTGATGCCACCAAAACTGTCCTCTTTGGCAACTTCATTATTTATTTGAAGTGCTACTACAAAAGGTGTAGTTAGTGTATGCAAAATTGAGATGTAGTCTGTGTTGCATGCTCCCCTTTTAGTAATTAGAACATTAACCTTGACTCTTTTTTATGCCGAGTACCTGAAGTAGTAGCTAACCTGACCAAGCTTTGCACTTGAACTAATTTTCTGTGTTTATGGGCTGGAATCTAAATCATGAATGCGTGTCTGACTTTTTTTAAACTATGGTGGTATTTCATACTAAGACCAAATTATCCTTCAAATATGCATGTACTACTGCTGGTAATGTGCAACTATATGTGAAGGTCGGTTTGCTGCTTCTATGTACAGAGCAATATACTGCCGTTGTAGTGTTATATAACCAATACCCTTTTCTATCACATGTTAAGTTTACTTCTCCAAGGAACGGTTGCTTTTCCAAGTACTGATATTGTCTGATATGGTGTTGCCTTCATTCCCCTGTTTTCCGCCCTGTTTGATGTATTTGACGTGCATCACATTTTAGTGGAGATCTTGGTATTAAATAATGGCATAACGATTGGAACTATTGAGCAGCATTTGATATTTATTATTCTGTACCATGTTAACAGCTCAGACTCATTCTCGTATGTGGGAGTACGCATGCGATGCTGTGCAGTAGCAGCAGTACACCTTCAGACCTTCTGACCTTCATACTATGCATCTATCCCAACTATTTCTTCAAACGTGTTTTAAGTTCGGTTGTAACAAAATACAATCGAGAAACAATTTCTGTCATTCGATGAATATTTGAGTTAATTTGGAAGACCAATTTCTCAAAAAAAGTACTATGTACTAATTCTTCGGTCAACACAATTGGGGTACTAATTCTCAACAACCCAGAAAATACGAGAAAACAGTTGTATTCCAAGAGATTTGAATGTGCAACCAATAGCCAGTCCAAGAACAGCGTGGCTAAGTACATATTCTACCGAACATACTATGTACAACCTACCGTTATGCACCGATACCTATAGTCATGCACTGATTTGCTATTTTTTCTCCCACACCCAAAAATGAACCTATCTCCTATCCTCCCAAATAAAACCATCCTGGCCGCCACCCACTCGGTCTCCGCCCATCGGCGACCTCCACCTCCTAGGACCAGTTGAATGGTATCGTGGTGGCCCCAAACCTTCTTGTCCCTGCGCTCCAAGCCCTACCGTGGCTCCTCCATGCTACCGGCCATAAAGAAGCTCGCCTACGCCGCTCCAAAACCCATCATTCTCGCGAGGAATGCATCATGCTTTGTCCGTGGTCAAGTACCCGAGAAAAAAACTAACTCGGCACGCTGTAAATCATGCCGACCTACAAGATCTGATGGTTCTCCCCGGTTCGACAACTTCGTTCTTCTCCGACCAGCTCTAAGAGTTGTTGCTGGACTTCTTCTGATGAGGTCATGCTGGTTTGTCGGTGCCGACGCGAGTATAGCTAATTTGACAGCGACGGTACCAATGGAGGTAGATAAAAAAAGATTAATATGAAAGGGTGACCTAAGGCAACGGATTTATAGTTCCAACAACTTTAGATCAAAATTTGGGTCGTATCAACATTTGTTCTCTCCCGGTGCAACGCACGGGCATGTGTGCTAGTATCGCTTAAGTGTGGGACTAAACGAACAGAGGGCGGGCGCGCCGGTTTACTCATTTCGGTCCACCAGCACGTCGTCTTCGGCCCAGCATATGGCCCAGCATTGGTGAGGTGATTGTGGCTTCGCAGTGAGCTCCCATCTTCAATTCATTGATCTAATGTCGATACCAGTATATTCG
>QRDG01000323.1:204177-255812 GCA_012064385.1 Puccinellia tenuiflora | reverse complement strand
CCTCCCGGTTACGACGCAGCCGTCAAGCTCGAGCAGGGACATGAGTCATCCTCAATGAACCACAACCCGCCGAAGAGCAAGTAGCCGGGAGGCCACCGCGAGAAGAGCGTGAACTCGCACCCCTAGAGCCGCAACCAAGAGCCGGCTGCAGGACACGACCGAGACGGGGAGCTCAACCCGCGAGCCAGCGTTAGCATCAAGGACCGCCTCGACACCAAGATTACCATCGACCAGCTCCTGAGACCGCTAGGACCCGCGGTCGACGATGATGCCCGCCAACGCATCAAGTCGTTGAAGGCGTCACACACCATAGAAGAGGAAGACATACCTTACACAAGTGCTTTGGTCCCCGTATCAAGACGGAGCCATTACCCAAGGGATTCATGCTCCCGCGGGAAACGCCCGAATACAACGGCTCCGTCAAGCCGGAGGACTAGCTGGCCGACTACGTCACAGCAGTCGGGATCGCAGACGGCAACAAACGGGTCGTCGTGCGCTACGTCCCCCTCATGCTTCAAGGCTCGGCCAGAACCTGGCTGAACAGTCTCCCCGACGAGAGCGTCAACAGTTGGCTGGACTTCGAGGAGGTTTTCAATCGACATTTCACTGGCACGTACATGTGTCCCGGCAACGTGCATCTACTAGCCTTATGCACGCAAAATAAGGGCGAGTCGGACCGCGACTACCTCACTCGCTGGACCAGCCTGCGCAACTCTTGTGAAGGAATCCAAGAGTCACAAGCCATCCAGTACTTCACTCAAGGATGTCGGGACAGAACGCTGCTCAGGCATAAACTCATGCGCACCAAACCCAAAAACCATGGCCGAGCTAATGGTCATCGCGGAAAAGTACGCCACGGCCGACTCCTTGATGAAGCAGCTGATCCTGCTCGACGCAGACGGCAGGATCGCCACCGAGCCAGCTACACGCAACGGCCGAGCCGACCCGCAGGACGGCGGAAGGACGGCAAAACGCGACCACGACACGGGCGGCAAACGCAAGGCCTACGCCGACGATAGGAATGAGTCCAAGGTTGTAGCCACGACCGAGGGAAGGCCGACAAATGGCTTCGACAACCGCCACCTGAGGACAAGCTCCGACATGCACTGGGCAAGGACAAGGAACAACTACGAGTCACTGCTCGACGGGCCTTTGTAGGAACCACGGCGACAGGCAGGCTTCCCACACCATCAGGGAATGCCGCCTGGGCCGCCCGAGGTCGCCTCCACGATACGACCGGCAACCTTTACCGCCTCCCCTCCGCTTCTAGCTATTGAAGCCGCACGCGACGATCAGAGCCGCGATGATCGACGCTGCGATGATAGGAATCGAGACGACCGGCAGCACGACGATCAACACCGCCTGCCGCCTCCACCACCAATCGGCAACCGCGACGACTATCGGCATCCGGACGTGGCCTACATCGTCTTCATCAGCGAGCGCGACGATAAATGCAACCAGTGCGAGCGATACAAGGAGGTAAACGCTGTGGTCCCCCCAGTCTCCCAGTACCTCAACTGGTCGGAGAAGGCAATCACCTGGGACCGCAGTGACCACCCGGACATCATGCCTAACCCAGGGTGGCTACGCTCTGGTTATGGAGCCCATGATCATCTCCCCCAAGCTCGTGTGCACCTTTTCACGCGTCCTCATCGACGGCGGAAGCAGCATCAACATCCTGTACCGTGACACCTTGAAGAAGCTAGGCGTCGCCGAATCTAGCCTGATGCCAAGCCGGACGGTCTTCCACGGCATAGTACTAGGCTACGCTGGCTCCTCCATGGGGCAGGTCCGGTTGGACGTCCTGTTCGGTCCAAGGACCACCTACCGCCGCGAGACCGTCACGTTCGAGGTCATGAACCACAGCAGCACCTACCACGCCATCCTCGGGCGGCCCGCGCTCGCGAAATTCATGGCGGTGCGGCACTACGCCTACCTGAAGATGAAAATGTCGGGTCCCCGCGGAATCATCACCGTCGCCGGGGACTACAAGCGCTCCATGGCCTGCGCCTCAGACAGCGCAAAGATGGCTGAGACCCTTGTATGTAGCCAGGAGTTGTGCCAGATCAAGCGCAAGGTTAGCGAAGAGCAGCCAGAGGTACCGGAGTCCGCCAAGCCGGCTGGAGAGACCAGTTTCCAGTCAGTGCGCGACATGAAGAAGGTCTTCTTCGACGACAACGACCGCTCCAAGTTTGTCACTGTGGGGGCCAACCTCACCGACAAATAGGAAAGCGAGCTCGTTGACTTCCTCCGTGAGAATCGGGACATCTTCGCATGGTATCCTAGAGATATGCCGGGTGTCCCGAGGGAGTTCGCCGAGCACTCTTACACTTCCGCCCAGACGCAAACCGGTCAAGCAGTCGCTGCGGCTGCTTCGCAGAAGAACGAAGGAAGATAATCGGAGAGGAAGTAGCCTGGCTGCTCGCAGCCGGCTTCATCATGGAGTATACCACCCGACTGGCTGGCCAATCCAGTCCTGGTCCTCAAGAAAAACGAGAAATGGTGGATGTGTGTTGACTACACGAGCCTCAACAAGGCCTGCCCCAAGGACCCATTCGCCTTGCCGCGCATCGACCAAGTGATAACTCGATAGCCGACTATGACCTCCTCTCCTTCCTCGATGCCTACTCCGTCTACCACCAGATAAAGTTGAATCCGAATGATCAAATCAAGACCTCCTTCATCACCCTGTACGGAGCCTACTGCTACACCACCATGCCATTCGGTTTGAAGAACGCGGGGGCTACATACCAAAGGTGCATGCAAAAATGCTTACATGACCAAATCGGAAAGAACGTCCACATCCATGTCGACGACATCGTCATCAAGACCAAGGAGAAGCGAACCCTCCTCGGGGACCTGATACGTGTCAAACGTATCTATAATTTTTCATTGTTTCATGCCACTTTTATACCTTTGACACTTGTTTTCATACTAAGTTTATGATTTAATTTGACTAACATATTAATAGTTGGAAAAGTGCACAATGTTCTTGTTTTACACTTTGATGTGTAGGAATCACTTGGAAATTGGCAAAAACGCAAAAGGAGGCTTTGTTAGAGATGGACTCTGACTTTTCTGAAATCTGTCCTCCTTACAAATTTTAGAGATTGACAGTTTGAGATCAGAATACGACGTCAACTGAACATCAATTTGCCTGCAACGTTGTGGTAAATTTCCATAGCTTTCATTTAAGCCCAAGAACAGCCCAATCGGAGGTCCGTAGCTCCGGTAATCCACGTTTTACTGAAGGCCAAATATCTGATTACGAGATTCCGAAAGTTGGTGACGTGATTGACTCCAACTCTTACCAAACTTGTAGGATTACACCAAGCCACGACTTTGGGACCTCATTAAGGATATGATTGGTCATAGGAAGGTTCTAGAGGTGCCCAAGAGCCATTGGATCAAGGGGCCATCCATCGGAGGGACGGGAAGCATTGCCTCCACCTATATAAAGAGAGGAAACCCTAGTTTTGGGGGCAGCCACCAAAAGCCACGAATTTGCCTCCCCTTGGCCCTCATCTACAATGGGGAGGGATCCTCTACAACACCAAGAAGTCATGGAGGAAGGGGGTTAGGGGGCGGCACTCCCCCTTGGCCGGCCGGCCACCGCCACCGCCACCGGCCGCCCGCGCCGCCTCCGCCTTGCCCTTTCCTCCATGGCCGCCGCCTTCACCGCCATCTGCATCGCCAATTACTCATAGCTACAGCAGTCCACTCTCTCACAAACCTCTATAATCCCCTATGTAAACATGGTGTTTGATGCTATAAAATATTATCCTATGATCTGTGTCATGTTTATGTAGTTCCTTGTTGTCTTATGGTTGAATTATTGAATGTATTTGGTTGATTCGAGTTGTATATTGATATGGTACAGTCCTATGGTGCCCATTATGTACTTGCGCGTGTGGATAACATCATAGGGTTTGTAGTATGTGAAGGAGGCCGGGGGGTAGGGCTGCCGGAGTGACAGAAACCTAAGCTTTTTTGACATTGTATGGGATAAAGAGGACCGTATGATCTTAATGCTATGGTTGAGTTTTACCTTAATGAATGTTAGTAGTTGTGAATGCTTGCTAATGTTCCAATCATATAGTACATGTAATCACAAGTAGTTGAGAACGTGTATGCTTTGTCTCTCTCACATAGAAAACTGCATCGAAGACGATGAACCGAATAACTTCACTAATTAATTATGAACAATTCCGGCGCGCCTTCCACCACTTTTCCACACTCATGGTTCTGTTATTTATGGTCTTTTAGTATACTTTATTGCTGCATCAACTAACTTTTATCTTCTTGTTCTTTATTATATTGCAAAACCATCCTTTCATACCCGTTTTATTCCTATAGTTTTATTTCCTAGATAGAGCAAACGTTTGGTGTGCGTAGAGTTGTGTCAATGGTTGATAGAACTTGAGAGAATATTAATCCTACCTTTAGCTCCTCGTTGGGTTCGACACTCTTATTTATCGAAAAGGCTACAAATGATCCCCTACACTTGTGGGTTATCAAGACCTTTTCTGGCGCCGTTGCCGGGGAGCAATAGCGTGGGGTGAATATTCTTGTGTGCACTTGTTTGCTTTATCTCTAAGTAATTTCTAATTTTGGTTGTAAGTTGTTTTCTATCTTAGTATGGATAGGGAGCACGAATTACAAAAAAATTAGTTCTACTTGTTATCTAAAACTTTTTCAAAAAGAGAAGTGATTGGAAAGATGAGTAATGGTTAAGTGGGGGTCGACCTTGAACACTTGTGTTCATGCCTATGAAACCAAAGAAAATCTTTTCATGGAAGCTTATCAGCTAAAAACATGTATATATTGTGTATATACCACTATAATATAAAAATAAAATGTATTTATGACTTCTAGTTTATTTATGATGCAAGTTTGTTGCTTTGCTGTCCAGAAACAGATTCTGTGCGCCTGTTGCGTGAAATTCCTAAAATCACCAGAATTTTATCTTTTTCTGATATTTTTAGACAGCAAGCCTGATACTTTTATCTATCTTTCGTTAGTTTTGAATTTTCTTATTTGAGCTACATAAGTGCCTCGAAAAATTCGATCTTCACAGACTGTCCAGTTTTTGACAGATTGTTGTCTTTATTTAGTATTGTGCTTATACTCGATGTTTATAATCTTTATTTGATCAATAGAAGTTATAAATTGATTAGTATACAGTAGATAATATTGAATTGAGGTCTTACAACTTGCCAATGCTTGGACATGAGTGGATTTTATTTAATGAGCACTAACCCTACTACTGAGTTTTGTGAAGTTTTATGTGGATGTAGTCTATAAGATCGAATCAATATGGTGATATGAGACGAACGATAAGGTACAAGAAATCAACCTTGGGGATGCCCAGAGGCACCCCAAGAACATATTCAATAATATACAACCATTTAAGCTTGGGGATGCCCGAGCCATCCCTTCTTATCATCAACAAATATCAGGTTGTCTCGTTCATGATATATATTACTCATATTGTCCTTATATAATAATTGTATGCATGTGGACTTTTGTAAGAATTTTTATTGTGACATATATTATTAAAATTTGCTTATGATGCTACTGAAAGTAATTATGAGAGAGGAAAACATGGTTCTAAACATCTCATAGTATTTAGTCTCCTCTCTTTATGTTGAAAGTTTTGAAGTTGCATTTGTTTTTGCCCTCTTATGCTAGTCACATTATGTTTCAATGATTTATTTTCTTACAAGATTCCTATGCATAGGAAGAGGGTTAGATTTAAATGTGTTTGATATTTGCTCCTTGATGCTCTCCTTATTATTTCAACTCTTAATCTTATTAGAGCATCATTAAAATAAGCCTAGCTAAAAGGCATTAAAGAAAAGCGCTCATGGGAGGCAACCCATTTTATTTTTACTTTCTGTTTGTTTTTGTTTTTCTTTGTGTTTGGGTGTTGTTTCCTCTGTAGCAACTCCCTTTTATCCTTTTTGTTTCGGTTTTTGTGCCAAGAATAGCCTCTAATGAGAGGAAAGTTAAATTTTTGAGTTGCTGTCCAGAAACAGATTTCTGTTTGTCACCATGCGGAATTCTAAAAAATCACAGAACGTGATATTGGTCTGCAAATTTTTGACAGTAAGAATCAGGGTTTTGTCTAACTTTCATTAGTTTTAAGTTTTCTGATTTGAGGTGTCCCAGTATCCCGAAAAAAAATCATCTTTACATTCTGCTCTGTTTTTGACAGATTCTATCTTTGTTCGTACATCGTTTCTTTTACGGGCAAAGTGGAGTTCTTTTGATTCCGGAGCATCACTTAGATCTTTGTGGCAGTAGCTAATGTTTAGGAACAAGTTCATTAATTTGTTAAGTGAGAACTGAAGGTGGATTATTTTGTTTGAGAAATAACCCTCTAATGAAGTTTATTAGAAGTTTTGTGTGAAGCAAGTTTTCAAGAATTCGAGAGCGAGGTGATGAAGGAAAATCAAGAAGGGATAAAAGCTCAATATTGGGGAGGTTCCCATGGACCTCCTATGAAATATACAAGAAGTCACAAGCGTCTAAGCTTGGGGATTCCCAAGGCATCCCCTTCTTCATCGACAATCATCAGTTTTCACCCGTGGTACTATATTTTATTGCTTTACATATTATGTGCTATTCTTGGAGCGTCGATTTGTTTTTACTTTCCGTTTGTTTTTGTTCTGCCCTCTGGTCTTTTAGTTTTCCAAAAATAAAGTACCAAGTTTTACCCATTTGGTTTTAGTTGATGCATAATTAAAAAGTGGTTTTTCTATTTTCAGTATTTTCTGTTCACTGACCGATTTTTCCTGTTTTACTAGAAGCTCAAAATGTCACAAATTTTTTACAGAGAAAGTATCTACTAATCCTCTGTGCGCTCAAAAATTGGTGAAAATTTCAGAGATGTTTAAGTTTACTTAAAATTTATGTTTTCCAGCTGCTGTTTTTCTGGACAGATTCTGACTTTTGTTGCAAAAGTGGCCTCTTTACGTTTTCATTTGATTATTTTTGGATCTCATCCATTATTTTAAAGTTGGCCACTTAAGAAACCTCCCTATAACTTGAAAACAAAATTTGTTTTAGTTTAATGGCAGCACTTTGGAAATGTTATCTTTAGTATACTAATGTCTAACTGTAGAAAAAGAATGGGAGAGTTTTTGTGTCGAAGTTTTTTCACAGGGAATGAAGGAACATCAAATTGAGAAATATCCAAGATTGGTCAAAACCATAAGCTTGGGGATGCCTTTGCATACCTCTACATCAACAACCTTTCGGTTTGCAAACCTTCAAACTTTTTTTTTGAGCAACACAAAAACTTGCATAAACTTGGAGCGTTTGTATCTTAATTTATTATCTATTATATCTTTGTGTTAGCATCATGCACCATCACAATAATGAGCTGATTGTTATATCTTTTATTTATACCCTTTCTGGAGAGTTGATTGGAGTTTTATTTGGTTGGTTAGTTATTTGTTTAAACTTAAAAATGTTGTGTGTATAATGTTGCTTCGTAGTTCATGTTTTCTAATAGTTAGTCTCAACTAGCTAAGAGGCTATAATATGTTATTTTGATGTTAACATGTGTTATTTTGTTCATAATGTGGAATGGTGAAGTGGGATCCTCCTCTAAAAGATTTATTCGGATTGACTTGGCACATGTTCACACATGTTGAAAGACTAAAAATACAGTCTGTTATGCCTTGACGGTTTACTGTGCTTAGAATTGTAGTATCACTCATATGCTCTATTCATTGATTAATTTTGTCGCAAAGCATGATTATGACAGTAGTGCTCTCGATCGGTCGCTCCCAGTCTTTTGCTAGCCTTCACCTGCACTGGGTGTAATGGTCCATCCGTGCATCCAAATTCCTTAAGCCAAAGTATTCCAGCTGAGTCCACCATATCTACCTATGCATGGTATTTCTTGCCATTCCAAGTAAATTTGTCATGTGCTACCTTTAAAATATTCAAAATACTCCTTTTGTGCCTCTTGTCGGAGAATTGTCCCCAGGAACTAGGGGTGTCTCCAAGGTATCGTGTAAGGGGCTGAACACGGAGTCAAACAATCCACAACGTGCTCCGGCGACGGTGCTCGTCAGGCTCGCTGCGGACGACACTGCAGAGATTGACACAAGGTCTTACCCAGGTTCAGGGCCCTCTTGTGGAGGTAAAACCCCTACGTCCTGCTCTGGTGTATTGCACTGCTTGGAGAGTTTACAGTACAAGGAGAGCTTGTCGAGCTCGAGGTGGCTAACAATGGCTACTTGCTAGTCTTCAGATCTAGGGTTAGGGTTTGCTAGAGCTGCACCAACCGAAGATCGAACCCTTTGCTAGGGCGTGCTCCTCCTCCTTTTATAGGCGTCCTGGACCTCTTCTGCCCAAACATTTGGGCGGGAAGGGTTACCACAAGGCGACGAAGGGGGAGGCGCGGTGCACCGTAAAGGTGAAGTCCACCATAAAGGTAAAGCTCGTGGACGCGGTCCACGGCAGGGGAACGGCGTCACCAAAGCTGAAAAGGGGAACCGACCAGCTGGACAGCGGGCTGGCGCTTGCCGAGGTGGGAGGTGACCCACGGTGACGTCGCCTTTGGAGCGTAGCTGCAGACTGTCCCCTTGTCACCAAAGAGGCAATACTCGTTGTCCGCTTTGCTTGGCTCCGCTTTTGTTGACTGCTTTATACACGGAAACGGCAACTGCGGCGTCGTCGTCATCGCGCGTAGGCATGCGCGTCACTCTGCACATGGCGCAGAGCCCATGTGCGCTCTGCCGCGGGGGCAGAGATGGCTTCATGAGGAAGGCGCTTCGCGAGGCGAAAAGCCTCGCCAAGCCCTTCAGCTTGGTCCTTAGCAAAATTGCGGGCGGCGTCGGAGACGCCTTGTCGAGGGGCGATCCCTCGCCAAGAGAAAGAACCCTTGGCGAGGAGAAAAACCCTTCGCGAGGGGAGAAATCCCCGCGAAGCTCGCCAGGCTTGGAGAGCCTGGTCCTTAGCGAAAGTCATCCAAAGAATCTTGTGGGCCCTGGCAGGCCGGCCCGTGGTACCCTGGTTTCCACTGTGCCGACACCTCTGATTTTAAGCTCATGAGGGAGCAGTAGAGAGTTAGATATAACTTGTGATGAGCAAGGTCATTTCCCCCCTTTCACCCGGTGTCGATGGATTACGTCTTCACTTGACACAACCCGAGAGCGGCTTAAGCAAAATATAAATATAACTCACCTTTCTCCTCTACACAATGCAAATATGAGAAATCAGCTCAAACATTGGATAGTGGTGAAACCAAGGAGAAAGAGGAATGTACTCGTTCCTCTAAACCTGATGCTCTCACAAGTCTAAAAGCCTTGCTTGTCATAGGGGACTAGCTAGTTTCTTTGCTGTGAAATCGTTGACGCAAGCATGCATATCTCAAAATTGTTTTACTTCTGTTCTATAAAAAATAAAAAGCTCTAGCACATGACTAATCCCAGCTTCCCTCTGCGAAGGGCCCTTCTTTTATGTTTATGTTGAGTCGTCATCCTTCTTTGAGCACCATCTTATAGAGCATTGATGTCATTCTGAGTATAATGTGTTTTGTCCCAAAGTCTTAATGAGTGGAGCATGTTTGAGATTCTATATCATTTCTGAAAAACTTTACTCCTAGTCTCTGTTTAATATCTCAAGAGGTGCCCGGCATTTATGTTTTGCTCTACTAAAGGGGCAAGCGAGAGACCACTCTACCATGCTTTATTATGATCATTATAATCTTGTTAATGTTTATAATTTCATATTATTAACTCCTACTTCATCATTATCTTTTCATTAGCTAACACAATTGCTTAAGTTTCATTATCTATATAGCATTTCTCATGCATTTGTTGAAGACATGATCCTAGCATTCAACATCAAAAATTATTTTGTTATCATTTACCTACTCGAGGACGAGTAGGAATTAAGCTTGGGGATGTTGATACGTGTCAAACGTATCTATAATTTTTGATTGTTTCATGCCACTTTTATACCTTTGACACTTGTTTTCATACTAAGTTTATGATTTAATTTTACTAACCTATTAATAGTTGGAAAAGTGCACAATGTTCTTGTTTTACACTTTGATGTGTAGGAATCACTTGGAAATTGGCAAAAACGCAAAAGGAACCTTGTTGGAGATGGACTCTGACTTTCCTGAAATCTGTCCTCCTTACAGATTTCAGAGATTGACAGTTTGAGACCAGAAGACGATGTCAACTGAAAATCAATTTTCCTGCAATGTTGTGTTAAATTTCCATAGCTTTCATTTAAGCCCAAGAACAGCCCAATCGGAGGTCCGTAGCTCCGGTAATCCACGTTTTACTGAAGGCCAAATATCTGATTACGGGATTCCGAAAGTTGGTGATGTGATTGACTCCAACTCTTACCAAACTTGGAGGATTCGACCAAGCCACGACTTTGGGACCTCATTAAGGATATGAGTGGTCCTAGGAAGGTTCTAGAGGTGCCCAAGAGTCATTGGATCAAGGGGCCATCCTTCGGAGGGCCGGGAAGCATTGCCTCCACCTATATAAAGAGAGGAAACCCTAGTTTTGGGGGCAGCCACCAAAAGCCACGAATTTGCCTCCCCCTTGGCCCTCATATACAAGGGGGAGGGCTCCTCTACAACACCAAGAAGTCATGGAGGAAGGGGGTTAGGGGGCGGCAGCCCCCCTTGGCCGGCCGGCCGCCGCCGCCGGCCGCCCGCGCCGCCTCCGCCTTGCCCGGTTTGAGCATTCCGTTCCCTTTTTCAAACTCCACTTCTTTTCATATAGCAATCCCTGATCAAAGAGAGAACAATATCCATTTCAAAACATTTCTAACCGATTCCTTGGTTCGGACCGACGACCTTTCCTCCATGGCCGCCGCCTTCACCGCCATCTCCATCGCCAATTCCTCATAGCTACTGTGGTCCGCTCTCTCACAAACCTTTGTAATCCCCTATGTAAACATGGTGTTTGATGCTATAAAATATTATCCTATGATCTATGTCATGTTTATGTAGTTCCTTGTTGTCTTATGGTTGAATTATTGAATGTATTTGGTTGATTCGAGTTGTATGTTGATATGGTACAGTCCTATGGTGCCCACTATATACTTGCGCGCGTGGATAACATCATAGGGTTTGTAGTATGTGAAGTAGGCTGGGGGGTAGTGTAGCGCCCCGACCCCAGAACTATATAGTGAAGCGTTGTGCAACCGGTCATGCTACACAATCGAAGGTTACTGGGTTTAGCAATCCCAGGCCAAAACCCATTGACAGGTGTGCTCGGAATGGATCATCGGCACACAACACCTCGATCATGCCATAAGCTCAGACATCGCTATCACGTATAGTAGAGAGACCAAGACTGCGGAAAAACTAGCACTTCACAGACTATACGACAGAAGAAAACATATAGCAACTCATATATGAGAAAGATACAAATATCACAATCAGAGGTCACAGACCCATCATTACATCATGCGGAAGCAAATATAGTTGTCTAACAACAAGATCTAAATTATGGCCTAAGAGGCCTACAAATAACATATCCCAGCCAGCCTGTTCCGAGACGTCCCAAGCTGCCACCTGGGAACCCCAGACTACTCGTCAATGTTAATAAAGAACCCACCTTCCAGTTCGGTGACGCCCTCCTCTGAAACAAATAATAATCAACAAAGCAAGGATGAGTACGACGTACTCGCAAGAATTAGTAGGGCGATATAGGCCCAATGCTGACGGAGGCTCTAATGCTGTATAATGTAGCTAATTTGCATAAAGCTAGTTTTCCTTTTAAAAGACATAAAGACCCATGGCATCGTCTACTCAGAATGTTTTCCGAAAAGGGGCAAGAGAGTAACTTTCATCTCCGGTTCTCATCGAACCAACTTGTAGCCAAAACATCACTCGTCTCCACCAAGGCACTCCCTCGAATCACCCTCGAGGAAATGAACCTTTTATCACACTTTGAATTGCAACCTCTAGCTGCCAAGTTTTAATTAGGTTAGGATTCTCTATGATCTCGTATATCTGTCCCCAAGTCGTCCATAACCGCGGACACGGCTTTTCGAAAAGATTTAACCCAGCAGGGGTGTACTAATTTACCCATTGGTACCGTCCGGCTCGCCTAGTTAGCTCTCTTCCGGGGAAAGCTGGCAAGTGGGCGCGGTTAAACCTTTACCTCGCGTGAGACTATCCAAGAATCATCTGTGGCGACAGGACAAGTTTACCCAGCCTATTTCAGCCCCTGCCCCCATCGCCACACCCTAACACCACACACACCCTCTTCATCGCGCCATCGTCCACCTGCAACTCACACGCAAATGGAAAGCGCAAATCTAGAGGATCCTTGGATACGCCCGCACAAGTTATTCAGTTAGTAAGGAGCCCATACCCCCACCAATGGAAGCACGCTCGATCTTGGTTCTAGAGACAAGAACTCGCACCTAGGGGCAAGAATGAGACAACCCACCATCCCCGATGGCAACTCATCCAAGCCTTCTTAGCAATTTAATTAAGCATCACATGTATCCACCATGCCCGAATCATTCCATCAACCTCAATATCATGGAATTAAATAACGGACAGCTAAGCATTCTACTAAACATGGCTAAGCATAGCTAAGCATGTATACCAACAATTATATTTTGTATCCGGCCAACACATCATACCTATGGTTCATAGGAGGGGAAGCATGTGATGGTTCAGGGGATAAACATGCATTCATAGGATAATCTACCTCTTGATCAAAGTGACAGTTGAACCGCATGCAATATTATGGTGGATAAAATAAGTTTATAAAACAATGGGAGACTAGATGCCAAGAAGGTTAGGTTATCTCTTGCCTTGCTGGTAGTACTGGTCACGCTGATCATTGAGATATTGTGGTGGAACCTCGACTCCTGAATCTAACGAAACACAAACAATAACAGGAAACGAAAATAAATAACACGAAATAAAAGGTGCAATGCACAATCATGATGAGATGGTCAAATTATGCATTGAAAAGGTATTGGGCATATCCCACAAGTTAAATGGAACCCCTAAAATAAATATTGCAATTAACGGGTTAAAACTCCATCTTTAACTTAGTGAATTAAGTAATTCTCCAAAATTTCCAGTACTGAAATATGAGTCCTATATGCATGAAAATGACATTATTAGATAGGTATTGTTCTCCTGATCATTTTGGTACTTCGTTTGCAATTTTCCGATTAACGATGAAGAAATGGTGATTTAAACGGTTATTCAATTTGAATTATTTTAACCATTTCGAAAATGACATCAAAGGAAAAGTTATTTTTATGATGTGAACTTAACATAGATAGATAGCATTTGTGTTGCTGGTCATTTTGGTATATCATTTGCAATTTTTGGATCAATATTTATCAAGTTATTATTTTCCCAAAATTGGAATTAAATCTGCCATTTTATGTAATTTTAATGAACAACACCAATATTACATCTACAAATCCCTCAAATGACATAAACTTATAGTTCATTGTTTACTGAACATTTGGATATCTCATTCATAATTTTTGGATAAATATTTCTCAAGTTATGCATTTTCTAAATATTGATTTAAATCTGCCATTTTAGTATTTATTAATTAAAGGCAAATTAATAGTTTTAGTTGATCATGGCAATGACACTAACAGATAGATATGATTTTTCTGAGCATTTTGACATATTGTTTGTATTTTTCTGAGTTGTGGTTCAAAAGTTATTGAATTTCAAAGTTTGGAATCATTTTCTGTCTTTTATTTAAATTCCCAATTTTGGCCCAAAACGTTTTTCACCGGAAATGTGGACAGCCACAGAGGCTGACGGGCGGGGCCCGGGCCACGTAGGCGCTGCGGCCCACGGGTCGGTTTGACCCCGGCGCGTGCCACGGCCGGCGCGGCGCGCACGCGGTGATCACCGACGGCGGCACAGATGGCAACGGCGACCTAGCGCACGCGGAAACGTCCTAACGGTGGCGTTCGACGCGCCTAACTAAGGGGAGCCAGAAACGAGTGGCGCAGTGACCAATTTGTCGCTGGAGCGACGAGTACATCGGCGACAGGCGGCGGCCGGCGGCGGTCTACGAGGACAGCTACGACCAAAGGGGAGAGGAGGACGACGGAGGTGTCCAGGAGGGTCGCCAGCTCACCCTCGATGCGTGCGGAGGCTCGTCGGTGAAGGAGGAGGTCGGAGGCGGCGGCAATCGGGCTTGGCGGCCGGCGGCAGGAGGGAAGAAGACGAGGATGAAGGCGAAGACTCCGGGCGTCCCGTGACGATTACTCGCTCGGGGAAGTAGAGGAAGACGAGGCGGAGCGGATGGCGGCGTCGGCTCGCTCCGGGGATGCTTCTGTCGACGGCGATGCGGCGGCTAGCTCCGTCTACCTCACGGACATGGCGCGGTTAGGGTTAGGGTTAGGGCACAGGAGGAAAAGGAGGAGGGAGAGAGAGAGCAGAGGGAGGCACGACATTAGGGGGCCTCCTTATCCAGCAGGGGGGCGCAGCGTGTGGAAGTAGGGCGATCACGGCGGCATGGCGCCAGTGCGGCCGACCCGCGCGGTCGCTACAGGGAGGGGACGATGATGATTTTCTGAAAAACCCCCTGGCACTACTTTCCCTTTTTCTGTTTTTCTCTTTTAAAACTCCTGTAGCTTAAGTATTTTAATTGGGGCACTTAAGCAATTTATAAAAATCTGGAAAAATTCACAAGGCCAGTATATTATATTTGGGAGCTGTCATAAAATTTGCAGCCCATTTGAAAAACATTTTATGTGTAAACTATTTTGAAATTGCTCATAGACAATTTGGTCTTTATTTAATTATTTGAATTTGCAATTGCATTAATTTTTGCAAGAAACATATTTGAAGTTGCTAGAACTTCCTGGATAAATATGAAGTTCAATTTGGATTGTGTTTGTCCAATAATATTCACCATCATTGATTTATCAATTATTGCTTTAACATCATTTCATGTTGAGCAATTTAAATATGGATGCCATGATGCCAACAAGAATGCAAAAAGTGGAAAAATTCTTCGTATTTTTCATTACAAGCTGGGTCTGTTACAGGTAGGGCTGCCGGAGTGACAGAAACATAAGCCCCATCCTGGTTTTTGACATTGTATGGGATAAAGAGGACCGTATGATCTTAATGCTATGGTTGGGTTTTACCTTAATGAATGCTAGTAGTTGCGGATGCTTGCTAATGTTCCAATCATATAGTACATGTAATCACAAGTAGTTGAGAACGTGTATGCTTTGCCTCTCTCACATAGAAAACTGCATCGAAGACGATGAACCGAATAACTTCACTAATTAATTATGAACAATTCCGCCACGCCTTCCACCACTTTTCCACACTCATGGTTCTGTTATTTATGATATTTTAGTATACTTTATTGCTGCAGCAACTAACTTTTATCTTCTTTTTCTTTATTATATTACAAAACCATCCTTTCATACCCGTTTTATTCCTATAGTTTTATTTCCTAGATAGACCAAACGTTTGGTGTGCGTAGAGTTGTGTCAATGGTTGATAGAACTTGAGAGAATATTAATCCTATCTTTAGCTCCTCGTTGGGTTCGACACTCTTATTTATCAAAAAGGCTACAAACGATCCCCTACACTTGTGGGTTATCAGGACCTCAAAGAAACATTCGACAACTTGCGCCGCTTCCAAATGAAGCTCTGTAGGAGATATGCCCTAGAGGCAAATAAATAAAGGAGTTTATTGTAATATCTCATTAAAGTTTATAATTAGTTTTATACCATGCTAGAACTATATTAAGAGGAAACATTAATATATGTGTGGTATGTAAACAACTAGGTCCCTGGCATGTATAAGGATACGCTAGTTCATTGGTCAACCGATGATTGAGGTTTCCCAATCATGGGCATTTATGACAATTGACAATGGAGTCATTTCATTGGGTGAATGAAAGTGATGGACGTTACCCAATAGCGATCATTACAATGTGATCAAGTCACGAAGTTCACCGTTGTGATGATTAGGAAACGTGGTAATTATTCCTTAGACCGTGAGATAATAATTCTATCACTATCACCGAAGGATGCCTTGACTGTATCAACCGTCACACCGTAACAGGGTGATCATAAAGGTGCAGCTCAGGTATGCAAAGGTGATATGTTGAGAAGTATGTATCAAGAAGCAGGATTTGCACCTCCGCGTGACGGAGAGATACTTTGGGCCCACTCGGTGAGTCTTCATCCAAATAAGCTGCGCAGCGTATGACTAGGTCATGGGGATGAAAGATCACGGGAACTAATTGAATGGGACTTGACCGGTAACGAGATAGAACTAAGCGTGGAGATGCTGGATGATCATATCTCGGGCAAGTTAGTATCGTGGTAGCAAAGGGAATGAGACTCTATGTTTATGGTTCAACGACAAAGTTAATTCGTGGAATGCATAGGGGTCATTATGGGCATCCCAGTCCCGCTGATGATCACTGATCGGAGAGGAGTCTCGGTCATGCCTGGAGTGTTCCCGAACCATAGGGTAACACACTTAAGGGTTTGACAACGCTAGGAGATCGTTCTGTTAGTGTTGGAATTATCGAAGATAAGAATCGGTGGAGTACCGATGAAATCTGAAGGAGTGTCGGAGTGATCCGAAAGGAGTTTCGGAGTCACGGGAATTTATATATGATGTGAATATATTAATTGGATAATTATATATATTCATATATTGGTGGAAATAAATTCGATAATGTATAAATAATTAATTAGAGAATTAAATATTTATATATTATAATAAATAAATTAAATAATAGATAAATATATTAATTTGAGAATTATATATATTTATTGATTTAATAAAGTATTTATTGAATTAAAATGTTTAATTTCGAATTTTAGGGGCAGCCCACCTAAATGGAGCCGGCCACCTCATGGAGCAAGGAGGGGGCGGGTAGGCCACTTTGGGCCTATGGCCACCACGCCCCAAAGGGGCTGGCCGGCCGCACCCCTCTCCCCTCCTCTTTTCGTTAGTCCCACATGGGGGAGCTAAGGTGGAGGGGAGCCCTTCTTCCACCAATATATACAAGTTCCACGTGGGGATTTTAAAAAAGCCAAAAAATTTGGAGAAAATCCAATAAATCCCACGACACCTCCCACCACCTCTCCACCTCTCTCGTACCCCGTGGCCCCAATTAGGCCCTGTTTGTTTCTAGAGTTGTTTTAGGGATTTGTGGGGATTATCCCAGTCAAACCCTCAAATCCCCATATATTCAAAACATCGTTTGTTTATAGTGTATTGCACAGGTTTTATCCCCACCTTTCCCCACCAATCCCCAAACTCTAGTTCATTTTTTCTCAATCCACTAGGGGATTCAATACACTACCCCTACCTAGTGGATTGGACCCCAATCCCCTAGGGGATTGGGTGAAGTTTGGGGTTTCACCCAATCCACTAGAGGATTATCCCCACCAATCCACTAAAATACTCTAGTAACAAACAAGGCCTTAAGGGCCGCACACGAGAGGGAAATCTACCCCACAACACGCCGTCGCACTGCCGGAATTCCGCCAGAAGATCTACTTCCGCAACCTCGGTGGGATCGGAGGGACCGGGAGTCGTCGTCATACACCGTACGTGTGTGAGTACTCGGACGTGCCATTGTGGCACCATTCGTTGCGTCGGGATTGTCACGACCTTGAGGTCGGCTACAGTTCGACTACACCGGCCACGTTCGCTCTCGAACGCTAAACACTTTCGGTCTACAATAGGTATGTCGCCGAAACTGTCTCATTACCGCATTACTAATAGATAGATCCTGGCTAGTTTTGGTGTTGCGTTAGATAGAATTTTTTTGTTTTCCGTCTACGAACCCCTTCAGTGGTATCAGAGCCGATCTATGCATAGTATTGCTGGTACGGTTAGAACACCTGTTGAATGTGGGCGTCGATACTATATTTGTTACCCTCTCACGTGCACTTGTTCATACTGTTGAATTACTTGATGAAGCGGCCCGGACCGACCTTACACGTACTCTTACGCGAGACTGGTTCCGTAGCTGACATATGGCTCGTACCATATATGCGGCTGACGGGTGTCTGTCTCTCTAGCATTGGTGGTATGACATTTTCAACGGAGGGCCCCGAAAGGGGTGGGATAGAGACAATTATCTTATCGGCGTTGTGGTTGAAGTTCGTAGCTAGAAGTGCGGTTCTATTACGTAAGCCCATGCAGCCACGTAAAACTTGCAAATAGATAAAGTAGAGGCGTCTAACTTTATTTTGCCAGGGGCGAGTGATATGATATGGTACGGTAAGTATTATGCGAAATATTAAGCCGTCATGGTGGAGGCCCCGTAGACCCGGCGCCGGAGCAAGATGGAGATCATGCCGGCGCGCCCCGATGGAGATCAAAGGCGCGACACCATATCATATCGCATTACATTTGATGTTAAATTGTGTGCTTATATTGCTTGTATTAGATATACGACGATAGTAATATAAGTCAAATCTCTCACTTTAATACCAATTAAAAGTGTTCTCTCTTAGTATGCACCACCAAGAAAGTTCGCCATTGTGGAGGCAAGACGTGACGATCGGGTGTCAAACACATTTGCGTTCGCATACGGTGGGTGTAATCCATGTATACACAACAATATAATAAGGTTAAATTGGCGAGCCTAGCATGTACAGACATGGCCTCGGAGCACATGGGATCGAAAGATCAAGCATGAGTCGCATGAATGTTGCGATTGACATTGTAATGTCCACCTTTGTAGTCATGCAGCCGGCCGTGACGATTGGGGATTGTATTGTGAATAAGGATCATGTAATCATTAAGACCATTTTGAGATATGATTGTCTTAGTGGAGTTATTTTATAACGCGATTATAATTGAACTCATATTATAAACTTTATTTTAAAATCGTCTTTGCAAAAATCCTTGTACACAATGGCCTTCGATCTTAGCCCTTTCATTTTTGGTGAAAATCTCCACCTCGATGGGTCCAACTTTACTGGATGGTACCAGCTCCTGAGAGATACCCTTGAAAATAATTTTTTGCTCTACGTGATAGAAGAACCACTAAGAGATCGACCCGATGATTCTGATGGTGAGGACGCCTATGAGGATTGGCGTGACATCCGTGACACCTACATGCATGTGGAGTGGCTGATGCGTTCCAGTATGACTTATGACTTAAGGGTGCAGTTTAGTGACACACGTGCCGACGAGATTATTAAGAGACTTAAAATCCTTTTCGGGGCACAAGTCATAGTTGCTAGGTTCGAATGTCTGGATGAGTTTCGTTCAACCATGATGGAAGAAAATACATGTCTAGATCAGCACTTGGTGAAGATGCATGAGATACATCGACGCCTCACAAACGTTTGGGACTACTGGATGGCCGATGAGACAACAATGGATGTGATATTGCGCTCGCTTCCTCTCAGTTATAAGAGCTACGTCAGATATTTTGTGATGAAAGGAGAAGAGTTCACTTTTTTACATTCCTAGCTCGGTTGAGGACTGCCAAAGTAGAACCAATAGAAGCATAAATCATCGACCCAGAAGGTATATATGATATACAAGTTTATAAATGTTTTTCCTTCGCACTTGTTTTAGTTTTGTGAAGTATTTGATACTTATTCTTGTTTTATGAAAACAGAGCCGACTGTGCATGTGGCTTGGAATGGACAAGGCGTCAATGCATGATTGGGAGCTATCAAGGAGTTGATGCTGGAGACGCCCTTCCTATACATTCATCGTTTTGATTAGAGGATTTGAGTAAATTTTGTAATCGATTAGAGTGTGGACTATATTAATGTGTTTTGCATTTCACAAGACAGTTACTCATGTAAAGAAGATGTTCTATATTATGAATAAATATCTATTGTGGTCACATTTCGATTATGAGTATGTTATTCTTATGTTGACGATAAATAAATAGGAACATTTATAAATTGTGCTAAGAAAAATCCGAAGCCAAAATAATGAATTCACAATGTTGTTTTAGTCTTGGTGGTAATATGTAAAACACATATGCCTCATTTGCCCCGATAGGCAATGTGACTAAAAACGTCACACCCGGTGTGCCGTAGATTGCTAAAAGTTGTTTGTGATTAATTCTTATTTTAACAAATAAACGAGAATCATTATTTTGAGGACTCCATCGCAAATCTAAGTAAAACAGATATGTTTACTTGAATTGTGACTTGGAAATATTTGATAGAGATCAAAGGGAATTTCGGATTAATGGATATTAATTTTAACAAGAAAATTGAGTCTCCGCGATTGGATCAAAGTGACAAGATATTTGAGTTATAATTTTAGCATGAGGGTCTATGAAAAATGTTTCATAAACTACAATTTTTGGAATTGTTCAATGTGATTGATTTATTCTAAAAATTGTGAATCACACTTTATTGAAATATCGTGTGGTGATAAAGCGATCTCTTAACATGGTTAATAATATCATTTAAAATATCAATTAGAAATAGCGAAATACCCCTCTCAAGGGCCTATGTGTTATTCGCATAAATGGATCCATATGGATTATGGAAAGTTGTATTTTCAATGAGATTGGAACTATAGAGAATCAATAAATTTTGTAGAATATTCACATAGAGAGACAATTTGCTACCCGCATGGGTAGCTACACACCCATGCGTTATACGGAGATGCAAGCCGTATGTATCAGTTTTAGCTTGTTTTCCTAGTAAAACACGGAAATTTGGTGTACAAAACTGGTTTCGGAATTTTCAAAAAAATATTTTTTGGTCGTCATTTTTGCCTTTTTTCATAGTTGACTTTTTTGTTGACTTTTGGGTCAAACTTTACTAAAAAAATCACAACGGATGGAAAAAAAATTCAAAAAAATTTCAAAATACTTTTTAATAATTCTATCAACTCTACTAGTGACATCCTCCTTGTCTACTTGAGTAATCTCATAGTACCGTTGCATATACGTTTCGGTCAAACTTAGGGTGTGTAGCTACCCATGGGGGTAGCAAGTCTTTTCCGTATTCAAATATGAGTGTAAATAAAGTGTTTACTAAAAGGTTGGTATTTTATCGTGAAGGAGTTGTCATGATAAAAGGTTGCTAGAATTAAATATAGTAAAATCTGAAATAAGGTTAATCACCTCGCCTTTGAAGTGTCGAATTGTGCGACGGAATGTGTTCCGGTAAAATGTGTACTTTACACATAAAGGAGAAATTAATGATGATGATCATAATATTTCCAATTAAAGCTTTACTGAAAATTCCGTAGGATTCATGAATAAATCATTGCCATGGTGCAAATTGATTATTCATGATTTACATGTCGTGTTCGCTAAACATGACATACCTACGAACTACAAAAGAAATAGTGACCCTAAAATACGATTATGACTAGGAGTCATTAGAAATCCAATTTTAAGTAAACTTTATTTTAAATCGTCTTTGCAAAAATCCTTGTAGACTATGAATTTCGAGTTTCGCACGTTTTTCCGCTCTGAGGATCTCCGCCTCGATGGGTCCAACCTAGCCGTATGGTACTACCACCTGATGGACACCCTCAAGTCCAACAATTTTCTCTTTGTGTTAGAAGAACCGTTAGGAGATCCACCGGGTGATTCTACAAGTGAGGAGGACGAGGAGCAATAGCATGATCGCCATGATGTCTACTGCCGCATCGAGACCTTGATGAGAACATGCATGCACTCTGACTTACAGTGGCAATTCAACCACTCCAGCGGTAGTGATATGATCGCTGAACTTAAAGTAATTTTCACAGCGCAAGTCAGAGCGATTAGATTCGAGTGTCTGAGCGAATTTCTTTCAACCATGATGGAAGAAAAGACCTGTTTGGACCAACACTTGATGAGGATGCATGAAATCCATCGACGCTTCACTTATGATTGGGACTACTTGATGAGTGATGAGATGGCAATAAATGTGGTATTGCACTCGCTTCCTCCCAGCTATAAGAGCTACGTCAGAGATTTTGTGATGAAAGGAGAAGAGTTCACCTTCTTTGCATTCCTAGCTCGATTGAGGACCGCCAAAGTAGAACCAATAGAAGCAGAAATCATCGACCCAGAAGGTATATTTGATATACAGTTTATAAATGTTTTTCATTCGCACTTGTTACAGTATTGTGAAGTATTTGATACTTATTCCTGTTTTATGAAAACAGAGCCGACTGTGCATGTGGCTTGGAATGGACAAGGTGCCAATGGATGATTGGAAGTTGTCAAGGAGTTGATGCTGGAGACGCCCTTCCTATACATTTATCGTTTTGATTAGAGGATTTGAGTAAATTTTGTAATCGACTAGAGTGTGGACTATATTAGTGTGTTTTGCATTTCGCAAGACAGTTATTCATGTAAAGAAGATGTTCTATATAATGAATAAATATCTTTTGTGGTCACATTTCGATTATAAGTATGTTATTCTCGTCTTGACGATAAATAAATTAGAACATTTATAAATCGTGCTAAGTAAAATCCGAAACCAAAATAATGAATTCACGACGCTTTTTTAGTCTTGGTGGTAATGTGTAAAACACATATGCCCCGTTTGCCCCGATAGGCAATGTGACTAAAAACGCCACACCCGGTGTGCCGTAAGTTGCTAAAAGTTGTTTGTGATTAATTCTTGTTTTAGCAAATAAATGAGAATCATTATTTTGAGGACTCCATCTCAAATATAAGTAAAACAGATGGGTTTACTTGAATTATGCTTTGGAAATATTTGATAGAGATCAAAGGGAATTTCGGATTAATGGATATTAATTTTAACAAGAAAATTGAGTCTATGCGATTGGATGAAAGTAACAAGATATTTGAGTTATAATTTTAGCATATGGGTCTATGAAAATTGTTTCATAAAATACAATTTTTGGAATTGTTCAATGTGATTGATTTATTCTAAATATTGTAAATCACACTTTATTGAAATATCGTGTGGTAATCAAGTGATCTCTTAGCAGGGTTAATAATATCATTTAAAAATATGAATTAGAAATAGCGAAATACCCCTCTCAGGGGCCTATGTGTTATTCGCAGAAACGCATCCATATGAATTATGGAAGGTGGTAATTTTAAAGTTATATGATAATTTGAAACTATAGCGAATAAACAGATTTTGTAGAATATTCACATATGATTGTGAATGCGCCTTCCACAAAAACCAAAGAAGGGTAAATATAGTATTTACTAAAAGGTTGGTATTTTATCGTGAAGGAGTTTTCATGATAAAAGGTTGCTGGAATTAAATATAGTAATAGCTGAAATAAGGTTAATCACCTCGCCTTCGAAGTGTCGAATTGTGCGACGGAATGTGTTTCGGTAAAATGTGTGCTTTACACATAAAGGAGAAATTAATGATGATGATCATAATATTTCTGATTGAAGCTTTACTGATAAGGCCGTAGGATTCAGGAATAAATCTTTGCCATGGTGCAAATTGATTATTCATGATTTACATGTCATGTCCGAGAAACATGACATACCTACGAACTACAAAATAAATAGTGACCCTGAAATATGAGAATGACTAGAGAGTCATTGAAAATCCAATTTTTAAGTACATGATCGCAAAGGTAGTTTTTGCTTGATCCCATTGAATGATTTTATCACTTGGTATCTTTTAAGGAGTTAAAAGAAAGGAAATAATACTTAAAACGACGCAGTGCTCATTTTGTCGAGAAGTGTATCTTGGACAAAATTCAAACGTAATTGATCACTTAAATGTTATGATGCTTGCGTCCGTTGGATTATCACTAGCATGGTACTAGTGCATCGTATATGGAATCTCGACTTGAAGAGTTGTTCAAGGAAATTTTGGAAATGTCCAAAATATCGAGAATTTGCAGTTGCAAATTTTGAGTGGGAGCTGATTGATATAAATATGTGTGCAACATATTTTAAGTAGGAGCAAATTGATCTCCATGATCAAATATGTGGGTAACATGTTTTTGAGTGGGAGCCAATTGAGGCTTTCATGATTTGAACATGTGGGTAACATATTTGAGTGGGAGCTTAACAACATTTTGTGTATGCAAGTGGGCATACTGTGAATGTTGATGGTATTATCGGTGCCAGAAGTAAAAGTTTGATTTTATGAAGTTGTTTATAAATTGAACATCTATTTTAAATAGATTAAGTCAAGTAGTATTTGTCTAAATAAGATTCAGAAGGAGTTCTGAATGGAACAAGTAAATGACGGAGGTTCTTACTTGTAAAATTTGGGCAGAATATTGAGTTGAAACTCGATGCAAAATAATAAAGGTTTGGAGATATGTTGTAGGAACTATGCCTGAGTCATAGATGCTAACATATAAAACCATATTATGTGCTTGACGAAATGTGACCCAAGTTATTTGTTAAAAGAACATGTTCAGAAGTGAATAAGAGTAATAATTCACTGAACATGAGTTGAGTGTTTTCTCTAGCTTCTAAGAGGTAGAGCTATGAGAAATAATTCTAGGGATTGGTGAACTTAGATATAATTGTTATAAAGTCTTGACACCAAACTAGAATAGAAAATCTTGTAAAATCAGAAGCGCAACGAAAGCGTGGCTATTTCATCGAAGTGGTGTGAACTGCACTGTCGATTTGAAGTCTACATAGAAGTATATGATTACTTTAAGGATTAGCCAAAATATGTTTTTAAAGTTGAGGAAATTTTGTTTCCTGATTGAGTGTGTTTCTGGTGCGTATGACGTTGAGAAAGTCCGTCTAAATGATCAGGGATCATGTGAGCACAGAGGAAACAAAAGGTCTCGCTCGACAACAACATATTTTAGGTTCAACATGGAGATGATGAGGTAATATAAATTTAGGTGACATTAAAGTTTTGCAAAGAATAAATGGATCTGAGTAGTACAGACCATTGACGATCAACCTCTTCCACTAGCAAGCATGATCTGGAAGCACAAGTCAAGTGTGGTACAGAAATTGGTAACAAATGCAACTAGTTTATTTGTACTCTAGTGCAAGTGGGAGACTGTAGGAGATATGCCCTAGAGGCAAATAAATAAAGGAGTTTATTGTAATATCTCATTAAAGTTTATAATTAGTTTTATACCATGCTAGAACTGTATTAAGAGGAAACATTAATACAAGTGTGGTATGTAAACAACCAGGTCCCCGACATGTATAAGGATACGTTAGTTCATTGGTCAACCAATGATTGAGGTTTCCCAATCATGGGCATTGATGACCCAAAAGTGTAGGGGATCGCAACAGTCTTCGCGGGTAGTATGACTCTAATTTGTTGATTCGACACAAGGGGAGCCAAAGAATATTTATAAGCCTTAGCAGTTGAGTTGTCAATTCAACCACACCTGAAAAGGATCTCTCTGGAAGCAATTTATTAGTAGTAACAGTAATTTGATGGCAACAGTAGAATAGTAACAGCAGTAATAAAATAAAGGCAGCAATGGTGACAACAGAAGTATGTAAACAGCAGGATTAAAAGCACCGTAGGCATAGGGACGGATAGACGGGCGTTGCATGAATAAGATAGCTCATGAAATAAACATAACTGGGCACAAAGCAAATAAATATAGCATCCAAGTATTAAACAATCATAGGCATGCATTCCTAATTTAGCCGTACGTGCTTGCAATAAGAACTTGCACGGCATCTTTTGTCCTGCCATCCGGTTTCAGCCGGGCCAATTAAGGAACAAATGGCAATTAAGGTGTTCCTTTTAATAGAACACCGGAGCAAAGCATTAACACACAGTGAATACATGTAACCCTCGAGGTACCAACATTCCCATTGATGTCCCCATTTCTGTCACTCGGGGTCTCCGGTTCCGGTTGACAACAAGTGCATACAACTAGTAGATAGGACGCAAACATCAATTATATTCATGAAAACATAATGTTATCAAATCTGAAAACATGGCACTCGGGCCCAAAGTGACAATCATTAAGCATAACTAATTGTACCAACAATGATCAACACAAATAGAGGATACTAGGCATCATGCCCTAACAATTTGGTATCGAATTACATGAGCAATCTTATTCAATCCCTTCCATCCCCTTGCCTACAGCAGGGAACTACTCACACATGGAGAGAAACATCATGGATGGTTGATAGAGAGGCGTTCGCGGTGACGATGGCGGTGATCTCCACTCCGGCAGGTTGCCGGAATAGCGATCCTGGACCCCAAATTTAGGTTTGGGGATGGCGGCGGAGCTCCGTATGTTTTCTGGGAAAGTGGTCTCGCCTTTGACGTTTTTAGGTCAATCGTGACTTATATGCGAAGGAGGGCTGAGAGGCGACGCTCCAGGGGCAGGGGCGACCCCTGGCCGCGGCCTAGGGCCCAACCGCGGGTGGGACCCGCCCCTGCTCCTGGGGTGGCCCCCCTCCAGGTCCTCCTGGCTCCGTGGCTTATTCTTCCCAAAAATACTTTTTCCAAATTTTCTGGAATTTTCCGCGAACTTTTCAATCCTGCACAAGAGAAAGACACCAAATGCGATTCTGCCGAAAACAGCGTCAGTTCGGGTTAGTTCCAACCAATTCATTAAAAATCAGAGGCAAAACAATAGCAAAGTGTTTGCAAAAGTAGATACGTTTGCGACGTATCAACTCCCCCAAGCTTAGCTCATTGCTTGTCCTCAAGCAATTCAGTTGACAAACTGGACGCGATGAAAGAAACTTTGACAAACACATTTGCGTCATTTAAAGCATAGAAGATTAAACCATGATCAGTATTTTAATAAGCACACGAAAGTGGTTGCAAAAACAATAGAACTTAAGCAATCATGAAGACTCATGCAAAGCACACAAAATGTTAACAAGTAATAATTTATACATGTAACCAATAGCACCGATGCAATGCTTATAACAAGGTACAGTATAGTGATCTCTCGCTTGCCCCTTTTGTAGAGAAAAACATAAATGCCGGGCACCTCTTGAGATATTAAACAGAGACTAGATGCAAAGTTTTCAGAAATGAGAGAGTATCTCAAACATGCTCCAATCATTAAAACTTTGGGACAAAGCACATTATACTCAGAATGACAGCAATGCTCTATAGGATGGTGCTCAAAGAAGGGTGACGACTCAACATAAATATAAACGAAAGGCCCTTCACAGAGGGAAGCAGGGATTAATCATGTGCTAGAGCTTTTCAAAGTTTAAATATGAGAGAAAAGATAGTTTTGAGTAGTGAATGTCTTCGTCAACGAATGGCAGTAATAAACTTAGCATAACCCGTATCAAGCAAGCTATAGACTTTCGAGAGAGGTTTCCATTAGTATTTTTTTATTTTGAGCTGACACTCCTCCCCACCTTGTCTTTCACAAACCATGGCTAGCCGAATCCACGGGTGCTTGCCAACTTTCCACTGGTCATGGAGGAGTGTCTTTTTATTTTATTTTTTAAGCTTACGATATTTGGCACCAACTCTCTTGTGATTTAAATGAGCATAGATTCCATACTCATTGGGTGAATAAGAAAGAAGAACTTGCTAGATACAGGATATACTAAACTTATACCACTTCCTCATGAGCTAGCAACAGTGTCACAAAAAGGAATGTTTTGAATATTTTAAAGGTAGCACATGATAAATTTACTTGGAATGGCAGTGAAATACCATATATAGGAAGATATAGTGGACTCAAATGGAATACTTCGGCTTAAAGAATTTGGATGCACGGGTGGACATCACACCCGGTGCAAATGAAGGCTAGCAAAACGCTGAGGAGCGACCATCCGAGAGCACCACTGTCATAATCATGCTTTGCGACAAAATTAATCAATGAATAGAGCATAAGAGTGATACTGGAATTCTAAGCACAATAAACCGACAAGGCATAACAGACTGTATTTTTCATCTTTTAACATGTGTGAACATGTGCCAAGTCAATCTGAATAAATCTTTTGGAGAAGGATCTCACTTCACCATACCATGTGAAAGGACACGGATGTCGCCTAGAGGGGGGGGGGGTGAATGGGCGATTTAAAATTATTACGGTTAAGGCTTGAATAAATGCGGAATAAAACTAACGTTTAATTTATCAAGCCAAAACCTAAACTAGCTAGGTTTACCTATGTGCATCAACAACTTATGCTAAGCAATATAATCAACTATGTGATAGCAAGATATATAACTTCAAACTCTATGGCTATCACAAAGTAAATAGCATAAGTAAGAAACTCGGATATAGAAATACCGAGGCACTTGGAGACGATGATTTATCCCGAAGTTCACTTCCCAATGGAAGCTAGTCTCCGTTGGAGCGGCGCGGTGTTCACCAATGTGAAACACCTAGTAGCCTTGATATGGCACACCGTATCTCCGTTGTGTCTTACCACCGATGTGGCGAGGCACTTGTCACTATGTTGCCGTTGAGGTTGACAACTAGAACCTTTACAAGGATGAAGCTCACTCCACAAGTTGGAGGGTCTTCACCAAATACACCGAGCCGCCAAGACTTGATGCGTCAAGGCCGGGGCACACACCACAACTCAATTGGTGGCTCCCGGCAATGTCTTCGTAGCTACCAAAGCTCCGAGACGAACAAGGTTGAGTCACACTCCACAATTGGAGGCTCCCAACAAATCCCGTGAGCCACCAAGACTCCGAGAAATCAACAACCGTCTAGGGTACCAACGTGCCCTAGAGGAACAAGCTCTAGCGTACCCAAGCACCCAAGAGTAACAAGCTTCTCAACTTCACTTTCCACGAATCACCGTGGAGAACTCAAACCGATGCAACCAATGCAATGGCAAGAACACACTAAGTGGTCAAGTCCTTCTCTTCGAAATCCAACCAAAGCAACTAATGCTAGGGAGGGATTTGAGAGGAAGAACAAAGAAGAAACACAAAGCAACTCCAAGACCTAAATCAAAGATGTTCCCCTCACTTAGAGGAGATATGGTTTGGTGGAATAATAGATCTAGGCCTTCTCCTTCAATCCTCCAAAGATCAATGAGTTTGAGTGGATGGATTGGGAGATCTATAGGATTTGAGCTCTTGCAACAATGGAGAGAGAGAGAGAGGGGAAAATGTGCTCAAGAGGTCAACAAAGGTTAGGGTTCACTTGGGGAAGAAGACCCTTTAAAAGGGAGCCAAAAATATGGCTGTTAGGCCAATTTTCGGGCAGCTGGAGGAGGGAGGCTGGCCTGGCCGGCCATGCAATCAGAGAGGCCCCGGCCATGGGGCCGGCCATTTGGCCGGCCATGCTGGCCTAGCCAAACCAGTGAAACTAAAATTGCAATATCTTTTGCATCCGGACTCCGTTTTCGATGATCTTGGGCTCGTTGAAATCACCATAACGAGCACTACAAGATTATGCATATAAACATCATAGTACAACAAGATATTATAATAAAATATGAGGAAAGGTTAAACCTCTCTCTTGCAAACCGAAACCGTCATATCTTTTGCAAATGAAGTCCGAAAGGGGTGAAACCAATTTTGTTGGAAAGAGGATGATAATAGCTATCCTTGGAAATATTTGAAAACAATTAAGAGATAAATTCTCAACACATGTATGTGTGGATAATTTGTCAAGTACAAACCGACAATATTTCTAATATCAAAATGCAATGGAACTATGGAAGACGCATATGAAAACCGTTTTCAATGAGCTTGGCCTTGTCATGATAAGCACGACAAGAACCAAGACCACACCACGATAAGAAACAAATAAGAACGAATAAAGATGATGCCAATGATGCAAAGGTTTGAGCTCTCTATGACCGATACGCTAAAGCTCACTTGAGAGCCCCTCTTGATAGTACGGTTACCTATCCTAAAACCCGGTCTCCCAACTACAACGCGAGACCGGTAAAATAGAAACCCTATCAAGATCATACCTTTGCCTTGCGCATTCCACTTGAGCTAGATGATGATGATCTTGATCTCCTCTCAAGTGGATCACCTTTCTTTGCCTTGCGCATTCCACTTGAGCGCCTTGCGCATTCCACTTGAGCTAGATGATGACGATCTTGATCTCCTCTCAAGTGGATCACCTTTCTTGATTACGCTCCGCTCGGTGAAGCCTCGCATATTGCCCCCCCATACACCAATATGGGAGAGACACTCTTTCGCATATATTCACTTGCCCTTATCTTGTATGTTGATCAACTTGCTCTTAGCCTTGATCAACATATAATCTTCTTCTTTTAGCCTCGACTCCAACATATGGAGTACAAGCTGAAGCCTCGCATATTGCTCTCCCATACACCAATATGGGATAGACACTCTTTCGCATATCTTCACTTGCCCTTATCTTGTATGTTGATCAACTTGCACTTAGCCTTGATCAACATATAATCTTCTTCTTTTAGCCTCGACTCCAACATATGGAGTACAAGCATTCCATATGGACCAACACTGCAAATATAACTCAAAGCACACATTAGTCCATAGAGATTGTCATTAATTACCAAAACAACATATGGGAGCAACCATGCACTTTCACCATGTTATAAACAACGCAAAACATGCTCATGTCTACATGACAAATTACCCACTCTTAACAAGTTGAGGCTAAGCATAAGAATTCATAAGGGCTAAGCAATATCATCTACACAACCTTCCATTATGGCAAACTAAAACACGAGCATGAGGATAAGCATCTGTACAAAAATGAAAGCAAATAGAGTTCATACAAGTCCCCTCATCATATCTGTGTTGCCAAATATCATCATTATTGCATAGACACTTGCACATCCGAAAGATATGGAGATAATAAAAGTGTGCAAGTGCCGTCACAAATACAGGTTGAACTCTAAAACAATTGTACAAAATAAAGAAGAAGAGAAAATATTTTTGTGTTTTTCAAGTAGTGAAAGGGAAAACGCAAAAGCTAAAAGAGAAATCTTTTTGTTGTTTTCGATTTTGGAAGGAAGCAACTTAAAGCAAATAAGAAAACACCCAAACAAGAAATGAAAGAAAATATTTTTGGTCTTTTTGATTATAAGAAAGAAAAAGCAAACAAAGAGAAAATCTTTTTGGGTTTTCAAGTAGTAAACGAAAAGAGCAACAAAAGCAACTGAGCAAACAGAAAAGAACAAAAAGAAGCAAAAAAGCAAACTCATGGATATACAAAGGAATGACGAACACACCGACATATAATAATTGACTGAACGAAATAAAGAGATGTTGGTTAGAGATACGTACTCCCCCAAGCTTAGGCTTTTGGCCTAAGTGGGACTCATCTACCACGGTGGCAGCACGCCCCAGTTGGCGCCCGGCTGTGGATGCCACTGCAAGTCCTGTGGCTCCTCCTCAGGGACTAGTGATGCGAGGTACTCATCCAGCACCTCCTCAGGAAACGAGTATCCAGGTAATCTCACATAGCGAGGGTTATCCAAATCCAAACCAAATAATAATCTACACTACAAGTTCTCCAAAGTGGAATCAAAAGGGACAAAGTGATGAGATTTCATTGCAGCAAGATTAAGCCTAATAACATCCAACTCTAAATCATCCTCTCTAGGAGGAAGCATGGCAGTAGCAAGCATAATTGAGGCAATAACACCTCCATAAATAGTCCCTCTAACCTTATTAGTGCTAAGACGACGAGCAATAAGAGCGCCAATGTTATAAGTCTCATCACGATTAATTGTAGCGGCAAGAATAGCAAGATCAGGACTAGACATGTTACTCGTGTTGTCCCGGGGAAGAACACAACGAGCTATGACATAGCCCAGATATCTCACAGCTGGAAACTGAATGCTCCCAAATTTTGCACGTGTAGAATCCCTCCAGTCATCATGACAGATGCCAGCGTAGAGCTCCTTGAGGTGCTGGGGCTGCATGTTCATCTTGCATGTGAGCCCCGTGTTCCTCACACCCAGAGCACTGCAAAACTCAGACAAAGGCATGATCCAAGGTTGTTCATATAACATGAACTCCACACTTGGGTGATATCAATCATCAATGAAATTAAAGCTTTGCACAAAGATATTAGTGAGCTTAAGATATTGGGGCCTCTCCACTAATACAATATTCGTCAAACATGCATTAGTAACAAGGCTAGTAAATTCATCGCGTATACCTGCGGCTTGTAGAAATTCATAACATGGGTATACCGATGAACGCACGTCTGACTCTCGGACAAGCACAATAACACCAAGTGGCTCCAAATTTTCATTGTATGAGAGCCTCATTGGTGTGTTAGAACTTGAGCCTCTCGTTTCTCGACGAGAAGAGGGCTCCTTCTTCTTAAAAATCCCACCTAAATTGAACTTAGGCATATTCTTCCTTCTCTGATTTTTTTAACAAACCTCATTAAACTTGAAAATAAAATATAGGAAGTGCATTAAACTACTCTCATAACTTAATACCAACTAATACATGCATCAAAACCATCTAACAAATTTCAAATCAAGCATGCAAGTTCATATCAAAGGTCACCTACAGTAGCAAAATACTCAACTTACACAAAACCATTCAAGATTCTAATTGGAGGGGTGAAGAAGTCACATACCGGAGAAGATTTGCACCAAATCTCAGCAAGAATGATGGGCTGAGCAAAGAGATCGAAAATTCCAGCACCAAAGAGCAAGAACTCGGGTTTGAACAATGGGGAAGTGTTTTTCGAGTGAGAGAGAGAGTGGGAGGAGACTCACCTGGTGGGGGCCTCCATAGGGCAGGGGCGGCCCCTAGCGCGGCCAGGTCCGCCTCTGCCCCTGGGGGGGGTCCCCCAGGTCAGCCCCAACCACTTCTGTGGCTCTTTGGAAAAATAAAAATTTACGCCATTTTTTTCTGGAATTTTTCGACAACTTTTACCAAGGGACTTAAATAAGATTAGAATAAGCTAATAAAACAAGATATTGATATTTAAAAGGGATAAATTAAATAAGAAATAAAAATTACAGAAAAGTAAAAGATAAATAACACAGGAAAAACTAATGGTTATTAAAGTCTTTATGTTGTTAAAATTGATTTGTTAGCAAGGTTGATTAAGTCTTGCTACCACACCAAATTTATTTGACATAAAGAATTCAATTTCCAAAAGACATTTATGTTACCTCATATTGTATAGCAATTGTCCCAATCATGAAAGTTTTATATTTTCTATGATGTATAAGAATAGGACAATCAATAGCTCCAATCTTGATGGCCTCAATATTTTCAATGAAATTCAAACCAATTTTAGTATCAATCTTCTTTGGGAAATATACCGTGTGCTCTTTATCATCAACATGAAAAGTAACTTTTCCTTTATTGCAATCAATAACAGCCCCTGTAGTATTAAGAAAAGGTCTTCCAAGAATAATAGACATATTCTCATCTTCAGGCATTTCCAACACCATAAAATTAGTTAGGATTAAACAATTAGCAACTTTAACAGGAACATTCTCACAGATACCAATAGGCACAGCAGTAGATTTATCAGCCATTTGTAGAGAAATATCAGTAGGAATAAGCTTGTCTAAATAAAGTCTCTTATAAAGAGAGAAAGGCATAACACTAACTCCTGCACCAAGATCACATAAAACAGTTCTAACATAATTATTTTATTGGAGCAAGGAATAATAGGTATACCTGGATCACCAAGCTTTTTAGGAATCTTGCCATTGAAAGAGTAATTAGCAAGCATAGTAGAAATCTCTTCATTAGGATTTTTTCTCTTATTAGAAACAATATCTTTCATATATTTTGAATAAGGAGGTAATTTAATAGCAGCTGTCAAAGGAATTTGCAAAAAGAGAGGCCTCATCCATTCACAGAATTTATTATAGTGTTCCTCCTCTTTAGTTTCCTGAGATTTAGATGGAAAAGGCATGGGCTTTTGCACCCATGGCTCTCTTTCCCTACCATGCTTTTTAGTAACAGGAGGTGCAGTCTCTTCCTCCTGTTCTTCAGGTTTATTAATATCATTCTCATGCTCATTACCACTTTCAGTTTCAGCATCAGAAATAGAAACATCATTAGGATTATTAACCACTGGTTCTTTATCAAGTTCCATATTACTAGTTTCTCCTAATTCTTTATGTTTCTTCTTTTTATTTTTCCTTTTAGGAGTGCTAGCAATATTATTTTCAGCCAATTGAGACTCTTGTTCAATTCTTTTAGGATGTCCTTCAGGATAAAGAGGATCTTGAGTAGTGATGCCACCTCTAGTTAAAACACCACAAGCTTGTTTATCACTTTGTATAGGAATACCAGCAAGCAAATATTTTTGTACTTTAGTAATTTGTTCAAGTTGAGTTTGAACCATGTGAAAATGCTTAACAAGTCCTTTAACATCATTAGCAGTTTTCCCCAAGACAGAATGCAAATTTTTAATAACCAGAGTGTTATCATTTAATTGTTCTTGAACTTGCATATTAAAATGAGTTTGTTTAACAATAAAGTTATCAAATTCATCCAAACACTGACTAGGAGGCTTGCTATAAGGAATATCATTGACAGTAAAATCATAAAGAGAATGTAACTCTGTCATAGGTGGGTGAGTGGTATGCTCACATAAAGTTTTAGTTGGAGGTAAATTCTTCATATCTTCAGCTCTAATACCTTTTTCCTTAATAGATTTCTTGGCTTCTTCATATCTTCTGGGTTTAAGAAGAGCACTCCCCTTTTCTTCAGAGTTGGTAATGGAGGAGGCTCAGGAATACTCCATTCATCATGATTTTGGGCTATCTTAGCCATTAGTTCTTCAGCTTCAGCTACAGTCCTTTTCCTGAAAACAATTCCATAAATTGGATATAGTAATAAATAAATCAGCAAAATTCTTTCTAATATTTTAGATAGAAGAAATGCTAAAATATTAGAAAGAATGACCAGCACAGCTATCTAGGTATGTCCTATATTCAATAGTTAGTCCATTATAAAATATATCAAAAAGTTCATTCTTTGGTATATCATGCCCTGGCCGAGCCCTGAGCAATGAGCCAAATCTCCCCCAAGCTTTAGGGAGGTGCTCATCCTCTAATTGTCTGAAATGAAAAATTCTCTGCAAAGCCTCATGCTGCATGTGAGCAGGAAAATATTTTGCAAAGAAAACATCAAGCAATTCATGAGGACTTTTAATGGAACCATAAGATAAAGCATTATACCACACTTTAGCATCACCCTTTAATGTAAAAGGAAACAACTTTACTAAATAGTAATGTTGTATCTTCTTGTCATCAGAAAATAAAAAGCCAAGCGAAGCTAATTTATTCATGTGATCTATAGCATCATCATTCTCAGTTCCACAAAAAGGATCAGATTCAACATTAGATATAAGTGAAAGATCAACAGAGAAATCAAAATCATCATCTTTAATGCATATAGGAGAAGTAGCAAACTCAGGATCATGTGTGAAATGATTTTTAACAGCATGTTTTTCAAGCAATTTCCTCAAAGCATCTGGATCTTTTGAAGCTTCACAATCCATATATTGTTTAATAAACTCATCATTGACATCAATATAGGAATCATCAAGGATACCTACTATCATAATTATATAATTCAGGAGAGCTAGCAGGTGTAATAAGACTTTCATCAGGAATTGTAATTTCCTTAGACTTAGCAACAAGAGCATCCAGAAAAGGACCTAAAGAACCAGAATCATCAAGCACAGTAGAAGCATCATCAAATTCATCAGAAACAGTAGCAGACCCAGAAAGTGACGCATCAACAGTAGGACGAGTGTTTGTAGGTGGTGTAACAAGTTGATTTAAAACAGTAGGTGAATCAAGAGTAGCTTTAGAGTTCAGAGCAGTACCTTTCCTTGTTCTGGAAGGTAGTATCGGAAACTAAGGATCACGCTTATCCTTCATGATGAATAATAAATTACGGCAGACAGAAAAACTCCCAGGTGAACTTATAAATAGAGCTATGCTCCACTAGTAGGAAAAAGCCTACCACTGGCGAACCAAATTCCGCTACCGCTGGCGAACTGGTGGTTTGCCAGTGGTACTATCGCCAGTGGTAACAGCTTACCACTGGCGAACATGATGTTCGCCAGTGGTAAGTGCGATGCCACTGGCGAACCAGTTACATGTTCACCAGCGGTAAGTGCGATACCACTGGCGAACAAGAACCTGTTCGCCAGTAATATATATTTCTGCTTTTAAAATAAAAGCAGAAATTTATTACAACAATTTATATATAGCAAAATTCATATTCCAGCAGTATATATAGAGAAATATTTGACAAACCAGTACAAATACACAATTTCCAAAACAGTATAACTAGACAAAGTTGATCACAATCATAGTTCATCATATTATTACATATCACTAGCTAATACATGAAGCTCTTAAACTAACTTCGACCGGTTCCTGAGCCGCGGGGTGCTGAGCCGCCGGCGCTGCGCATCCAAAGAGAAGGAACCCTCATAGGGTCATAGCTCACGTGAGGAGGAACCCTCTGAAGAAACGACCACATACTGTCATACTGCATATCCAATAGATACACGTAGCGACGGACGTGCTCATCCTCCTCCCTGATACGGCGACGTACCACCTCCTCGGGGGCCGGCTCCCTCTACACCGAGCGTGGCCCACGCGACTGCCACCACAGAAGATCCGGGTCGTCGACGTCACCCGGATTCCTCACCAAGCTGCACGTCCCGGAAGGTTGCACCTCCCAGTGCCAGCCCGGTGGAGCCCAGTCCCGCACATCGCCCCTCTGGTCCAACATGGACATCGTCGCCGAGAACACCTAAGTCAAAAATGCCTAAGTCAAAATTTTGTTATAAAAGTAATATTAAAATTTACAAAATGCGAGAAGTTAACAATGGAAAGCCTCATATATCATTGCCGTGCAAAACAAGGCAAAAAGAGTGTGTACAAGACCATATATTAATACAAACACTCCAATTGTATATACTACAAGGCATTGTAGACACTCTCCTTGCCTTTACCATGGCATAGTTTAAATCATCGGCTTTGTCAATTCATAGAGAAGAAACAAAATGATTCGAGTTTATGCCTCATACATAGATTGGACACACATTGATCAGGAACGGGGCAAGCGGACCAAGTAAGAGTATACATATATCATTTGTGCATATCACAAGGTCCGCTAGCACCTCCCTGAATCACATAGTGTGCCACAACATTTTAATCATCGGCATTCGGAAAGAGAGAGAAAAAACAAAATGGTTTCGGATTTGTGCCTCATATATATTTAAATTGGACACACATTTCAGAGACGGAGCAAGTGAACCAAGTAGGATGCACAAAATGTTTATTTGTGCATATCACAAGGTTCACTAGCTCCTCCCTGAATCATACAGTGTCACAACATTTTAATCATCGGCTTAGAAGAAAAAGACAAAACAAAATAAAAATGACTTAAATTTTGCGCCTCATACTTAGGTCGGACACACAATTAGTAGCCCTGAAGGATCGGCGGAGCCAAGTAGGATGCACAGGACTTGTACTTGTGCATATCACAAGGTTCCGCAGACCTTCAGGGTTACCACCTAGTGCCACAACATTTTTAATCATCGGCTTTCGAAGAAACAGACAAAACAAAATAAAAATGACTTAGATTTTGCGCCTCATACTTAGGTCGGACACACAAGTAGACCTGCAGGATCTCGTGAGCCAAGTATGTTGCACAAGACTTGGTACTTGTGCATATCACAAGGCTCACAAGACCTGTAGGCCTACCACTTAGTGCCACAACATTTTAATCATCGGCTTTCGAAGAAACAGACAAAACAAAATAAAAATGACTTAGATTTTGCGCCTCATACTTAGGTCGGACACACAAGTAGACCTGCAGGATCTGGTGAGCCAAGTATGATGCACAAGACTTGGTACTTGTACATATCACAAGGCTCACAAGACCTGCAGGCCTACCACCTAGTGCCACAACATTTTAATCATCGGCTTTCGAAGAAACAGACAAAACAAAATAAAAATGACTTAGATTTTGCGCCTCATACTTAGGTCGGACACACAATTAGTAGCCCTGAAGGATCGGCGGAGCCAAGTAGGATGCACATGACTTGTACTTGTGCATATCACAAGGCTTCGCAGACCTTTAGGGTTACCACCTAGCGCCACAACATTTTTAATCATCGGCTTTCGAAGAAACAGACAAAACAAAATAAAAATGACTTAGATTTTGCGCCTCATACTTAGGTCGGACACACAAGTAGACCTGCAGGATCTTGTGAGCCAAGTATGATGCACAAGACTTGGTACTTGTGCATATCACAAGGCTCACAAGACCTGCAGACCTACCACCTAGTGCCACAACATTTTAATCATTGGCTTTCGAAGAAACAGACAAAACAAAATAAAAATGCCACCACCATCTCAACATAACTACCATCTCAACATAACTACCACCATACCACTATCGATCACCACCACCCATCTCAACATAACTACCACCATCTCGATCACCACCACCACCATCTCAACATAACTACCACCATACCACTATCGATCACCACCACCACCATCTCGATCAACATAACTACCACCATACCACTATCGATCACCACCACCACCATCTCAACATAACTAGCTACCACCATCACCACCACCACCAAATAACCACCACCGCAACATCAAAATCACGACAATTAAGTCACAGTAGAAAAACAGTACTAAAAATACAATTTTCACCATAGAGACATTTTCACGAACACCTTAGCTACAGAGACCGAAGAACGTACCGAGATCGGCGGCGGGGAGGAGGGCTCGGGGAGGCAGAGACGGAGAGGAGGGCTCGGGACGAGGACGATGGCTGGTGCCCCGGCGGTGGCAGTGGCCGGTGGCGGCGGCGGCCGGTGGCGGCGGCGGCCGGTGGCGGGGAGGGTGAGAGGAGGAGCTCGGGGAGGCGGCGGCGGGGAGGAGGGCTCGGGAGGGGGATGAGGGCTGGTTCCTCGGCGGTGACGGAGGCCAGTGGCGTGGTGGTGGCGGCGGCCAGCGGCGGGGAGGGTGAGAGGAGGAGCTCGGCCGGCGCGCGCGCGGGTGCTAGAGATCACGATCGAGTTAGTGGGGGGGGGGGTGGCTGGTATATGTGCATGCGGTACAAATAAGGGGCCATTTACCACTGGCGAACAGCCCGCAAGTTCGCCAGCATTACTTAACTTACCACTGGCGAACAGCCCACAAGTTCGCCAGCGGTAGGTGACCCCACTCGGGACGCCCGGGTCCGCGCCGGCCCCGCCGTTACCACTGGCGACCATGGTACGTTGTCTGCCAGCGATAACGCCAGTACCGCTGGCGAATAGTTTTCCCTGTTCACCAGGGATATTTTCCACTGGCGAACGTTTTGTTTTGTTCGCCAGTGATAGCCTGGCGGCTATAAGCCTTTTCCAACTAGTGTCCTCGGCAACGGCGCCAGAAAATAGTCTTGATGACCCACAAGTGTAGGGGATCGCAACAGTCTTCGCGGGTAGTATTACCCTAATTTATTGATTCGACACAAGGGGAGCCAAAGAATATTTATAAGCCTTAGCAGTTGAGTTGTCAATTCAGCCACACCTGAAAAGGATCTCTATGGAAGCAATTTATCAGTAGCAATAGTAATTTGATGGCAGCAGTAGAATAGTAACAACAGTAATAAAATAAAGGCAGCAATAGTGATAGCAGAAATATTGATTGTAAATAGCAGGATTAAAAGCACCGTAGGCATAGGGACGGATAGACGGGCGTTGCATGAATAAGATAGCTCATGAAATAAACATAACTGGGAACAAAGCAAATAAATATAGCATCCAAGTATTAAACAATCATAGGCATGCATTCCTAATTTAGCCGTACGTGCTTGCAATAAGAACTTGCACGACATCTTTTGTCCTGACATCCGGTTTCAGCCGGGCCAATTAAGGAACAAATGGCAATTAAGTTGTTCCTTTTAATAGAACACCGGAGCAAAGCATTAACACAGTGAATACATGTAACCCTCGAGGTACCAACCATTCCCATCGATGTCCCCGTTTCTGTCACTCGGGGTCTCCGGTTCCGGTTGACAACAAGTGTATACAACTAGTAGATAGGACGCAAACATCAATTATATTCATGAAAACATAATGTTATAAAATCTAAAAACATGGCACTCGGGCCCATGTCGGAGATTGTCCCCAGGAACTAGGGGTGTCTCCAAGGTATCGTGTAAGGGGCTGAACACGGAGTCAAACAGTCCACGACGTGCTCCGGCGACGGTGCTCGTCAGGTTCGCTGCGGACGACACTGCAGAGATTGACACAAGGTATTACCCAGGTTCAGGGCCCTCTTGTGGAGGTAAAACCCCTACGTCCTGCTACGGTGTATTGCACTGCTTGAAGAGTTTACAGTACAAGGAGAGGTTGTCGAGCTCGAGGTGGCTAACAATGGCTACTTACTAGTCTTGAGATCTAGGGTTAGGGTTTTGCTAGAGCGGTACCAACCGAAGATCGAACCTCTTGCTTGGGCGTGCTCCTCCCCCCTTTTATAGGCGTCCTGGGCCTCTTCTGCCCAAATATTTGGGCGGGAAGGGCTACCACATGGCGACGAAGGAGGAGGCACGGTGCACCGTAAAGGTGAGGTCTACCATAAAGGTGAAACTCGTGGACGCGGTCCACGGCAGGGGAGCGGCGTCACCAAAGCTGAAAAGGGGGCACCGACCAGCTGGACAGGGAGCTGGCACTTGCCGAGGTGGGAGGTGGCCCACGGTGACGTCGTCCTTGGAGCGTAGCTGCAGACTGTTCCCTTGTCACCAAAGAGGCAATACTCGTTGTCCGCTTTGCTTGGCTCCGCTTTGTTGACTGCTTTATACATAGAAACGGCAACTGCGGCGTCGTCGTCATCGCGCGTAGGCCCGCGCGTCACCCTGCGCATGGCGCAGAGTCCATGTGCGCTCTGCCGCGGGGGCAGAGATAGCTTCACGAAGAAAAGCGCTTCGCGAGGCGGAAGGCCTCGCCAAGCCTCGCGGCTTGGTCCTTAGTAGAATTTGCGGGCGGCGTCGGAGACGCCTTGTCGAAGAGCGATCCCTCGCCGAGGGAAAGAACCCTTGGCGAGGAGAAGAACCCTTCGCGTGGGGAGAAATCCTCGCGAAGCTCGCCAGGCTTGGAGAGCCTGGTCCTTAGCGAAAATCACCTGAAGAATCTTGTAGGCCCTGGCAGGCCGGCCCGTGGTACCCTGGTTTCCACTGTGCCGACAGTAGCCCCCGGGCCCGCGATTGGCACGCCGAGGCCCATGACGAAGGCGAAGCGTCGAGGGGCCAAAGATGCCTGACAGGGCCGCGACACGTGTCACGCAGCGGTTGCGCCCGCGGCCGCGGCCTCCTCGGCTCCAACGGGCGACGTGGTGGGGCCCGCCACGACTCGAGTGCTGGTCAATAAAGCCTGGGCGCGCAGGCGGCGCCCATTACTTCTCCCGTAACTCCTCCGCACACTTCTCCCCACGCCTCCAACTCTCCGGAGAACTCCACTTCCAGAGTGCTCTTCTTCTTCTCCGGCGACCAATGGCGCCCAAGAAAGCAGGTGCCGACTTGAAGGGCAAGGCCACCGTGCAGGCGAGCTCGTCGGCGGCGACAGCGCGGGCGGGCACGTCCGCGGCGATGGCGCGTGCCGCTGCTCTCGAGGGAGCACTGCCGAAGACGCGCGTCACCGCCGCCACGATAGCGACGGTGCGCCACCTGGCGGCGGCGAAGACCAACGAGCATGGCGCCACCGAGCTGAGGCCGGCCGGTAGCAGGCTCACCGACACCTTCTACCCCATCTTCATCCATACTCTCTACGCCGGCCTGGTACCACCATTCTCTGACTTCCTCCTGGCGATCTTGGAGACGTATCAGATCCAACTCCTTCACCTTCATCCCAACTCCATCCTCATCCTTGCCATCTTCGCCCACTTCTGCGAGGCTTACCTTGGCATCCGTCCCTCGGTGGCGCTCTTCCGGAGTTTCTATTCCCTTCGGAACTCCGCCAAGGGCGAGCGGCTCGGATGCGTCTCTTTTCGCATCGTCGACGCCCGGAGCGACAACTACATCCCCATCGCCTGGCTTGGCGAGGTCGCCGTCACCAAGGTGACGAAAAAGGTCGACAAGTTCCGCGAGAAGTGGCTCTTCGTCGACGCCAAGACCACCAACCCTCTCCTGGAGGTGCCCGAGGCGCCGCCGAGGAAATGGGCGCGCTGGGCGAGCGCGGACTTCAGGGGTTCGAAGCTTGACGCGGTGTATGTATATATCCGTCACATCCGCGATGCAGGGGTTACTGGCCAAATGGTGGCGAAGGACTTCACCAGGCGCCGCATCGCTCCCCTCCAACAGCACGCCGAGCCGGTGTGGCGATACGACGGCAAGGACGACGCCATGCGGCTAAGCAGGGACGGCTTCGAGCCTGACGTGCTCCGCCAGATCATGAATGTCCTCTTCACATCGCCGGAAATCCCGCCCGCCAAGACGGAGGCGACCAAGCCGCTCATCGTCTTCGTCGAGGAGAGCATCGCGGAGCAGCGCTCGCACATGCCCATCTTCGACGAGTGGGGAATCGTGCCCGCGGGGCACAGCGGGCCTCGCCCTAACCCGTGGGCGGCGGAGCCGGAGTACGTGGACGAGGCTCCCGAGGCTGAGGAGGCCGAGTCCGCCGAGGAGGAGGCCTCGAGAAGCGAGGACCCCCTTGGCGAAGACGAGGCTTCAAGGGGCGATGACCCCGTCGGCGAGGGCGCCGGATCCTCGAGGAGCGCCCACGCCGAAGTGGACCTCCAGGTGCTCTCCTCCGGCGACGAGGAGGACGCCTTCCGCATCGTCCGCTCCCAGCGCGCCGAGGAGGAGGGGACGAGTGGCGGCGGAAGAGGGCGCTGCGAGCCCCGCTCCAAGGCGGTCCATGACAGGAGGGCCGCAACCGCGGGAGGCATCCCTCGCGCGGAGACAGGAGCGGCCCGGGAGGAGACCGGAGCAGACCTCATCCAGCCTCCCCAGGCGAAAAAGAGGGTGTGGGTGATGACTGGCGAGTAAGCCCCTGATTTCTCTTTCTTCTTCAAGATTTCACTTTGAAAATTCCCCCTTTTGAAGGATTTTCGACTTGTCTTCTTTTCAGGTAGCCTGCGGGGCCAAAGAAGCGGCGGCTCGGCGAGGCTGGAGAGACCACCAGCGTCGCCATGGAGACGCCTGCAGCCGGCGAGCCGCAGCAGGCAGTTGCTTCTCCCGTGGTCGAACACCGCGCGGAGACGGTGATGGCTGAAGAGAACGTGGCGTCGCCGATTCGGGCGGCGACCCCTCCAGCGGCGGAGCACCACGTGGAGGAGGAGACCGCAGAGGCGGCGATGTCGCCAACCAGGGCGGCGACTCCTCCGGTCCAGCAGGAGGCGGCGGAGGAACCCGTGGACGAGGACATCGTCGCGGAGCCGCCTCTAGAGGAGGGGGCCTCGAGAAGGGCTGACGCGCCCGAGGCCGCGGCGGACGCGGCCGTTGCAGAGGGGGCCGGAGGCGCCCCTGTGGAGCAGGAGGAGGTAGAGGCACCTCTGGAGCCCCCGAGCGACGGGGCCAGGGGCGAAGGGATGCCCAGCCCCCTGAGGGCTCCTGATGTGGGCGGCGAGGACGACGCCCCCACAAGCCCCCATGTCGCGGCGGGGGCCGCTACAAGCTTAGGGCAGGATGCCTTAGGCACCTCGACAAGCGTCGAGGCCTCTGCGCCCCACAGCAGCGTGGGAATCTCCTTGGCGCTGCAGGCGCCGCATCGCCAAGCAGCGTATCGCCGGATAGTCCTCAACCGGGCGCGACGAGCGCTCGACGGGCTGGAGGAGCAGCTCGCCAGGGAAGAAGACGCCTTGGCGAAGGAAAAGGCGAGGCTCAGCGAAGCCTGGGCCCTTCTCTTCGAGAGGGTGGAGGTGTGCCGCCGGTGGGACGCGGCGGCCCAGGCGGAATGCCAAGAGGCCCTCCGCTTCGCCAAGGAGACCCGCGACAGCGTCAAGCGGGAGGCGCAGGAGGTGATGGAGGAGCTTGACGCCGCCAGGGAAGCGCTCGAGGTGGAAACCACCTCCAAGCACGACGAGCTGGCGGCCGCGAAACAGCAGTTCGCCGCCGACTCCGAGGCCGCCAAGGCCAGCCTGAAGGAGCTCCGTGAGGGGCTGGACGCCCGCGAGGCGCAGCTGGTGCCTCGCGAGGCCGAGCTGAAAAGGCGCCAGGAAGAGCTCGCCCTCCAGGAGAAGGAGATGCAGCGGCGCGAGGAGCAGGTCCAGCTGCTGGCGAAGGACCAGACCACCCGCGAGAAGCAGCTGGAGGAGCGTGAAGGTCGGGTGGCCACCGACGTGGCCAACCTTGCGGCGGAGCATAAGAGGCTCCAAGAAGAGGCTGACCTCAAGGTCAAACTCGTCCGCGAGAACCTCTCCAAGGAGTATGACGAGAAGGTCGCGAAGCACGAGGACCGCCTCAAGGCCAAGCGCAAGGACCTCGAGAAGCGCATCAAGGAGCTTGAGCAGGAGGAGAAGCGGTTGACCTCCTGCCTCGAGGTTTCTCGGGAGGCCCAGACGCGCGCTGAGGGGAACGCCATTGCCCTGGAGAGGGACCTGGACGAGCTCCGACAGCAGGTAGGGCCGGTCACGGCCCTGGTGGAGCAGGCACGAGACCAGCGCCAGGTTGACCGGTTCATGACGCGCCAGCGTCAAAGCATTCTTCAGAGCCTGGTGAGCCGTGTGCGCGCCGTCGGGAGAGATCTGAGGATCGACGTCTCCTCCTTCTCCGCAGCGACCGACGACGAGACCTCGTACTCGCTCTTCTTCGAGCGATTCCTCGGGAAACTTGAAGGGGTCGCGAAGAGCTTCGACAAGCGTGTCGTGGAGGAGAGTCGCGACCTCCTTGTCGTTGGCGTCACCAACATCTTCAGCAACCTCGTGAGGCTCCAGCCCCCACTTGACCTTGAGGACGTGATGGCGCCACCACGTGCCATCAGCGACAAGGCGCGGGAGACCGCCAAGCAGGCCGCCATCGCGTATGCCAAGAAATTCGACCAAGCCTTGGTCGATGAAGACGAAGGCGACGACGAGGAAGCCCTGGAAGGGGCGGAAACCACCGTGGATCGCGCAGGCACCTCAGGAGGCGCGACGGCCTGAGCTCCTTGCCTGTTGCTGGACGTGCCGAGGGCAAATTTATCTTAGTCATTTTGATTGTGAACTTTGTAAAAACTTGTCAAGTTATATTGGAGTATGCTTGTGGATGTCCCTCGGGAGGCTTTTGTCTTTTCCCTTCATGTCTTTTTCGCTCTACGTCTTAGGACCCTCTCTTAGCGCTACACCACCGCCGCTTCGGTATGTGCGAGTCAGTGCTCCACAAGTCCGGGGGGTGCGTGAGGCCTCGAGAAGTAAGAGCTCCTCGAAGCGCGATGCTTGGGGCTCCCCTTTGACGTGCAAGCAGCCCATGAGGCACAGGAGAGAGAAAAGAGACTCGAGGGGCAAACAGCCAGCGAGGGAGAGATCTGAACAAGTGTTTAGACTTAGCTTGCGAGGCGTTTTTGCCTTGGAAATGGGGTCGGTTCCCTGGCGAGGCGTTGTTGCTTTGTCGTTGCCTGAGGCTTGGAGAGCCTGTTTTCCTGCACTTGGAGAGATAGGCGTACCCACAAACAATAGATAGCTAAAGAATTTTATGGTGCTCGTAGGTTCCTTCATGTGTGTCTCGCGAGGAGAAACAGGCGCCAAGGTTTTGGTGATCCTTGGTGAGTTGACGTGCGCGGGAGCTGACCCATGAGTTCAGAGCTCCTTGGGAGTTGACATGCATGAGAGCTGACCCGCGAGTTCAGAGCTCGGATCCCTTGGGTTTTAGGCGCTGCCGGGATGCTCCCGTGGCATGGCACCCTGCTAGCCCCCGCTCGTGAGATACACAGGAGGGATCATACGAGCAGGAATAAACAATAATAACAGCTTTGCCGAAGTCGCAAAATATGCTGGCGCGATGCGCAAAGGTTCAGAATGACCTGGAATAGGTGTTCATTACACTGGCGTGGCCAGGAGTTTTTCTTCTTTGATGATGAAGTGTCGCTTCTCAGGGAGCGCGCTCCCCTTACTTAGGAGGCAGGTTGGCGCCGATGGTGACACAAGCCCCCGAGCCACTTGCCTCCAGAGACACTTGTTTTGTCGCAGCCTTCTCCAGGGAGAACAGCTGCTTCTTCTTCGCGGGGGGCCTCGGGAGGGGTTCCTCGTCCTCGTCAGCGGGTGACGCCACCGCGGCAGCCTTGTAGGCCGCTTGCGCAGCGTACAAGGCGTCCGAGACCACGCCGCGGATGACAATGGTGCCACCCGAGCCAGGGAGCTTGACGAGGTTGTAGGCGTGGTGGGTCACCGCCATGAACTTGGCGAGGGCGGGGTAGCCGAGTATGGCGTTGTAGGGTAGGCCGATGTGCGCGACGTCGAAGTCGATCAGCTCGGTGCGGTAGTTGGCCTGGGTGCCGAAAGTGACGGCGAGCCTCACCTGCCCCAAAGGGGTGGTAAGACCCTCTGTCACTCCCGAGAAGGGCCTGGTAGGCATGAGCCGCTCATAGGGCACCTGCAGCTTCTCGAATGTCTCGACGGAGATGACGTTGAGGCCAGCACCCCCATCAATGAGCGTCTTAGAGACGGCGATGTTGTTGATGGTGGGGGTGCAGACCAACGGGATGGTGCCAACGGTTGACGTGGACTTGGGGTGGTCGCCGGAGTCGAAAGTAATGGGGCACTGGGACCACTTGAGGGGCCTGGAGGCCTCGACTCCAGGGAGGGCTGCCGCGACCTCGCGGGCGAGTTGCTTGAAGTGGCGGTTGGAGCGAGGGGCCTGAGCCCCGCCAAGGATACAAGCTGCCCCGCGAGGCACCTGGTAGCCTTCGTCAGCCTCGGCAGGCAGGTTGTCGTTTGCGGGCTGGGCAGCGTTGGCCTGGGGGTTCTGCTGGTAGCTATCGTTGTAGTTGTTGTTCCAGCGTCGCCCCCCGCGGCCGCTGCGGCCTCCGCCGCGGCCTCCGCGGCCTCCATTTGCCTCGCGAGCCTCGCGAGCCTCGCGAAGCCTCTTGATGTCGAAGCAGTCCTCGGTGGCGTGAGAGTGCCTGTTGTGGTAGATGCAGAAGGGACGGTCATCCTTCTTCTCAGGTCCTGCGGCTGGAGTGGCAGCTTGCCGAGACTGCTTGGCGTCAGGCTCTGCCGCGAGGACCGCAGTAGTCTTGCGCTTCTCAGAGGATTTCTTCTTTTTGGACCCCTCGGCGGGGTCCCCTGGCTCGTTCTTGACGAACAAGCGGCCCTCTTCAGCCTTGGCGCATTTGTCCGCCAAGTCGAAAAGCTTGACGACGGTGGTGATGTTGTCGTGGATGCCGAGCTTCTCGAGCATCCGCACGTCCGTGACCCCAGCCTGGAAGGCAGAAATGACCTGCGCGTCGGTGGCGTTGGGGATCTTGTTGCGCACTTGGCTGAAGCGCTGGATGTACTTGCGGAGGGTCTCGCCGGGCTTCTGACGCACGGCGCGGAGGTCGTTGTAGGTGAGGCCGCGCTCGTACGTGCCCTTGAAGTTGGCGACGAAGCACCGGCAGAGCTCCTCCCAAGAGCTGATGGACTCGGCGAGGAGGTTGGTGAGCCATGAGGACGCAGAGTCCTTGAGGGCCATGGGGAACCAGTTCGCCATGACCTTGTCGTCGCCCCCGGCGGCCTGGATGGCCAAAGAGTAGAGCTGCAGGAACTCCAGGGGGTTGTTCTTGCCGTCGTAGCGCGGAGGGAGGTCCGGCCTGAACTTGACTGGCCAAACGACGCGACGAAGGCTGCGAGTGAACGCGGCCGTCGTGCCGTAGGTGACCGTGCCAGTTGGCAAGGGTGGCGCGGAGGTGGCGCCCGGCGGTGGCGATGTCCTGAACGGCGCGGTTGCGGCGTTCTTGCCCGCGCTCGATGCTCACGCGCGCGTCCTCAGGGGCTCGCTGCACGATCTGGCAGTCGTGCGGCGACGACGCGTGCGACGTAGCGCGGGCCGTCGCGAGGAGGAGCCCCCGCTGGAGCAGGTTGCGGTGCAACCGGTGGAGCTGGAGCGGGTGCGGGATGGAGAGGAGGTGCGGGAGGTGCGCCGTGCGCCACGTCCCCCACGAGCGCAGACGGGACCAGGGAACGAGACGGCGCGGGTACCGCGGCGCGAGCGGCGCCGACGAGCTCGGCAACGCGGTTGAGCCAGCCCTCCTGAGCCGCCGGCGTGGGGCGGTACTGCAGCAGCTCCTGCGCCATGAGGAGCGCAGTCGCTGGGCTGGGCGCAGGGCGGCCCAGCGAGGAAGCAGCGTGGTCCCACGATGGGGGCAGGGAGGAGGCCTCCTCTTCGCCGAGGCCGTCCTCAGCGTGGTCGATGTCGTCGTCGTCGGGGTGCTCGACGCGGGGCTCGGGGTCGACACGGCGCTCCGGAGCAGAGCCCCCACGCGGGCGGCCACGCGGGCGGCCTGCGGGAGCGGTGGCGGCGCTAGCCGTCCGGCGAGCGAGACGTTCAGCACGAGAACCGGCCATGGCTGTGTCGAGGATGAAGACGCGCCTCAGCCCCCTACCTGGCGCGCCAAATGTCGGAGATTGTCCCCAGGAACTAGGGGTGTCTCCAAGGTATCGTGTAAGGGGCTGAACACGGAGTCAAACAGTCCACGACGTGCTCCGGCGACGGTGCTCGTCAGGTTCGCTGCGGACGACACTGCAGAGATTGACACAAGGTATTACCCAGGTTCAGGGCCCTCTTGTGGAGGTAAAACCCCTACGTCCTGCTACGGTGTATTGCACTGCTTGAAGAGTTTACAGTACAAGGAGAGGTTGTCGAGCTCGAGGTGGCTAACAATGGCTACTTACTAGTCTTGAGATCTAGGGTTAGGGTTTTGCTAGAGCGGTACCAACCGAAGATCGAACCCCTTGCTTGGGCGTGCTCCTCCCCCTTTTATAGGCGTCCTGGGCCTCTTCTGCCCAAATATTTGGGCGGGAAGGGCTACCACATGGCGACGAAGGAGGAGGCACGGTGCACCGTAAAGGTGAGGTCTACCATAAAGGTGAAACTCGTGGACGCGGTCCACGGCAGGGGAGCGGCGTCACCAAAGCTGAAAAGGGGCACCGACCAGCTGGACAGGGAGCTGGCGCTTGCCGAGGTGGGAGGTGGCCCACGGTGACGTCGTCCTTGGAGCGTAGCTGCAGACTGTTCCCTTGTCACCAAAGAGGCAATACTCGTTGTCCGCTTTGCTTGGCTCCGCTTTGTTGACTGCTTTATACATAGAAACGGCAACTGCGGCGTCGTCGTCATCGCGCGTAGGCCCGCGCGTCACCCTGCGCATGGCGCAGAGTCCATGTGCGCTCTGCCGCGGGGGCAGAGATAGCTTCACGAAGAAAGCGCTTCGCGAGGCGAAGGCCTCGCCAAGCCTCGCGGCTTGGTCCTTAGTAGAATTTGCGGGCGGCGTCGGAGACGCCTTGTCGAAGAGCGATCCCTCGCCGAGGGAAAGAACCCTTGGCGAGGAGAAGAACCCTTCGCGTGGGAGAAATCCTCGCGAAGCTCGCCAGGCTTGGAGAGCCTGGTCCTTAGCGAAAATCACCTGAAGAATCTTGTGGGCCCTGGCAGGCCGGCCCGTGGTACCCTGGTTTCCACTGTGCCGACAGAAGACATTGCCGGGAGCCACCAATTGAGTTGTGGTGTGTGCCCCGGCCTTGGGCATCGAGTCTTGGCGGCTAGGTGCATTTGGGGAAGACCCTCCAACTTGTGGAGTGAGCTTCATCCTTGTAAAGGTTCTAGTTGTCAACCTCAACGGCAACATAGTGACAGTTCCTCGCCAAATCGGTGGTAAGACACAACGGAGATACGGTGTGCCATATCAAGGCTATCGGTGTTCACATTGGTGAACACCGCGCCGCTCCAACGGAGACTAGCTTCCATTGGGAAGTGAACTTCGGGATAAATAATCGTCTCAGTGCCTCAGTATTTCTATATCCGAGTTTCTTACTTATGCTATTTACTTTGTGATAGCCATAGAGTTTGAAGTTATATATCTTGCCTACCTAGTTGATTATATTGCTTTGCATAAGTTGTTGGTGCACATAGGTAAACCTAGCTTGTTTAGGTTTTGGCTTGATAAATTAAAACGTTAGTTTTATTCCGCATTTATTCAAGCCTTAACAGTAATAATTTTAAATGGCCTATTCACCCCCCTCTAGGCGACATCCGTGTCCTTTCAATTGGTATCAGAGCGGGTTCTCTCTTTATAAGGCTTCACGGCCAGAGAGTAAAGATGTCGTCTAGTGGTTTAGTGCACAATGCCTCCTTGTTAATATTCGATGGAGCGAATTTTAGATTAGATATGGGTTTTCTCCTCCAAAGGATCCGAAAAGATTATCTTTAGAGGATGAGAAAAATTCTTATCTAGATGCTCAAGCTTCTAAGGCAATTTTCTGGCTTTGAGAAATGCATTTGCTTTGTCGATCTTCCTTATCGGAATGCTCATGAGCTATTGACCAAGCTTCAAGACAAATATGGTGTGTCCATTAATTGTGGGAATGATTGTTCTCCCTCCACCTCTGGGCGCGATGAGTTCTCAACTTCCTCTACTTCACTACATGTGGCAAGCCACAAAGAAATGCAATGGTGAGTAGTGATAATATTGTAATGATGATAGTGAGCTTTTGTTGTAATTCACCCTCTATCTTATTGCATGATTTATCTTTGGACTTAAACACATCTAGCACTATAAATGTTTCACATGCTTGTGTTGATAGTCCTTGCATATCTTTAAAAAATTACTTATATAAATCTCATGATGATATGCTTGCTTTATCTTGTTACCATGATAAAAATGCTTGTGTTTCTTCCAATCCTTGTATTATTAGTAATGGAGAGGAAACCCAATTATCTATGGAACATATGTGAATTTGAGTAATTATTAATTAATTGTTCAACTTCGTCAACCATCTTTTGCCTCATGGCTAAATCTTCAAGTAGTGATGATCATAACAATAATAATGATGATGAGAAAATGATGATGAAGAAAATGAGGATAATGTTTGACTCCCTTATGAATAAAAGTGTAATTGTTCAACGTGCTCTTCAAAAATAATTAAAATGCTCATGATAGTTTCATAGAATCTTAAACTACCTTTGTTCGGTACAAGCAAGAATTAGATTATGAAGCACGTGAAGATGAAAGTCTTCGCCGCGAACGTGGTTTGCGAACACGATTGCGGATCTAAGGAGCTCTTGAAGAAGAACAAACCACCAAGAAATCTCTTGAGGAGACATTTACTCACCATGCACAGATTCGTGCTAGATTAAACAATCTTCGAATGCAAATAGCAACCTTTCATACCAAATAGGTAAAACTTGGCACTTTATTAAAAATTCCAGAAACAAAACTAAAAACTAAGTCTCTTGTTATAGCAAGAGGACACAAAGAAAATCAAAAATAAAAACAACCGGGTTGCCTCCCGTAAAGCGCTTTCTTTATAGCCATATATCTAGGCTTCTTACTTGGTATGAAGATGGTTTGGACGTGAGGTGGCTTGACATCCCCAAGCTTGAATTCTTGTACTTCTTCGAAACATGTAGGGTGAGCCTAGGGGTAACATCCCAAGCTTGAGTGTTTGTCCCTCTGATCATTGTTACACCCTCAACTCTTCCACTTCAAATTCTTTACACAAAACTCATCATAAAACGGGATTAGAGGGGTTAGTGTCCCATAAATTAAATCCATATAGGTACAGCAAAGACATTCATGAGTTGATTCTAAACATTAACTACTGTTAATATGGTTGTGTATTGCTCTTTGATCAATAGAACTACACAAAACACAAGCAATCTTATATTTACTAATTGGAGGCACCATATGGTGCACCACGTAAATCCTAGA
>QRDG01000323.1:0-203750 GCA_012064385.1 Puccinellia tenuiflora | reverse complement strand
CCACAATATATAGTACATGTACAGGTGCAAATGTACAGGAAACCCCCTAACACATGGGAAAACTACAATATACAAATATATATTCTAACAAGACAATCATGTAAAGTTTGGATACCACTTACTTGGATGGCATTAGTACTAAGGATTAACAAAACGTATGTGACATGATTTTTTCCCAATGTATTATATCAAAGAGCATGCATGTTTCAAAAGCATCGAAACATTATAGTAACCACAACACATATGATTTGTCTTGTCAGCATATTATGGAAAAACATGCTACAATATACAAATATATACTCTAACAAGACAATCATGTAAAGTTTGGATACCACTTACTTGGATGGCATTAGTACTAAGGATTAACAAAACGTATGTGACATGATTTTTTCCCAATGTATTATATGAAAGAGCATGCATGTTTCAAAAGCATCGAAACATTATAGTAACCACAACACATATGATTTGTCCTGTCAGCACATTATGAAAAAACATGCATTTTACTAAAATTGTTCGAAAGCATATGTAGTAAACACAGGTAGATATTTTTCAGTTACAAATAAACTTGGAGCCAATAAAAAATACAAAAGAGTTGGTATACGGGGTTAAGTGAGCGAACCTGTGCACCACGAAGTAGGCCTACAGAGGCTACATCTCCGTGGAAACCCAAGATCAGCACGGGGCTCGTGTCTGGGGAATGGTCATTTTCCCACAGCGCACATATTACCCGATGGCCTTAGGCCAACTACCTGGGCCAAACTCTGCCACCCAACCACCAAAGCCAGGAGCAGGCATTTGATGGATGGTATTTTCCTTCCTCTCTCCCCATTTCGAGAGAGAGCGGAGGGATTACGACCGGGCCTACGCTCCGTACGCAGCGCCACGGCCAAACAGTGCGAGCACGACGCACACAGCGCGGCTCAAGCACACAACAACCATGCTGACATCTCAGCAGGTCCACTTTCTGGCACAGGCTCAGCTCACAACCCACATATACCAACTCAGTAGCCCTCCGAAGCTGGAGTGACAAGCGCGCGCTACCGCACTCGGCTGACAAGCAAGTGGAGTGTGAGGTATATAAGCTGGTGCGAGCGGCACTGAAGTAGCGAGGTGGGACTATTATCTTGAGTTCGGTGTTCAGGTCCGAGTGAGGAATGGTGCCGGTCGAATGGGCCGAAATGTTCTCCTTCCTGCCTATGGCCCGCTGAAAAACATGCTGTCCTCTCTCTCACAGTTACTCGTCGAACAGCGTCGTAGCCCATATGCTTCCCTTCTCTCCATGCAAACCGAAGTTTGACCTGTGATTTTTTTTAACAACTTGACCTGTGATTTCCAACCGAGTATGCGTCATATGCTGTTGCATTTGTGCACCAGACAAGAAATAGAATTAGTCTTTTGCAATTTCAAGCGGAGTTTACCAGGATGAGTGTATGCGATTCCGTGGACGAGCAATCAATCTGATGAGACCACTGTGTCACACACTGCAAAAAACATGACCTGCTTAGTGAGCGGTCGTCATCGAGACCAGGGCCTTACGCTGGAATTTGAGGCCTACTTTTACAATACGCTAATCGCCAACCTTTTTTTATGACCTAGCATCAACATGTATTTTTCTTACATTACAAAGAATAGCATCATTTGTCTTATATTTCTTCGAATGTAACTTGCAATTTTTGTTTCTTTTCTTCTGAAGGCGTCCCAGCCCATGCCTCCATGCAAACTGAAGGTTGCCTAGTATCCAGTAACATAGATTAATTCATGAAAAAAAAAAAAGAGGTATGCACACTGATTTCCAACCGAGTGGAACTACGAATGTTAGCTACTGATGTTAGAGCATCTCTAGCAGATACCCTAAAATCTCATACCGGATAAATCGTATCCGGTAAACTGGATACGGATTATCATGTACAAGAAGAGCAAGCGCAGATACTGGATACTTAAACGGCAATGAAAGATAGTTCTTCACGTGAGAAATTTTACATAGTCGATCAATAACTACAACTAAAACAGAAATTAAACTAAAACTAGCTAGATCTTCCGGCGACAGCGGTGGCGACGATCTAGAACTCGACGATACAAAAACTAGAGCTAAAAAAACAAAAAATAAACTAGGACCCGAGCTCCTCCGCAGCGATCTCCCCCGGCCGACGAGCTCCTCTGTGGAGATCTACTTGCCGATGCCGAGATCATCTTTCTCGATGATGAAGCACACCGCCCCAAGCTAGCTCGTGCTCGTCCACCGCCGCTGCAGGCGATCCGCGGCACCGGGAGCGACTGCCTCCCACGCCTCCGTCGCGGCCTTGAGCTCGGCGTCGGCGTCGTCGGTGCGCTTCCAGGCAGGCAGCACGCCATCGACGAGGACATCCAAGCTGCAGGCACCGGAGCCGCGCCGACCAACGGTGACGACGCAATTGCCCGGCGGAATTGATAGCACGTGCCGCATGCGGTACTCGTCCTCGGACTCCTACTCTTCCGGAGCCGGCTCCAGCGCCTTCCTCCTCCGACCACCGGCCGAACTTCCCGCCTTCGCGTCGTGCGCCCTCGCTAGGACGAGCTACTCCCACCAGCGGGCCTTGTAGGAGCCCCGGGAGACTGGGAGCGGCGGAGAGTTACGGAAATGGTACCGAAAACGACCCTCCAAGCCGATTAAATAGTGCCCGAGCCACCGCTTATCTGACGGCCCGGGTATATTTTTTCGGGCCGCCCCCATTTTCCGTTATCTGCTCGGGCAAAAAAAATTGTCCGTAGCCGGAATTTTCTAGACCGGGGGTCTTATTCTGTATGTGCTAGAGGTGCTCTTAGCCTTTACAATGGAACTACGAATGGTGGGTGTCCTTGGGTTATGCGGCCAAGATCCAAGTAGAAAATACTAAAGACAACATAACAACTTCAGTTGATGCAGTGAAAAAATCGTTCGGTACTATGCATGTCACATTGTGAAGCAACCGGGTGTGGGCTGTTGGACCATGGGGTGTTGCGTGAGCTGTGTCACTTGGTGGTGTTTGGTGGAGGTCGACATTGAGAACACGTGCTTACACGGCCCCTTGAATGGCGTGGTGGAGCCCTAGAGAAAGCTTTGACCTCACCATGTTAGTGCCGGCAAGGGGCGGCACACCAGCGTTGTCTTCCTCCTTGGACGCATTGGTCGTCGACCTCCATCCACCCCCGTGTCGTGGGTCCGGGAGAAAACCCTACCTCCGGTTTTCTGGGTGGGCGACATAGACGGCTACATCGCGACCTTCTCGGATGCGTCTTCTTGGAGGCCCTGTTCACCTGTTGGCGTGTGCATCTCTCGTCGTCGGGTTTGCGGATGTCGGACTGCGACCCTGAGTAAAAGATGTTTTCGAGTCGAGGCGATGGCCTCGGAGACCTCGAAAACCCATGGTGGACATCAGTTTTTCTTGGGTAGATCTATTGTTTGCATGGCTTGGGTGAAAGTCATGTGTCGCTAGTGCGCGAGGTTGTCTGTGCGGTCAGCGCGTCTCATAGAGGTGTGTTGACTATACGTCGGGGCGGTGGCTTTAGATATATTTTGTGTTTCGTAGATTTACAAGGAATTGGCCTATTTTTTGTGTGTGACCAATAGCTAGTTGTAGTGGCGGCTAAGCCATGTGTCCAATTATTTGCAGTCACAGGCGTATTTGCACCCCGTGTGCAACTGTGTGCAATTGACTGGCCAGTTGCACTCTGTGCGCAACTGTGTGCAATTGACGTGCCAGTTGCACCCCGTGCGCAACTGTTTTGCGGGGCCAGTTACACAGAACCACGTCAGTTGCACCCTGTGCGCAACCATGTGCAATTGAGGTGACCTTATGTGTAATTGTGGGGTCAGGGAGCAGTTGCAGCGCAACTGTATGCAATTGAGGGTCAGTTACACCCTCACGCGCAACTATGTGCAATTGTGGGGTCAGTTACACACTGTGCGTAACTGTGTGCAACTAAGGGGTCAGTTACAACCCATGCATAACTATGTGCAATTATGGGGGCAAGTTGCACCTGGTGCGACTGTGTGCAATTAAGAGTCAGCTGCATCCCAAACGCAATTATGTGTAATTGTGGGGTCAGTTGCACACCGTGCATAACTGTGTGCAACTAAGGGGCCAGTTGCAACCCATACACAACCATGTGTAATTTTGGGAGCAAGTTGCACCTGATCCGCAACTGTGTGTAATTAAGGGGCTAGTTATACGCTATGCACAACTATGTGTAATTGTGAGGCAAGTTGCACCTGACGCACAACTGAGTGCAATTGTGGGGCCAGTTGTTCTGGTTTGGGCAGTCGCATGTGGATTCAACAAAGATTTTTCATGTTGTACATAGGTTTCAGCTAAGAAATATGTTCTGAACCGTTGGATATGGTGTCCTCAGAAGTTGCATGTGTATTGCAACTGAGATTTTCAATTTCGATATGGTAGCATCTGAGTTGGAGTTGCAAGTTGGTTGCAACTGGACTTTTCCCTACAAATTTTAAGTTTTTTATTTTTTTTAATTTCCTATAGTAGTATGGTTTTGTTGTAGAGTCCTCGGTGTGAAGAATTTAGAAGCTCATACAAAATGATTTTCGGATGTGAGTCATTCGTTTACGTCGATCGAGCTGAACTAGTCTGACATGTTAGTTGTGAGCTAGCCAGCTAGGTTATACTAAACAAACGATGGACCTCTCCCTAAAAAATGATGGATATACCCTCGTGGCCCGAGATGTAATTGATTCTTAAGCCCGGACCTTGTACGGCCCAACGGTAGCTTGTCTGATTATTACTTCGCTGCTATATTTGGAACGAGGAAACGAACGACGAAAATCCAACACCCCATGTGTACCGAACTCGACTGAGATTTTATTAAATCTCAGTCGACTGAGACGTAGTCGTTCTAAATTGCGTTTGGGATGCTGCTAAATCAAGGTCGACTTAGGATTAGCGCATCGCGAGGTCGGGCCGGCAGCCCTCACCTTTCCTTTCCTGGAATATGCATCTTTCCCTAAATAGCTGTGCGCGTGATCTATTAGTGGGCTCGTGCACTCACGCACGGAGCACGAGCTAGCCATGTGTAACATCCCAATTTTTTTCAAAAATGCATAAGCATGCATTCATTCATAAGCATCAGGTTTCTTTGCATATAAATTCTTGCTTTGAACCTTTAAATAAATATTTTGGTTTAAATATTTTGTTTTGACATAATAGGGTGCTAAGCAACCCTTGTCACTAAATCAATTATTTTCTCTTTGTTTAATTGAAAACTATGTGCCAATGTGTTCTTTATAGAATAAGCTTTCCAAAAAGTATTTATTCAAATTTTTCTGATTTGTTTTGACTCTATTTTGAAAGCTTTTGGAAAAACAGAAAATAGAAAAGAAAGGAACAAAAAAAAAAGAAAACCAACCGATCCGGCCGAGGCAGCCCACCCCGGCCCAAGATCGTGCCCAGCAGCCTCCCCGCGCCTCCCTCTCTTCTCTCTCTCTCGCTGACCGCGGTACCCACCCGCCAGGGTGACGTCACCGCCCCCCCTTCCTCTCCCCTGCGTTCCTTCAACGGCGAGTAACCGCCGCGGCTCGTATTCAATGGCGAGCGTTTCTAGCTCCCAATCAACGCCGCGACCCCGCCCATTTAAGCATCTCCCCTTCCTCTCTCCCCTCCGCTCGAAACCCTAGCAGGCCCGCCGCCAGGCTGCTGGATCTCGAGCTCGTGCCGCCGCTGCCCGCCGCTGGTAAATCGCCACCCCGGCCAACTCCGGCGACTCCCCGCCCCCCTGCCCCCTATCTCCCTCCCCTCTCCTTGATCTTCCGTTTTGACACCGTTTGGTGTTCTTTTGCTCGCCAGGTCGACGGATCCGACCACGGCCGCCTCGGACCGCCGCCGCCCGCAACTCCGGCGAGCGATTCCGGGAAGAAGAGGAGGAGCCGAAGCCCAGGACCGCGCCACCGTGTCCGCCTCGCCGCCGCAAACACTAGGTAGGACGCGTTCGTCCTCGGCCGCCGTCGAACGTCGGGAACTCGTGTCGCCGCCACGCCACCGCCGCCCGCCTCCGGTGACCTAGCTCCACCGGGGTGGATGCATCTATTGTGATCCGTTGGATCATGATCCAACGGTTTCTTTTTATTTTCCTTATACCGAATCGGTACGAGCCAGTAGAAACACGCCGTGTGGCTGCTGAGTCAGCGCCCAGTCAGCAGCCCAGTCAGCCCGGCTGATTTGTAATTCCAGAAAATTGAATAAAATGCCAGATTTTAGTGCAATCTTGTAAAAATCATATCTTTTGATCCACTTGTCCAAAAATTGCAAACTTTATATCAAAATGCTTGGAAAAATGTTTTCTATCCAGTGGTGTGTTCAAATTGCACCTTTGCATCATGCATTTAAATAATTTTCACAGAATCTTAAAATAAGGTATTTTGGCCTATGTCTTATTTTCTAAATTATTAAACACTGTAAAAATTGTGATCATGATCATCATGCATATGTTAGACAACAGAAACTTTAATATAATCATATTTCTTTAATTTGTGGAGTGTTAGCTTGCATTTCATGCATTCATATTATTTTTGTATTGCCTCATGTTGATTGTTGTATTGATTTGGTGATTGTTTGTTTGTTGAATAGATTGTGAGGAGTGCAGGACGTATTGTGAGTGCTGCGACAACCCGAACAACGATCAAGGCAAGTGTATACACAAGCTCATGAAGGACCTATTATTTTGTTATTGCATTATAGATTATCTTAGTAGTTGCATGATGTCTACACACGCTTCTATTCTTTTAGACAGTGTTGGGCCTCCAAGAGCAGAGGTTTGTAGAACAGTAGCAAGTTTCCCTTAAGTGAATCACCCAAGGTTTATCGAACTCAGGGAGGTAGAGGTCAAAGGTATCCCTCTCAAGCAACCCTGCAATCACAATACAAAAATTCTCTTGTGTCCCCAACACACCCAATACACTTGTCAGATGTATAGGTGCACTAGTTCGGCGAAGAGATAGTGAAATACAAGTAATATGGATGATTATAAGTAGTAATTGTAATCTGAAATAAAAATGGCAGCAAGCAAACATGTAGCAGAACTTGTTGTAAACGGTGTTTCAATGCTTAGAAACAAGGCCTAGGGATCATACTTTCACCAGTGGTCACTCTCAACAATGCAATCATAATTGAATATAAATATAAGCACTTCAATATACTACTCCGAAGTATTCTCCGGCTGGATAACGAATACTAATTCATTGTGTAGGAATGCAAAAGCACGCCTCAAACATATATTCCCAAGTACTAATGAATACCCCACACTGGACCATGAGCATTCATAGGAGGTACTAACACACCACAATTTCATAGAGACATCCAACTCAAATAATAAATCAGTGAACAAGTATCTTGTGAAATATAGCCTAAAAGACTCACACGGTGCACACACTGTCACTTTTACACACGTGGGACAAGGAGTCTCCGGATATCACATAAATAAAGCCCACTTGAGTAGCACAATGACATCTAAATTGCAAAGCTCATGATCACATATAGATCACATCATGGGAGAGAGAGATGAACCACATAGCTACCGGTAGAGCCCTTAGCCCCGAGGGAGAACTACTCCCTCCTCATCATAGGACTCAGCAACGGCGATGGAGATGGTGGTGGAGTTGATGGAGATGGCTTCCGGAGTCGATGGAGATGGCTCCGGGGGCACTTCCCCGTCCCGGCAGGGTGCCGGAACAGAGACTTCTGTCCCCCGAAACTTGTCGGCGATGGCGGCGGCGGCTCGGGTGTTTCTTTGGAATATGACGGGGTCCGTCTAGGTTTTATGCGTCGGGGGCAATATATAGGCGAAAGGGCGGCGTCAGAGGGCTCCCGTGGGCCCCACACCACCTGGTGGCGCGGCAGGCATGGGTCCCGCGCCACCCTATGGTGTGGCCGGCCCACGGCCCTCCAGGTCCTCTCCTTCGGGCTCCGTGTAGTCCATTGAATTATAAGACTGCTGCTTTTTGTCCCGTCCAATTCCGAGAATATTTCCTTAAGTACTTTTCTGAAACGGGAAAACAGCAGAAAACAGGAACTGGCACTGTGGCATCTTGTTAATAGGTTAGTTCCAGAAAATGCATAAAAATACTATAAGATGTAAACAAAACATGTAGCAAATGGTATGAAAACAAGCATGGATCATAAGAAATTATAGATACGTTGGAGACGTATCAGCATCCCCAAGCTTAGTTCTACTCGCCCTCGAGTAGGTAAAATGATAACAAATAATTTCTTAAGAGACATGCTAACTCACAATCTAGATCAACATAGCAATGCAAAGCACATGATGTGAATAAGGTGATCCAAAACAATTGTCTATAGTTGACATTAAGCAAACAATGATTAACAAATGCTAGCTAAAAGAAGTTAGAACCTTTCATGAATCAGTGTGTTGGAGACAAGGAACCATACATAAGGTTTAGAAAGAAGGATTGTAAATTGTGTCTCCAATGTAAAATGTCAATCTTTCTTCAAAGCATCAAGTTAGTCAATAATAGAAATAGCCAAGCTCAAGTCAAGTGTCCTAATCCATCCACTTTACTAATCAACTGTTCCGAAGTCCACTCAACTAATACAAGCAAGAAGAAGGCTTGGCACCATGATGTTATGGCAAAGAGAATAATGATGGAGGTTTGGAAGGCCAAAAAGAAAGGCTCAAACAGTGGAAGAGGTAACCACAAGACAAGAGGAAGTCCCGTAGTAGACACTGAATGAGGAGTAGTGATTGCCATGCAACGGATGCACATAGAGCTATATGAATGGAAGCTCTCCAATGGAACTAGTGGGGGTGCATCCAACTTGCTTGCTCATGAAGACCTAGAGCTCACTTGAGGAGGCTCATCGTTGGAATATACAAGCCAAGTTCTATAACGTTTGGTCCCCACATAGTTATACTAATGAAGCATGAAAACTCACTACAATGATGTAGGTGCTACTAGCACAAGTGTGGAATAAAAGGATAGTAGTGTTGCCCCCTCTCTCATTTTATATTCTTTTTTCTTTTTCTCTTTTTTTTGCTTTTTGCTTTTTGAGGCCTTTGTGGCTCTTTTATATTTTTCTCTCATTGGTCTCTTTTGGACTCTTTTGATTGGCCACTTTGGACTCTTTTCAATATGCTCACAGGTAGAGGCAACACTCTATTTTACAAGATGATCATCACACTTTTTGGTGTACTCAAAACTCAAAGACTAATACATGGTGTATGGTGGATATGCATGATCGAGCGTAGTGTGGAAAAGATGTAAAACATGTGGAAAACCACGCATCACACTAACTCAAATGGTCAAGCAATACTATATGGTAATGAAGTAAAAATGACATAAAGTCATGTAATGTAAATGATGGATGTTGCATGGCAATGTATCTCGGAACAGCTATGGAAATGCTGTGATAGGTAGATATGGTGGCTGTTTTGAGGAAGATAGTTGGCTTATGTGTAGGAGAACAAGATGAAGATCTCCCACGGGGTTGGATGTACTTGCGAAGTATGCACCAATCTCAATGTGAAAAAGGGCAATGCAAAGTACCGAAGAGGCTAGCAAAATATGGAGGTGGAAGTGCCAAAGACCAAAAACTCACATAGCATGTCGTATATTGCAAACAACTAACAGTATCAAAGTTTTACAAATGGTTAGAGACACCCCGAGAGGGATCGTGGCGGCGACACAAGTGCCCCGTTGGCTTCCCCGACCGTTGCAGTAACTATACCATTAGAAACTTATTTTCAACTAAGAGGAAATCACGACACTAAACCACTATTGACTTAAGTTGTTTTTAGTTCAGAAAAGTACGGCTCCACGCTCTACTAACACATCTTCACTAATCAGCTCTTAACAACATTAACCAACATATTTTAACCATTAGTTATTTTAATACCTCAAAACAATTGAAGAGGAGCAAGTTATCTACACAATGGTCTACAAGACTATGCAACTTTTCTCTATTTCATACCACTATCACAAGCATAGCATTTTCCAATCTAACACATCAACCAAGCAACTAAAACAACTCTCTAACAAATAAGAGTGAAATACAAGAGAGCTTAACACAAAGAACTAGCAGCTCTAAACAAGATAACATGCTAAAAGCGAGAGCTTACTAGAAAACAAACAGTAGCTAAGAATACTCAACAAATATAAGCAAAGCACAAGAGTATTCATATGAAAAAGCGGAGCGTGTCTCTCTCCCACACAAGAATGCTAGGATCCAACTTATTAAGCAAAATAAAACACACACTCAAAATAAAAACAGACGCTCCAAGCAAAATACATAAGATGTAGTGGAATAAAAATATAGTATCACTAGAGATGACCTGATAGTTTTGTCGATGAAGAAGGGGATGCCTTGGGCATCCCCAAGCTTAGATGCTTGAGTCTTCTTGAATTTGCTGGGGATGACCCACCGGGGCATCCCCAAGCTTAGGCTTTTCACTCTTCTTGATCTCATCATATCGTCCCTTTTGCTTACTTGAAAACTTCCACCACATCAAACTCAAAGTAATTCTCATTAGAGGGTTAGTGCATAAACCAAAAATTCACAAGTTCTACTATGACACAAGCACACCTTAATGCATTATAACATTATCTACAGCCACTGATGCTCAAAGAATCAAAAAGATCCAAATAAACATCGCAAAAGAAGCAATGCACAATAAAAGGCAGAATCTGTCAAAATCTGAACAGTCTGTAAAGACGAATTTTTTCGAGGCACTAGAGTTGCTCAAATCGAAAATCACTGAACTAGAAAAAGTTTCATACATATATGAAGATTCAGCACACAAAATCTCAAAGCATTTCGTCGCTTCTGGAATAAATGACGAATTTAACGGTGACAGACAGAAATCTGTTTCCTGTACAGAAATCCAAATATAGCAAAAACTTTCTACTAGAGACCTTACTTGGCACAACATTGCAAGAAAATAAAGATACAAAGAAGTTGCTACAGAAGTAAACAAACTTCTTGACTCAAATAAAAGAAAAGATACTGAAAATAAAATGATGGGTTGTCTCCCATAAGCGCTTTTCTTTAAAGCCTTTTAGCTAGGCATGGTAATTTTGATGATGCTCACATAAAAATGAGAGTTGGAGCACAATAAGGGAGCATCAAGAAGCAACTATAAAATTCATTTAAGTCTAACCCACTTCCTATGCATTGGAATCTTGTAAGTAAATAAATCCATGAAGCATAAATTGACTAGCATAGGAAGACAAAATAGGTGCAACTTCAAAAATTTCAACAAAAGGAGAGGAGATTCAATGTTATTGTGATATATGAAACCATGTCTCCCTTTTTCATAAAAACTTTCAGTAGCATCATTGATAAAATCCACAATATATCCATCACATGTAAAATTCTTATCATGATTCATATGCATAAAAGTGTCATCATTTTCCACATAAACAAAGTTCTTCTCATTAATAACAACTGGAGCAGGATCATCATAAAGAACTTGAACATGATAAACATGTTGTATATTAAAGGGATGGTTTTGGGTGATCCCTCCATAATTATGACAAGTTTCATGAGGATGATTGTAATTATAACCCATGTCATAATATTCTTTATAATAATTATCAAAAACTGGGGGCATAGTATCATCATAATGAATCGAATATTTATCTTCCAAAGTGTGTTCATCTGTAAACATATCATCATTTTTACTAGAAGGAGATGTATCAAACATGTAATCATTAGTAGCAAAAGGATTTTCAAACACCTCATCCCCAAGCTTAGAGGTTATCATATCATCATTGGAAAGAATATGGATAGTACTAATAGTGTTGCAATCATTAGCATCATCATAGTAACCAAGAGGTTTTCAATATCAAAAGTACTATGCTTTTCCCAATCATGATCACTAATATAAGTAACCGGCATAGGAACATCATCTAATTCAAAATCATCGAATTCATACTCATCAGCAACAACTATAATAGGAGCAACATGTTTAGGGAAAGGTACCGTTTCCTCTCTCATTTTACTTTTCATCTTCTTCTTCTTCTTTCCCTTCTTAGGAGGGAGAGCCTTGAAAGGAAGCTTCTCCACATAACCTGGTTTATTGTTAGAAACAACAGAGGAAACTTGGAAGGATTCTTCTCTTTCATTGATAAGATCAAAACACATATTAGTCCTGTCATATTTTGGTAAATCCCATCTTGTATAATATTTTGTATATAAGTATTTGTATGGCAATTATCAACACAATAAAGATGACAACCATGCAGGACGTTGTTTATATCAAAAGCACTCATATCTATTAAAGAAGTTTTTCTTGATAACTCTTCACACCCCAAAAATAATATAAGTTCATCATGCTGATTAGGAGTAATCATGTCATCACAATACAAACTCGCAGTACTCATTGGATTAGAAAGGCTATTATCTTTCCCTGAGAATTGAAAATTGAAATGACCAACTTTATAGCAAAGTTCACAAATAAAAGGATAGTGGGCACAAACTTTTTCACCAAGATCATCAAGAGCTCTATTCCAAGTTCTAGTTTTTTCATTCCTATGATGGATACAATATTCTTCTTCAATTTGGCTCTTTTTACAAGGTCTAAGTACTCCACAAAAATTAACATGCTTATAAGAGATAGTATTTTCAGAAGTTTGAGCACGTTTATTACAATCATTAACAACAATATCATTTTTCATGCAAGTGTCTTTAAAAGGTTCATGATATAGGTCCCAATTTTCTTTAGGAACATTAATATGAGAAGCAAAGGCTCTACAACAATCAACAATAATTTGAGAATCAAGACCATATTTAGCACTAAGCTCTTGAAAAACAGCAGTTTCAATGAAGGACTTAATGCAATCATATTCATAGTTTATACCTGATTCTTTACCTTTGTCATTCTCCCAACCTTCAGTATTGTCTTGAATTTTCTCAAGAAGATCCCATCTAGTTTCAACCTTCTTACTTGTGAAAGAACCCCCTGAACAGGCATCTAGATAATTCTTGCAATCACCTGAAAGCCTTGCATAAAAATTAGTAACAATTATTTTCTTAGGAAGCTCATGGTTAGGACATTTAAGTATTAATGTTTCCAGCCTTCCCCAAGCTTGAGAAATGCATTCTCCATCATGAGGCCAAAAATTAAAAATGTAATTCCTATCCAAATGCATTTCATAAGGAGGATAAAATTTAGAGTAAAAGAGATTTGCAAGCTCCTTCCACTCCAAATGATGAGGATCATCAAGTAGATCATACCACTCCCTTGCTTTGTCCTTAAGTGGTGTGAAGAGGTTTGGAATTAAAGGTAAATTGGCACCACGATTTATTGGGCCATACAAAATTCTCTCACGTAAAGGAGAAGTAGCATATGAGTTGGAACTACCTGAAGTGCTTTCAGCAGTACATAACGTGTTCCATGTCAGCCAGTTGAAAAAGTGTCACCCAGAGATGGCCGATACCCCGTTACGTGATACTGTGCCATTGGAGGAAGTTCAACTGGAGAGCGATTTGACGTACGAGGAGAAACCAATAAAGATATTGGAGACCGCAGAGAGAGTTACACGTACCAAGACCATCAAGTTCTGCAAGGTTCAATGGGACCATCACACCGAGGAGGAAGCTACGTGGGAACGGGAAGATGATCTACGACAAGACCATCCGCATCTATTCGCTAGCCACTTCGAATCTCGGGGACGAGATTCATCTTAAGGGGGTTAGGTTTGTAACATCCCAATTTTTCAAAAATGCATAAGCATGCATTCATTCATAAGCATCAGGTTTCTTTGCATATAAATTCTTGCTTTGAACCTTTAAATAAATATTTTGGTTTAAATATTTTGTTTTGACATAATAGGGTGCTAAGCAACCCTTGTCACTAAATCAATTATTTTCTCTTTGTTTAATTGAAAACTATGTGACAATGTGTTCTTTATAGAACAAGCTTTCCAAAAAAGTATTTATTCAAATTTTTCTGATTTGTTTTGACTCTATTTTGAAAGTATTTTGGAAAAACAGAATTTAGAAAAGAAAAGAACAAAAAAAAGAGAAAACCAACCGATCCGGCCGAGGCAGCCCGCCCCGGCCCAAGATCGTGCCCAGCAGCCCACCCGCGCTCTCCCTCTCTTCTCTCTCTCTGGCTGACGGGTCCCACCCGTCAGGGTGACGTCACCGCCCCCCTTCCTCTCCCCTGCGTTCCTTCAACGGCGAGTAACCGCCGCGGCTCGTCTTCAATGGCGGGCGTTTCTAGCTCCCAATCAACACCGCGACCCCGCCCATTTAAGCATCTCCCCTTCCTCTCTCCCCTCCGCTCGAAACCCTAGCAGGCCCGCCGCCAGGCTGCTGGATCTCGAGCTCGTGCCGCCGCTGCCCGCCGCCGGTAAATCGCCACCCCGGCCAACTCCGGCGACTCCCCGCCCTCCCCCTGCCCCCTATCTCCCTCCCCTCTCCTTGATCTTCCGTTTTGACACCGTTTGGTGTTCTTTTGCTCGCCAGGTCGACGGATCCGACCACGGCCGCCTCGGACCGCCGCCGCCCACAACTTCGTCGAGCTATTCCGGGAAGAGGAGAAGGAGCCGAAGCCCAGGACCGCGCCACCGTGTCCGCCTCGCCGCCGCGAACACTAGGTAGGACGCGTTCGTCCTCGGCCGCCGTCGAACGTCGGGAACTCGTGTCGTCGCCACGCCACCGCCGTCCGCCGCCCGCCTCCGGTGACCTAGCTCCACCGGGGTGGATGCATCTATTGTGATCTGTTGGATCATGATCCAATGGTTTCTTTTTATTTTCCTTATACCAAATCGGTACGAGCCAGTAGAAACACGCCGTGTGGCTGCTGAGTTAGCGCCCAGTCAGCAGCCCAGTCAGCCCGGCTGATTAGTAATTCCAGAAAATTGAATAAAAGGCCAGATTTTAGTGCAATCTTGTAAAAATCATATCTTTTGATCCACTTGTCCAAAAATTGCAAACTTTATATCAAAATGCTTGGAAAAATGTTTTCTATCTAGTGGTGTGTTCAAATTGCACCTTTGAATCATGCATTTAAATGATTTTCACAGAATCTTAAAATAAGGTATTTTGGCCTATGTCTTATTTTCTAAATTATTAAACACTGTAAAAATTGTGATCATGATCATCATGCATATGTTAGACAACAGAAACTTTAATATAATCTTATTTCTTTAATTTGTGGAGTGTTAGCTTGCATTTCATGCATTCATATTATTTTTGTATTGCCTCATGTTGATTGTTGTATTGATTTGGTGATTGTTTGTTTGTTGAATAGATTGTGAGGAGTGCAGGACGTATTGTGAGTGCTGCGACAACCCGAACAACGATCAAGGCAAGTGTATACACAAGCTCATGAAGGACCTATTATTTTGTTATTGCATTATAGATTATCTTAGTAGTTGCATGATAGGTTTACTACTGTTTTAATTATGCTATGCAAGCCTGTTAGATCCTTTCCTGTTGACTAGGTACCTATATTAATTTAGTAGAAATGCTTGCTACAATTGTGAAAGTTTTTGCTGTAGTAAGTTAGGTGAAAATTCTACTAAATTAATGAACCACCTGGGTGGAATTGGATGGTTTCGGATGTTTAAAGTTGAGTGGCTGCTCAGGCCCATTTTCATGGTGTGAACCTGAGTATGTGCACTTGTGGACGGCCACCCAGGGTTTGAGATTAATGTCACACCATGTTTGTTTGCCCGACCGTGCAACCACTAGTCATATGGGCTCTGTCTTGACGGAGTAAGTTGTATGGACCTGGGTCAGCGAGATCTGAAGATGTAGCGGGGTAGGTGGACGGTGATCTTGCTAGTAGTACCACGGGAAAGTACTTCTGAAAAGTCTCGTCTCGGTCTTCTCCTTTCCTTCTCACTAAATGAGGGTTAAGGTTTGAATGGGTTGATCGAGTCTAGTGGGGAAAGTGCCACAAACTCTCGAGAGTATAAAAACTAAGATCTTAGCCGTGTCCCCGGTAATGGACAATTACGAGTGACCGAATATGGATGTCGACAGAAGATCTCTTCATTCCAATTTCATAATAAAATTTGGTGGGTGAACTCGGGTATATGAGACCTTGGATGCGTTCCATGGGTGTGTCTCATATTGAAAAGTTGGGAATAAAATGTTTGTGAAAAGTAGGACAAAATTTGCTTTATGCAATAGCCTTCAACCCCACCAGCCAGATAAGCATGTAGTATTAGTCTTGCCATTTTATAATCCACCATAGTATTCACTTGCCGGCCTGTTACAAGGTATTGACCCAAATTCCCTGGGCTGCAACGTTAAATGTTGCAGGCTACTACGACGATGAGTGAGACGTGTCTTCGAGCTTACAACCAACATGATCGCTAGTGGCTCATGGAGATGAAGGAGCTCTGTGCTATTATATTGCTGCGTGTGAACTCTGAATAAATTGTTGAACTCTTTACTCTTTTAAAGCTAGCCTCGGCTATGCAAAGTTGTAAGGAATTATTTTACTCCTGGATCATTCGTATCACGTTGTAATAATATTTGACATTGATGCATGATATTACATCTTTTGTGAGTTGCTATCCATACTCGATCCAGGGAATAGCATATTTCACTATGTGGCCTTGCTTTTCTAAGCGAGGGCGCCACAAGATGGTATCAGAGCGTAATGTTGCCTGTAGGCTCGAAAACTATAGGATTGGATAGAAAATTTAGGTTGTCCCTTTTACTGGTTAACTTTCAAAATGCTTTTATTATTTGAAATTACATATTGTTCTTTTACAACACCTTATTATTTTGTCTTATAAATTCTTACCATGTTCATTTGAATCTCATAATTCTCTTCTCTTCAAAATTTTAGATGGGAGACTACACCGAGACGGCCTATGTTGGAGTGGTTTCTGAGTTTGCCTTTGGGAGGCAACTGTTTGAGTTGGCAGGGATGCTGCATCTTCCTCTGCCATACTTCAAGGGAAGGATGGTGAACACCAACGTGCCCGGCGTGGAGCGTTGGGAAGTGCGTACCATCATGCGTGGAGACCCTACGACTCCAAACTTCGAGCCGGTGGACTACTCCAAGACTTACCCAACATGGCAAGAAGGAATCAACACAGCGATGTTTGATCTTATGTCCCGTCTGTGCTACATTCACCACGAGGAGATACCGGAGGATTCCTTCTTCCACATCTGTGGGAGGAGGGATGAGATTGGAGTGCCAGTGTTGACTACGGGAACTAGGCTGAATCTACCCACACTTGAGAAGCACATGGAGGACATGGAGTGCTATACCTTTGACCTTTGACCTTGAGAAGAGAGTGAATATAGAGATGACGCTGAGAGATCAAGCCAAGGCCGTCATCAACACACAGACCCAAGAGCTGCAGGCTGCGCACACTCTTGTTGAACACATGGGAGAGCAAATCAACGAACTGCAGCAACAAAACTTGGAGAAGGACGAGCTGATAGCTGCACTCCAAGCTCAGCTCAACCCGCCACCACCACCACCTGCTGATGATGATGATGACGATAGTGATGATGATGATGAAGGTGGCGATGATGATGCTGGAGATGGGGCTGCAGCACCACATGCGCCACAAGATGACGATGCTGGAGATGGGGCTGCAGAACCGCAAGTGCCAATTGAGGATGAAGAGGAGGAAGACCCCGAGGAGGTGATTCACTTTGTTTCAAGCGATGAGGAAGACACACCGGCGATGAACACTCGTGGGAGGAAGCGCAAGTGCATGAACTCGCGCGCCTATCTCAAGCTCTTCAAGAAGTGACTAGTGTGACCTCCATCTTATAGTTATTCCTCACTATGCGACGTTTATGCGAGTATCGTTTTGTAAGACCTTAATAAGTACCGTTTGGAGTTTATTCTCGCCATCGTCGTTGTGTTATTGTATTGACTTATCAACTTGTGATATGGCAGTACCAATGCACTTGTTATCGTTATATTATCGTTGCCAGGTTGGTATAAAAGTCTATTTTCGGATTTGGTAAAATCTGGGATTTTTGGTGCTATTGTTGATTGTTATGGGGCTGATTGTTGCCCAATGTTTGCACTTGTGGAAATATATTTTTAGATTCTATCTATACCGCTGTTGTGTTGTTGTATTGAGTACCTACCTTGTGATACGGCAGTACCCATGCACTTGCTATCACTAAGTTATCTTTGTAGTATCGGTATCAAAGTGTATTTTCGGATTTGGTAAAATCTGGGAATTGTGTGCTATTGCTTGATTGTTTTGTGGCTGTTTGTTGCCAAATGCTTGTTGGGGTAGATAATTATGTTTAGCATCTATCTACCTATACTGAAAAGTGATTTTATCACAGATGCCTCCCCGCCGTGATCCCGAAAACAACAACAACACGGATGCCATGCTACAACAGATGATTGCAGCGCAGACTCAACTAATGACAATGATGGCTCAGTTCATGGCAAATCAAAATGCGCCGCCACCACCACCACCACCACCACCGCCGCCACCACCACCCCAAGTTGATAGACTGCAAAGATTTCTGAGGCTCAGACCGAACAAATTCTCTACTTCAACTGATCCCATTGTAGCCGATGACTGGCTACGCTCCGTGCATAAGGACCTCGTCACCTGTGAGTGCACCGACGCTGAGATGGTGAGATTCACGGCGTATCTACTTGAGGGACCAGCAGCACAGTGGTGGGAAACTTATCAGATCACCCACCCTCTGGAGGGACTCACTTGGAACACATTCAAGGAGGGGTTCCGCAATGCTCACATTTCTGCAGGAACCATGAACATGAAGAGATATGAGTTCCATAGTTTGAGACTAAAAAATTACATCTCAAAATAAAAGTTCCATCCAAAAATTTTACAGTTTGGAGGGAAAAAAACCTGGTTATATCCATCACTGATGAATTAGAAATTACATCTCAAAGTTCCATCCAAATAATTTACATTTGAAAAAAAAACCTAGTTGTATCCATCACTGATGAACTAAAAATTACGTATCAAAATAAAAGTTCCATCCAAAAAATTTACGTTTGAGGAAATAAAACCTGGTTGTATCCAACACTAATGAACTAAAATCTACATCTCAAAATAAAAGCTTCATCCAAATAATTAACATTTGGGAAAAAAAAACTGTTTGTATCCATCAGCGATGAATTAGAAACTACATCTCAAAATAAAAGTTCCATCCAAAAATTTTACAGTTTGGAGGGAAAAAACCTGGTTATATCCATCACTGATGAATTAGAAATTACATCTCAAAGTTCCATCCAAATAATTTACATTTGAAAAAAAAACCTAGTTGTATCCATCACTGATGAACTAAAAATTACGTATCAAAATAAAAGTTCCATCCAAAAAATTTACGTTCGAGGAAATAAAACCTAGTTGTATCCAACACTGATGAACTAAAAACTACATCTCAAAATAAAAGTTTCATCCAAATAATTAACATTTGGGAAAAAAACTGGTTGTATCCATCAGCGATGAATTAGAAACTACATCTCAAAATAAAAGTTCCATAAAAAAAATTACATTTGGGAAAAAATAAACATTCCATCTAAATAAAAGTTCCATCCTTGCCGGAACGAAAAATTATGGGAATTTGCATCCTACATTATTGCCGATCATGTATTATCCCAAGTGCATAGAAAATCATCAGTAAAAAACCGAAAAAGAAATATGTTTCAGAAGTTGCATCCTCTGCCCGAAAAGAAAAGGATAGGAAAAATCCATTACTGATGATGTGCAGAAATTCAAGAAGTTGCATCCTGCATCACTAATGATTATATACCAGCATGTATCCTATCTCCACTACAAAAAAAGATGCAAAAAAAAAGCATACACACATCAGTGCATTTATGTTTTCGCCTGATTGTCTTTGTGGAAAGGGTCTAAATTCTTGCTCCTGACTTTACATAACTTTGGCTTCTCCCCATTACTTCAGTTGGCCTGATCTTCCCATATGCTACTTTGCTTCATTTTTGTGTTGTAGTGCCTGATGATGTTGGATAGAAACAATGATAAGAACACATAAAGTAATGGCTACTGTAATTTTCAGCATATAAAAAAAGATGTTTAAACAAAAAAATGTTTGCATAATGAGTTACATATCCATTTGTTAGAAATGTTCAGGACTTTGCTGGATGAAAAAACTCACACTACATGCTAATAGACAAAGAAAACAATATAAAAAAATAGCAACTAATTAGCAGGGCTGCTACATGTTGAAAAAATTACTCCTGGTGGAAAAATACATCTAACAGAAAGTAGGGAGCAGAACCCCTTGCAAACTTCCACTTGATTGCAAAGATTACATCATGCAAAAAGAAACTACATCTAAAAAACATAAAATAGGATCACAACTCCTCACAAAAAACTTACACTTAATTGCAAAAATTATTGTCATTCAAGTTGCAAAAAAATAAAATATGGTCACTGTTATGCATGAAAAGACTATGGAAGTTCCTCCTGTTAGATTACATCTGACTAGAGGGAGCAAAACCGGTGAAAAACAAATATAAAACTTCCATCTTCCATCTTTGAATTTACATTACTCTAATCAAAGACGTCGTGCATAGGTAGGTTACTAATGGCAGATAAAATACATCTAAAACGTCACCGTAGAGAAAACTTCATCTAGTTTCAGTTTCAATTGCCATGGTCGCCAAATAGCATAACTATGGAAGTTCCTCGTCGTAAATTACATCTCACTGTAGGAGCAAAAACCTTTGGGACAAATAACACTTTAAAAAACTTTCATCTTTAATTTTAATTACTCTAATCAAAGAAATCATGCATAGGTAGGTTACTTCTGGCGGAAAAAATACATCTAACGCATCCCCCTGAGCAAAAAAAACTCCCATATGGTTTCAATTTCAATTTCCATGGTTCTAAATATGCACAGAAAAATCTTAGGAAAATTCTACCTGGTAAATTACATCTAGACTAGTGGAGCCAAACCATTGGGGCGAAAAACACTTGTAACTTCCATCTTCCATCGTCTATTTAAATTACTCCAATTAAAACATTCCATGCATAGATAGGTAGGTTACTCCTGGCACACAAAATTACATCTAGCACATCCCATAGCAAATAAACTACCATCTAATTCCAGTTTCAAATTGCCATGGTCACCATTATGCATGGATTTTTTTAGGAAATTCCTCCTGGTAAATTACATCTAACTAGTGGGGGGCAAAAATCTTTGGGGTCCTCGTTTATTTTCCACCTTGTTTAATTGTAATACATGCAGAAGATGAGAACTGACCGATCCCTGGATAGACGAAGACGTTCATTTCTGAACAGCAACGCCGCCGTCCACCACCATAGGAAAATCAGCACTGGCCAAAGAAAACCATCCTGAAAAGTCGCATGAGAAAATCCCCATCCTGACCTGCACGCAAAAATCACATCCTGGGGGACACGCAGACGGAACAGAATCAGAAATCCAGCACGAAAACACAAGATAAAAAACTGTATCGAGCAAGAACACATCAGAGAACACACGCACACACACCCCGGGATGCAACTTTACGGACCAATAAAAATCTCACGAAACTGGAGATGTGTTTGAAATGCGAGCGACTAGGAAGTATCTTTATAAATAACATCCAGTAATACTTTTGTGTGCACATGAACCCTCATGACATCTACTTGTGGTGAACCCTCATGACATCTACTTGTGGTTTTTTTACATTTACCCGTAACTTACATCTAATCAAAGTGGTCCATGTTTTTTAGTTCATGTTGTATCTAGCATTTGACATCCATATGTGGACACGGCCACACGGGTACATAGTTCCATCTAAAAAACATTTTGACATATATGTGAGGGATCCATCTTAAATAACATCCACCGTGTTGTAGACACAACAAGTCGGACACTGACCTCGTTCGTGATCAGCTTCACCGACGCATTGCCCACCCATCATCAGCTCCAAACAAGCTGGCGTGCCAGTCAGTTAAAATCAGACAGTGTTTACATCTGGAAAACGACTGCTTTGATTTGAAAATCAGCAGCAAAAACACTAAGTCAAATTAGTGTTCTAGATCGGCGTCTACATGAGGTTGAACAAGGAAGTGAGGGCATGGGCGCGGTCCTAACCTGCAGACTAACAACAGTCCGGAAATCCCAAACTGTATAAGCAAGCAATCCGATGGAAAAATTTAGAAGTCCGCAGCTAGCAGACCGAGTACCTTGCGATGGATGTAACCGGAGACGTGGGGAATGTAGCCGGAGATGGGGCGATGGAGCGATGTGGGGATGTAGTCTCTGCCACGAGGATGCCGCCACCTCCGCGAGGATGCCGCCACCGCCGCGGGGATGAGGCCGACGCCACGAGGATGCAGCCGCCGCCGTGAGGATGCCGCTGCCGCCGTGAGGATACAGCCACCGCTGCGAGGATGTAGCAGACGCCGCCGAGTACCGCCGTGAAATCCCTCCGTACGCCGCCGCGGATTGAGAAAGAGAAGAAATGAGGATCGATTTTCCCCGAACGAGGAAGAGAAACTCCCGACACCCCCACTACTATGCGTACCCCGGGCCCTTAGGACGTGAAGTACCGCTCGGTGCAGGCCGTTCGATCTCGATCGCGCGGCCAGAAGACACGACCTCGCTGTAAGATAGAATGAGGTCAGAGGAGAAATAGAAATTGCGTATATAAAAACCACCCCAATTGACTGGATATCATACATGCAGCAAGCGAGTTTCCACCGTGAGATACAATAATAAGTTTTTTTTTCTTCTATATAAAGCATTATCTAACAATTTAAGACTTGGCAGGCACACATGTGACATGTCCACAAGGACCGTACTTGAGAGTTTCCCACCGCGTATGACTCATAAATTGTTACTCCACCAAAAAATCCCCCGCGTCGCCCCCCGCGCGGGCGACTCGGGCGGAACCCCAAACCCTAGCGAGCGCCGCCGGTCTCCCTATCCTCCCCTCCGCCGCCGCCGGAGGACGCTGCCGGGCTAAGCCTGTGCGGCCGACGGCGGCGGCGGAGGCTCTCCTCCCTCGCGTGTGCTGGTCGGGCAGCGGCGGGTGCCCAGGCGCGCGGAGGCGTGGACCTCGTCCTGCCTAGCGACGGCGCGGCGGCGGCTGATTCCGGCGGCGTCGGCGGCGGCGCATGGCGCGGTGTGGATGGGAGCTGCGACGGCGGATCTCAGGCGTCGTGGAGGGCTGGGCGGTGCAGCTCGCGTGGGATCCTGGCCGGCGACGGTTTCCGCGTGGTGGCTGTCCTTGGCCGTGGTGACGCGCGGGTGGTGGTGGTGGACAGCGCCCGGCAGGGAGTCAGCTCGAGGACCGCGCAGGTTCGTGACTTTGCGCCCCTCCTGCTCCAGCTGTGGAGTTGGTCCGAGGCGGAGCTCGGCTCCGGTCAGCTGGCAGCGGAGCATGGCGTTGTTCCCGGCGGGGTGAGGAGACGGTAGGGGACGACGGATCTGTCTGTGGATAGCGATGTCCGTGACCATGGCGCTGCAGCGTGGTGGCGGAGCTAGTCTGGGCCTGATCTGAAAGGATTGGGCTGATCTAGACCGGATCTGGGCCTAACAGGCACCGCCTGCTGCGTCCGGTCGGCGACCGCCTCAGGCGGTGGAGGATGGCGGATCTCCTCTGATTGGCTACAGCTCGGCATGCCGCCCACGCAGACATGGATTTGTCATTGTCCTACCTCGTCCGATACGTTGTGCTCGTGGTGCGCTGGTGTCGCTCAAGGGGCTCGAGTTCATGGATGCCGGGGCGGCGGCTCTGGAAGGTGGACTGCGCGGGTGTCTCTACGGCGAGCGACGTGGCGGTGGTGATGGCCTGTCTCTTTGGCCGTGTGGATGGCGAGGAGCGGGTGGCGGGGGTCCTTGGTGTTGGCGGCGCTTCGGCATTGTCGGCTCCCAGATCGTGGTTTGGTGGCCAGGCTCGGAGATGGTCGGGCATGGTGCAAAGGTTTTTCCGAGCGAAAGCTCTGCGCTTTGGCGCCAATGGCGGCGATGCCCGCGGGTATCGTAACCCTTGAGGGCGTTGTTGTGGGTACCTTAGTCGAGTTGGGGCTCCGGGTGAAAACCCTTGACCTTCTTGGTCTCGACGACGGCGACGCACTACGTCGTTACCCTCTTGGGGGCGTTGTCGTGGAGGTTCGGCTTCCCTCGGGCATGTTCTGTTGTCTTCGGTGGCAAGTTTGGTGATCCTTGTGTTTTTTCTTTTCTCTATCTTTGATCTTTTTTGTAAGAAGTTCCCCTCATCACTTTGTATCTGTTCGGCCGTTTGACTTTATTTATAAAGCGGGGCGAAAGCCTGTTTCGAGTAATAAATATTTACTCCCTCCAACCCGCAAAGATTGGCGTGAGGCGGTATACGAATTTGTACAAGCTTAGTATAGTTTTCATGACAACTATTTCTAACTGGAGGGTAGTATCTTAATATTCGGCGGCGGCGTCCCTCTGGCGAACATCATGCTACAGATGGGCATAGGTGTGCTGCCTTCCGCCTAGATCCGACGATGGTGGCCCATCAAACCTGGGAGGTGCTCCAGCATGATGTACACGATCGTGACGTTTGGAGGAGGGGTTGCCTTGGGGTTCTTGCGTGCGAATAATAGAGTGATGACTCTGGGAACATGGTGGTGGTGGCTCGCTGTCCTGGCTGCATGGTATGTCGCGGCGCGACATGGACTGTGTAACCTTGCACCCACCACCGCATCCATACACTGGTCCCTCTAAGGATGGCAATTTTACCCATGGATACGGGTACCCGCAGGTACCGTACCCATATGGGGAGGGTATGGGTAAAATTTTATACCCATGGGTAGTACCCATACCCTACCTGTCGTGGTATTGTCGAATCTAGCCGCGGCATGGGTGCCATTGAGCTAGGTAGAGAGAGGGGTTTTGGAGACGAGGGTTGTTCCGGCGACGGGATGACAAAGGGTTTACCCAGCTTCGGATCTCACGACGGTGGCGAGATCCTATGTGCTGCTATAATTCACTATAAGGCAATATCGCCGATTACAGTGAAAGGTGGATCGAGATCGTTCTGGTTCGTGCCCTAAGGCGTCCCGTAGGCCGGCTTATAAAGTCATCCGGACCTAGGGCTTACAGGAGGAAACCTAACTGGCTAAGTACAGAGTTCTACTCTAATCCGGCTTGGGTCCTGCCTTGTGGGCTAAGTCTTCCGCAATGCAGGCCGGCTTCTGGAACCTTCCCTTAGCCGGATGGGCCTCCTGCGCTTCATCATACTGGGCCGCCCGGTAAGCCGGATTCGCCTTACCACCACTATGGGCCACCCTGGTATGCTGGCTTTTAGTCCTCTTCGTGAGGATGCCTGTTCGGCATAACCTCAATAGTAGCCCCCGGAAAGCTTCAAGTACTTCAGCGGCTGGCTTCAATCTTCCGTCAATGTATTGTCCGGGAAATTCATCATCCGTCTTCAGTCTTGGAGCATTCCCAGAAACCTGCAATCATGTCGAACAGCTTTGCCGATTTCGGTTTGCCGGCTTTGTATGCCGAAAAGCACTTGGATGAGTAATGACACGCGTCCGCCGATTTGATGGCTATGTCATACCCATCAGTGCGAGTGGAGGAGCATCTTTGAATGCAGGGGCTAACTCCGTTTTTCCCGTGCAAGAATCGAGGCGTCGGAAGGAAGAAACTTCTCCAACGGCTTGATCCCGTGACGCGTGGCGAGAGTTATGGCTCCTGACCGTTGCTCGAATCTCAGCGCACCCCCTATTTAAGCTGGACGCCTCGCCTTCGTCGTGACCACGCCTCCATTTGCAAACGCTAGCTTCTTCCTCTTAGATATCCCGAGCTCGAGCTCTCCTCGTTCATCACCGAGATCCATGGCATCTAGCGCCCCGAGCTCTCCCGTCGTTGACGCCATGCCTCTCGACACGACTCCGCCGATGGGAGGCTCTGCGTCCACGGCCGCCGCCGCCGGCACCGTGCCATCCGCCGCCACCACTGCATCTCCCTCCGCTCCGGTGAGTACCTCCACCGCTTCGGGCCGTGATGAAGTGGCTCTCGCAAAAGCCGCAGCCGAAGCCGCTGTTACTGTGGCCTCCGCACCCACGGCTGCCGATGTTACCGCCGATGATGTCAGTTTCGGCGAAGAGGAGGAGGAGGAGGAAGCCGGCAACAACAAGAGTGCGGCCAACAACCCGTCCCACAACTGGGGTTGCTCGGTGGTGGATGAGATCGAGCTGAAGGGGATGGAGGCCGATGGAGCCATCCTTCCACCCTCAGAGTCTGCGCCGACTTGGCGATCCACCTTAGGCGACCCTTCTCCTACGCCCATCAATGAAGAAAGGGTACTTATCTCTTCCCATGTCATTAGAGGATTCTCTTTGCCGCCGTCGGCTTTTCTGATAGAGCTCCTAGACCATTACGGCCTCCAGCTCCACAACATTACTCCCAACAGTTTGCTATACATCTCCGGCTTTGTAGCACTCTTCGAAGGATACTTAGGCATAAAACCTAGGTTAGACTTCTTCGAACGATGCTTCCTAGTCAAAAGGCAAACCGTAAACAAGGAGCTGCTGGTGGCCGGCTCTATCAGTTTCAACTACCGCCGGGACATTGATTGGTACCCTCAGGTGCCAATCGTTGATTCGGCAAAGGGGTGGGCATCCACCTTCTTCTACTACAAGGACGTAGCGCCGCCAAACCGGTTGCAAGGGCTTGTTCCCTTCACAGAAGAAGCCGGCATGCCCCTGCCGTCATGGAAAAAGAAACCGTCAGCTGGAATGCCGGCAGAACATGCCGCCATTCAAGCAAGGATTGCGCAGTTGACTTTCGGCACTCCTCCCTTGACTGGGGAGGACACCATAATCTGTTGGATGAACAGACGGATCCAGCCCCTCCAACATCGCGCTCGGCTTTTATGCGAGTACACGGGCGAATCTGATCCCATGCGGATCAACAAGAAAGACTTGGAGCAAAACCTCTTTGAGGCTCGCTTCAACAAGCTTATCAAGGCCCGGCCTGGCGAAGGCCGGCAATATGAAGAATCATTGCCAATGTATACGGCAACTGTCGTGGGGTTGTCACGGCAAGTTCTTCCTCAGGGAAGATGAGTTCTGGGGCCATTGATGACTGAAGTACGCTGGAACGGTTAATCTCGCCAAGGAACAAGGATTTACCCAGGTTCGGCCCCTCTGATTCGAGGTAAAGACCTACTTCCTGCTTCTATGTTATTGCTCTTGATATATCTCGATTACAAGGACCCGGCTCCCACAACTTAGGAGCCGGCGACTTCTCTCTGGTGGCTAGGGTTTCTCTATTGGTTGAACTCGTCGATCTAAGGTCCAGGACCCCGCTTATAAAGGCTGCCGGGTCTCTGGACTTACAATTTACACCGAGTCATACTAGAACACGGAGTCCTATTCTACGTCTTGGTCTTCCAAGTTAGGGCTCCGGGTTGCACTTGGACTCCTTCCGAACGGGTCCTTTCTTCATCATGGGCCTTGGTCGGCTTGTCTCCAGCCCAGCCCATGCGACTTGATACGTGACTCGGCTTTGGCCTTCTTGGTCTTGGCGGGTCTACTTTCCGGGTCCATGGGCCTACCTATAAAGTATCCCCCCATCAGCAACTAACCCTCCCCCCAAAGGTACTTTGACGAACCAAAGTTCAATTCTTTGAGAGATTCGGGTTTGCTTTTGTCGGACTAACATGCAATATGTCAGATTCCTGGACTTTCTGCCCTGCTGGCAAGCCCTCGTCCGGCAAGGCGTCTACACGGTCCATCTCCTTTTCTTCGGCTACCACAGAGAGCCGGAAGAGGAAAAGCCAGTCGACCATGATTGGTGTTAAGTCATCTGAAGATGACGATGCTCTTGCTGGGCTCAACATCCCCAGCAAGAAGTAAGTCGGCTGACGACATCTCTTCCTTCCTTTGCAGCAATGCCGGATTTGCTAAACTTAACCTTTACCTTTGCAGGATAAAGAAAGGCGCACCCCTAAGAATAAACACGGTTGCCACAAGGAAGAAAGCTTCACCTGCCATTCCTCCCCCAACTCCTTCGGCTTTAGAGCCAATTCCGGTGGAAGAGAGCTCCGCCCGCACTATGGTTACAGCTCCACCTATCGGGAGAGTCGGGGTTATTCCTCCAACCCAATGGACGGAGATGACGGGGAAAGTGGCAGAAACTTCTTCACGAAGGGCTGAAGCTCCGGCTAATGATGCCCCGACCTTTCCTCCAATTAAAGCAGAAGCCTTTGACGAGGAGGGACGCATCAAGCCGGAGTTCATGAGCCGATTCATGAAAGCACCTCGACTTCCCCGGAAGAAAGGAACAACTGTCCGGGATGATGAGCCGGATCAGACCAAGGCCTATGACACCTTTGATGTCATTGAGATCCTTGAAGATCAGCAGAATTACTTTGCTGATAGCTTTGAGGCCGGCATGACGCTTCTCCGCGAGCACTCTCAGGTAAATGTCTTCCCAATAGCCCCCGAGCACTATGCCGGGTTAAGTTATTAGAACTAGCCGACATAGTGATCCGAGTCAATGTGCATGCATACACTTAGCCCCCTAGCCATGAAATGTCGTCATGTAGCCACCTTAACTTGTAAATATAGCTTTAGGCTTTTAGCAATTCCTTACGCAGATCCACCGAAAAATTGGCGCTGAAACCATCAATTGTTTGGGTGTGCGAAATCAGGAGATGCGCTGGCTGAAAACCGAGCTGGCGAACAAGGACGCCATTATCGCCGCAATTGAAGCGGACCGGGCTCAATACCAAGGTATTGATGCCGAAACTGAACTTTCTATAACGGGTATTTTTATACTGCTGACATTTTGTCTTGCAGACGCGATTATAAAAGCCAAGGAGCTTGCTGAGAACGCCGACATTCTCGACCGGCTCCGCAACGAAAACATTGAGCTTAATAAGCTTAACCAATCAATGGTGGCAGAGCTGGAGACGGTCAAGAGTAACCTTGCCAAAGCCGAACAAACTCTGGAGACGGAAAGACAGAATCACAAGGATGCCCTTCACGACGTCCAGGATCGGCTTGACAAACGCCTCGACAAATCGCTGGCTATCGACAACCAGCTTTTGAGTAAGTTTTGAAAAACTCAAACTTATTGTTTTCTGTCTTAGCAAAATATAACTGAACTTCGCCTTTTTGCAGCTCCGGCGGAAAACCGGCTTGACCGGACATTGGAATTAGGGGAACTTATCCCGAAGATTCTTTCTTCGGGAAAAGAGCTTGCCGAGAAGTTCTTTCCTAGCAACCCTGAGCCCCCAGCAAACCTTGCCAGCTTAGAAGCTGAACTGGCCGAAGCAGTTTCATTCTTCGAAGAATGGCTTCGATCCAGCGCTCGCGAAGGTGCGAAGACGGCCTTGGGCTTGATGATGGCGCATTACCCGGAGACAGAAGCCTGGCGTGTTGCATCCGGCTTCCCTCTTGAAAAGGAGGACGGCACGCCGCTGGATGACCAAGAGCGCAAGAAGATCCTTCGCTCCGTCTCCGGTTACGCCAGCAAAATTGCCAACATGGTCTCCTTGACCACCATCTTCAAGGAAATGCCATGCCCACCAACTCCAGTCCAATCAGATGACGACGACGAAGGGGCAGACAAATCTTCATGAGCCGAATTTGCTCCCTGAACCGGCCATCCTGAAAATGTAATTGGCAAGATGTAAAGCCGTCCAAACAATATATATGTCTAGAAACAACTAAGCCTTTTGCTGTATGTTAGTCAGCTTTTATATTTGCAAACTTGCAATTTTTATGCCTCAGTCTATTCTGGCCTTGACACCTTAGCTTTTAAGCACCGACAAACCTATTGCGAAGCTAACTCGCTGAGCAACAGGGTACACAATGACCAAACTGTTTAGACTCAGAACAAGTGCCGCCTTTCGGTGCCGAAACACTTTGAAGCAACCCGGCGCAAAAAGCTAGCAGACAAACATTAATTTGGCAAAACGTTGTTTTTTCATCACCTTAAGGCGGATTCAACATGAAAGAGTTTACCAACGAGCAACACAGGCAATTTCGGGTAAACAGATAATAACAATAAGATCATAGGGAAATAAAGGATGGTACAGATTCTCGAGTTTCACATGAGAGAAGCCAATTTTTATTTCATGATCATATTGACATGGTTACAATAGAATTTGCTAAGTGTAAAAAGGACGTAGCTGAGCGATATTCCACGGACGTTTCGTCTCATCTAAGTCGTCATCTACATGCCTTTTCCTCTTACGACCTTTCTTCCTGGATCTTTCTTTGAATCCCTTAAGTCGAGGAGATAATATGATCCGTTTTTCAGAACTTTGCTGATAACAAAAGCTCCTTCCATGGAGGGGATAACTTGTGTTGCCGGCTTTGCACAAGCCGAAGCACTAAGTCGTCTTCTCGAAAAGATCGATTCCGCACTCTACGGCTTTGGTAGCGACGTAGATCTTGTTGATAGATGGCGGATAGTTGGAGAGCCAACTCTCTTTCTTCTTCAAGGATATCTAAGCCGTTTTGACGTGCTTCTTCTGCGTCTTCTTCGACGTAGGCTGCGACTCGAGGCGAATCGTGGATCATGTCGGATGGGAGCACCGCTTCTGCACCATAGACCAGAAAGAAAGGGGTGAAGCCGGTTGATCTATTTGTGGTAGTACGAATACTCCATAAGACCGCCGGCAATTCATCGACCCAAGCGCCGGCTGCTCGATGCAATGGGGTTTCAAGCCTCGGCTTGATACCTTGCAGAATAATGCCGTTAGTGCGCTCTACCTGTCCATTGGATTGCGGATGTGCCACCGATGCCACGTCGAGTCGGATCTTTGATCGGCTGCAAAAATTTCGATAGCTCACCGACAGCAAATTTTGTGCCATTGTCAGTGATAATGCTATGCGGTATGCCGAATCGAGTTGTTATCTCGACGATGAACTTTGTAGCTGTAGCTCCGTCGAGTTTCTTGATGGGCTTTGCCTCCACCCATTTTGTGAATTTGTCGACCGCCACCAGCAGGTGAGTTAAGCCTCCTCTTGCCGTCTTGAAAGGTCCCACCATGTCGAGCCCCCAGACCGCAAACGGCCAAGTAATAGGGATCGTTCAGAGCTCCTGAGCCGGCAAGTGAACCTGCTTTGCGTAGCGCTGACATCCTTCACAAGTCTTGACGATGTTGATAGCATCCTCCTTAGCCGTTAGCCAGAAGAACCGTGCCGAAATGCCTTAGTGACCAACGCCTTTGCCGCCACGTGATGCCCACATTCGCCGGAGTGGATTTCCTCCAGGATTTACCGTCCTTCTTCTGGAGAGACGCATCTTTGGAAAATGCCAGATGTGCTTCGTTTGTAAAGCTGTCCGTCAATAATCGTGTACGCCTTTGCTCGACGCTCAATTTGACGGCTTAACACCTCATCGTTTTTCGGCAGTTTCTTGTTAATCAGGAAATCGATGTAAGGCGTGGTCCAATCTGGGTTACCAAGCATACATGAACTGATTCTGCCGACAAGGGACAATCTTCGTCGCCCCCTTTGATGGACGGCTTATGTAGATGGTGTAGAAATACATCTGGTGGCACTGCCTTTTGCCTGGTGCCTATTCTGGCCAAGGCGTCGGCAGCTTCATTGTCATCTCAGGAGATATGTCGAACCTCTAAGCCGGCAAAGCATCTGCCGAACTCATCAACTGTTCTCCTGTATTCCGCCATTGTGGGACTTTTCGTGTCCCAGCATACATCAAGTTGCTGTGCAACCAGATCCGAGTCGCCATAGCAGAGGATGCGCTTTACTCCCAACTCCTTAGCCATATGAAGGCCGTGGAGGAGAGCCTCATACTCTGCTACATTGTTGGTGGCGTTGAAGTGGATTCGGAGGACATAACTGAGCTTATCACCCTTAGGCGATTTTAGTACTACTCCAGCCCCCGAGTCCTTCCTTCATTTTTGAGACATCAAAGTGCATTATCCAGTACTGAGAATCCGGCAAAGGTGTGCTTTCCATCGCCTCTGTCCAATCTGCAACAAAGTCGGCTAGAACTTGAGACTTGATGGCGGTCCTCGGCTTGTACTGGATGTCGAAAGCTGCTAACTCGATGCCCCATTTGGCGACTCGACCCGTTGCGTCGGCATTATTGATGATGTCCCTTAGTGGAGCTTTGCTGACCACCGCTGATTGTGTGATCCTAGAAGTAATGTCGTAGTTTTCTGGCGGCAAAGAATACAGCATAGGCTAACTTCTGGTAGTGAGGGTAGCGTTGCTTTGAATCTGAGAACACCTCGCTAATGAAATAGACGGGTGCTGATCCGGCCATTGCTTCCCTTCCTCCAGGCGCTCCACTACAATGACGGCACTTATCACGAAATTCGTGGACGATAAGTAGAGGAGAAGCGGCTCTTTTTCCCTCAGAGCTGCTAAGATTGGAGCATGCATCAATGTATACTTCAGCTGGGCCAAAGCTGCCTCTGCTTCCTCTGTCTAAACAAAACTGTCCGACTTTTTGAGGAGCTTGTATAATGGCAATGCTTTGTCACCAAGCCGGCTAATGAATCGGCTTACAGCCGCGGCGGAACCCATAAGCCTGCTGTATATCCTTCAGACAAGTCGGCCTTTCGATGTTCTAAATCGCCTTTATCTTTTCCGGGTTAACTTCAATTCCTCTTTGAGAAACAATGAAGCCCAGAAGCTTGCCTGCGGGTACTCCGAAGACGCATTTTGCCGGATTAAGCTTCATCTGGTACTCCCTTAGATTTGCAAAGGTTTCCGACAGATCGGCGATAAGATCGCCGCGCTTCTTCGACATGACCGCTATGTCGTCGACATAGACGTGAACATTGCGGCCAATTTGCTTGTCCAAACACCGCTTCATACACCTTTGGTAAGTCCGGCGTTCTTTAAGACGAAAGGCATTGTGACATAGCAGTAATTGCCATATGGCGTGGTGAAGGACGTCTTGATTTGATCTGACTCCTTCATCTTAATCTGATGGTAACCCGAATAAGCGTCCAGAAAACATAGCATCTCTGAGCCGGCAGTTGAATCAATGACCTGATCTATACGCGGTAAGGCGAACGGATCCTTAGGACAGGCTTTATTTAAGCCAGTGAAATCAATGCACATACGTAGCTCAGAGGTGTTTTTCTTTGGGACTAGCACGGGATTTGCCAACCAATCAGTATGGACAACTTCACGAATGAACTTGGCAGCGGTGAGCCTTAAGATCTCCTTTCCAACCGCCTTGCGCTTCTCAGTTCCGAGCCGGCGGAGGCCTTGCTTGACCGGCTTTGCGTCCTTGTTGACTTTTAGGGAGTGCTCGGCAAGTTTCCTCGGGACACCTGGCATGTCGGATGGTGACCAAGCGAAAATGTCCCGGTTCTCACGGAGAAACTTGACGAGCTCGCCTTCCTATTTGTCGTCGAGACCGGCACCGATGATGGCCTCCTTTGTCGGATCATCCTTTGAGAGCTTGATTTTCTTGGTGTCATCCTTTGGCTTGAATCTTGAGTCAACCTTAGAGGACGGCTTTTCGGTTGACGGCATCTCATCGGGGCCCATTGTCTTCTTGAGATCCTCCAACTCTTCCTTGCAGATTTCTTGTTCAGCATGGACGACATTGGCGGCCTCACACTCCTTGGCTTTCTTGAAGTCTCCTTTGACTGTGATGATCCCATTGGGTCCCGGCATTTTCAGCTTGCTATAGATGTAGCAGGGCCGAGCCATAAACTTGCCGAAAGCCGGACGTCCAAAGATTGCATGATATGCACTTTTAAATGGTACCACCTCAAAGGAGACATCCTCAGTCCGAAAATTATCAGCTTCACCAAAGGTGACCTTCAGGGTGATTTGTCCCATCGAAGAGGCTTGCCGTCCCGGCACAATCCCATGAAACTTCACAGTGTTGTGGGTGAGTTGTGACTCGGAGAGGCGCATCCTCTTCAATTTTGCGGCATAAAGTATGTTGATACTGCTTCCGCCATCCATGAGCACCTTTGTCAACTTGTATTTGTCGACTATTGGGCTGACGACTAAAGCGTAGGTTCGTTTTGCAGGAACTCTGTCCGGATGATCACTGCGATCCCACGTTATGGGTGTGTCGGACCAATCCAGATATTGAGGAACTGCGGGCACCATAGCATTGAGTTCTCGCCAAGCCGCCTTTTCTTTGCGAGAGGAATCTGTTGCCATGTTGACGATGAGACTTTCGTCATGCTTAGGGAATTTGCTGCCTTTTTCTATGGAGGCCGCGTCATCCGACTCTGAAGCAGCTTCCTCCTTCTCTTTGTCGTCTTTCCTAGACTTGCGCTTGTTCCTTGACTTGCCGGACTTGGGATCCTTGGCGATGTCTTGATTGATGTGACATTGCTGGAGCGTGTGGGAGCTCGTTCCATCTGGCCTCAGATGATGAACACAGGGGTTGTGCTTGATGTCGTCATACTTCACCGCCGGCGGCCGGGATGATTGGTTGTTTGCCGGCTTCTTGCCCTGCCACTTGCTATTGCTTGAGCCGCCCTTACCAAAGGCGGCGGCAACCTCGTGTGAAGGGCCGGCTTGGTCTTCTATCTTATTTTTCCCGGACTCGCGTCGATGATTTTCGGCATCTTCCCTGTTGTCATCATCAGCGGCGGCGTACTTGTTTGCACAAGCGAGCAAATCCCCCAAAGTTTCCGACTCGTCGCTGTAGATCATGAAGCGAAAAGTCGTCCCTTTCCTCAGAGATTGCTTGAAAGCATGTATCGCCTGAGTTTCTGAGACGCCTTCGCAAGCGTTCTTGATTTCAGTCCATCGTGAGACGAACTCACGGCTAGACTCGTTCTTTTGCTGCACGCACCGCTGTAAGTCGAAAATCGACTTTGGGCGCTTATATGTGCCCTGGAAGTGCTGAATAAAGACACGCTTCATGTCACTCCAGGTATGAACTGTCCTTTCCGGCAAACCTTCAATCCACATGCGTGCCATCCCGGTTAACATCAGGGGCAAAAATCGCACTGCAGAGTCGGCGCTGCCTTGATATATGTCGCAAGCACTGACATAATCTGAGAGCCAGGTCTCAGGATTAGCCGTACCACTGTACTTCTCAACCATCTTTGTTACGTTCGACAAAGTGGGAGGTAATATTTGCTCTCTGATTGTTCTGCCAAAGCACTTGGGGCCGAGGTATTGGGCATCTCTGGCCGACTTCCTCTCCTCGATTAGGCTTCGAACATCATTAGTTGATGGCGGTTTTCCAACCGACTTTTCTTGCCTTGGTTCTTCCCTGTGACGGCTTTGGCTCGCCCGACTCGCGTTACGTAGAGGGCTTGGAGTCCTTTGTCGTCGTGGAGGGGATATGTACTTGGAAGGGTTATCTCCCTCTTTGCACGGTGGAGGCGGCGGTGGAGGTGGCATATGACCTTTGTTATCCTCCCTTCGGGGTTGGCTTTCCTCCTCACGTTGTCGCTCCTGACGGGGTGGTGCCGCCTTTTCCTTGCGAGGGTCCTCCTTTCGCTCCCGGCTCCGATGTCTTTCCCGGCCAGCCTCATGATGGCGCGAAGAATGTAGCGCCCCGACCCCAGAACTATACAGTGAAACATTGTGTAACCGGTCATGCTACACAATCGAGGGTTACTGGGTTTACCAATCCCAGGCCAAAACTCATTGGCAGGTGTGCTCGGAATGGATCATCGGCACACAACACCTCAATCATGCCATAAGCTCAGACGTCGCTTTCACGCATAGTAAAGAGACCGAGACTTGTGGAACAAACTGGCACATTGCAGACTCTACGACACAAAACTCATATAACAACTCATATATGAGAAAGATACAAATATTACACATCAGAAGGTCACAGACCATCAATTCATCAAGCGGAAACGAAGTAGTGTTGTCTAATACAACAAGATCCAAATATAGGGCCTAAGAGACCTACACATAAATAAACCCAGCCACCTTGCTCCACGGTCCCAAGCTGCCACCTGGGAACCCCAGACTACTAGTCGACGTCCACGAAGAACCCACCTAGCTACTCGGTGTCGTCCTCCTCTGAAATACAAATATAAAGGCAGCAAGAGAGACTGAGTATGATGTACTCGCAAGTTTAGTAGGGCGATGTAGGCCCAATGCTGACGGAGGCTCTAAAGCTGTCAAATGTAGTTATTTTGCATAAAGCTAGATTTTCATTTAAAAGATACAAAAAGACCCAAGGCATCGTCAATTCAGAATATTTTTCATAAAGGGGATAAGAGAGTAAACTTTTCATCTTCGGTTCTCGGCGAACCTACTGGTAGCCATAAACACCTCTCATCTCCACCAAAGGCACTCCCTTGAATCACCCTCGAGGAAATGAACCTTTTACAAACTCGTTGAGTTGCAACCTTTAGCTGCCAAATTAATTAGTTAAGGTTAAGGTTCTCTATGGTCTCGTATATCCGTTCTCAAGTCGTCCATAACCGCGGACACGACTTTTCGAAAAGATTAAACCCGGCAGGGGTGTACTATTTTACCCATTGGTACCGTCCGGCTCACCTACTTGGCCCTCTTCCGGGGAAGGCCGGCGAGCGGGCGTAGTTAGAACTTTACAATGCATGAGGCTTACTCAAGGGCCATCAGTGTGCGAAAGGACAGGTTCAGCGCCTCCAACGCCCTGCCCCGCGGCCACATCCTAAACACCACCATCCTCGTTCCTTTTTCCACCCACACACTCACGCGCAAATGGAAGTAGCAAACTAGAGGACCCTTGACAAGCCCCTCACAAATTATTTGGTCAGTAAGGCGCCCATACACCCACCAATGGCAGCACGCTCGATCTTGAGTCTAGAGACAAGAACTCGCACCTAGGGGAAAGAGTGAGGCAAAACACCATCCCCGATGGCAACTCACCCAAGCCTTCTTAGCATTTTAATTAAGCACTCCACATATCCAACATGTCCGAAACATTCCACCAACATCAACAATTATGGAATTAAACAACGGACATTGCTAGCATTTGACTAAGCATGGCCAAGCATATAAATACATCAATTATATTCTTGTCTCCGGCCAACACATCAACACTAAGGTTCATAGGTAGGGATACATGTGATTGGCTCGGGGATAAACATGCATTCATAGGATACTCTATGTCTTGATAAAAAATGTCATTTGAATCGCATGCAATATTATGGTGGATAAAATAAGTTTACAAAAACATTTGGATACTAGATGCCAAGAAGGTTAGGTTATCTCTTGCCTTGCTGCCCGGGCGTGTAGTACTGCTCGTCGTGATAGGTCGGGGTGACCTCAACTCCGGAATCTATCGGTACCCAAAAATAAAATACAAAGAACAAATAAATCACACGAACACAAGGTGCAATGCGCAATCACATGATGACATGTCAAATTGATGCAACGATACTTTCATATAAATTTAAAAGCAAAGTTAAATGGAGAGCCAAATAATTAGTGCAATTATTTGGAAACAACCCCATATTTATCTTAATGTCTAATTATTCATAATTGATCACATTATTTAGAATTTGCTCAAATATGCATGAACATGACATGACTACAAAGGTTTTGTTCTTCGGATCATTTTGGTACCTCATTTGTAATTTTCGGAGTACCGATGAATAAATAGCAAAGTAATTAAATATTTGAATTTAATTCATTTAAACAAATTAAGAATATCATCAAATAAGAATTTTTGATCATGATATGATAAGTGCATGGTTTGATAGCGTTTGACACGCTGATCACATTGATGTTTCATTCATAATTTTTGGATAAATCTTTAATAAGTTATGATTTTCCCCAATTTGGGTATTATTTAACCCATTTTAGGACTTCTTGAAATGAAGGCAAATTTATTATTCAAAAGGGCAAGGCAATGTTACCAAATGATAGGAAATGTTTTTCTGAGCAAATTGATATTTAATTTGCAATTGTTTGATCATTATACAAAAAGACATCAAATATTTAAACTTGGTTTTTAAATACAAAAAGGGAAAACATTCCCTGGCAGGCCGACCTCAAGCCGGCCAGGCCGGGCTGCAGGCCGGGCACCAGCCCGAGCGGTCCGGCCTTTGGCCGACCCAGGCTGGGCTCCCAGGCCGGGGCAGTGGCCGAACGGTCCGGCGTAGTGCCGGCCCAGGTCGGGCGCGCAGGCCGGGCACCAGCCCGAGGCATCCGGCCTCAGGCCAGGCACACAGAGCACGGCGATGCCGGCAACCACGGGGATTGATCGGCGGCGAGGAGGGGAAAAAAGGGAGCGGGAGAGGGATAGCAAGCACGCATGTCTCACCTTGAGCTCGGAGGTGTGACCGGTGCGGTGAGGGGCGGACGGATTCAACGGGAATCGACTCCGGCGTGCGGCGGCAGCGGGGGACGAAGTCGATGACGCACGCGTCGTCGCCGGGCTTCCCGGTTCGATTCTTGGGGAGGGGAGGAAAAGGAGCTCGAGGCGAAGCTCCCCGTGCTCTTCGATCCGTGCAGGGAGGACCTAAATGCCGGCGGAAAGCTAGGCACCGAGGCGGCGATGGAGGAGCTCGGTGGAGAGGAAGGAGGGGAAAACGGGGAGCAACTGTGCGGGGGACGGGTAGGTGGCGTCCAGGGCGTCGTCCCGACCCTCCAGGGAAGCAGGTGGAGCAAGGCCACGTGCGTGGTAGGGCGGCATGGCCGGCGGCATGGCGCCAGTGCTGTCGGCCACTGTGGAGGAGAGAGGGAAAGGAAATTTCGCGAAAAACCCCTGGACACTTTTAAAATAATTGCAAAAAGGTCCATAGGCAATGTTAGGGATTTAATTAGGGCAATTAAACATTGTCAAAAATTATACAAAAATTCACATAGTTTTCTTATAACATAGGGAAGCTCCACAAAAAGTTTGGGCTTCAAATAAAATGTTTAGGTTCACAATTATTTGTATTGTTGCTATATGGTCATTTTTAATAAATTGCAAAATACATTTGTTTGAAGCACGCAAGTATTTCCAAAAATAATGAAAATATTCATGGAGGCTCTCACAATAATATTGAAGCTCCCCATGATTTTAGTTTGAATTTTTGGAATGTTTATCTTGGTCTCAAAAATAGAAATTGAATTAAGCCAATTTGAATCCTCATATTTATTTTCTTATTTGACAATATTTGGAAATTGAGAATTGGTTTCAAAAGTAAAGTTGGAACTTTCTAAACTATTTGGAAGTCCAAGCATGATTTGGTTTGCTAAGTTGAGCATTTGCATTAGTTTGGATGTTGGGAAGTTTGCCTCCCCATTTCAATTTGTTTCCAAGTGAAAGTTAGAAATGGCCATTGCATATGGATGCTATGATGCAAACATGGAAACAAAAAGTGGAAAAATTCTTCGTATTTTTCATTACCAGGTTGGGTCTGTTACAAAGAACCTGTCCGGGATTCTGCGCGTCTAGGCTGCTTGTCCTTTGGGTCCTTGTCGCCGCCTTTGTTGTGGCTACTTGAGCCGGCCGGGTCATCGTCTGGGTCTGCAGGTGCAGCAACCATTGGCTTGTTGGCCGTCGACTTGCAAAGACGAGAGTCGTCAACAAGCCATCCTGACTTGACCTGTGAGTCATTTTGCTGCTGCTGTGCAACTTCCAGTAAATAAGCCGAATATTTGAGGCGAGCGTCGCGGTCCAACGACTTGTCGAACATGACCTCCTGGGACGCCTCCATGTTTTTGGCTGGGGTATTGAAGTAACACAGGTTTGTCACCGGGTCACGTCGGTGGTGGTACTTCCTCCAGACTGAATTAACATGGTCGGCTTCCCACTTGCTGCGGAAATCCAACCTCTTGTGCAGATTTTTGCCACGAGCCAGACGGAAAATATCGTCAGCCCCCTTTTCTCTCTGCTTTCGGATGAACTCCATTTCTTTGTTTGTAAGCTCAACCTCGCGCTCTGCTATCTGGGCTGCTTGTTCTTCTAGCAGGGCGTGGCGCTTCTCAATGTCGTCCAGCGATGTGTTAGGTGGAAGTGGCGTTAGCAGTTGCTTGTACCTTGCCATCCTTTCTTCGTGCTCCTTTGCTGCTTCGCCGGGCGTAGCGTCAATGTCGTCTCCTACAGCCGGCAATCTTCCAGTTCCCTTCAATGGAGCCAGCGGTGGCACAAAATCCACCTTAAGATTTCCGACTTCTGGAGTCTTTTCTTCGCCATTGGCGGCTTTCGAGGTGTTGGGGTCGTCCTTAGGATCAGAGACGTCACCCATCAAGACCTCGGCAGGGCGTCCTAGACAGGATGCAACTTTCCGACTAAAATCGTCGGATTCTCCTTTAGATTCGAGGTCCTGCTCCATATGGGCGGTGTCCCCTGATCCGGCTTCTGACAACCCCGGCCTGCAAAGCAGGGAGGATGGACTCAGGCTCTGTCATCGACTCGTTAGAGCCGGATTCTCCTAAGACGCCGACGAAGTGGAAGTCCGGCGCCGCCATGTTGGAACTTGCGTCGTCTTCAGAATCTTCGTCGTCGGCGTCGAAAGCCAGATCCAGATCGGCGATCTCGTCAGAGTCTAGATCCGATTCCTCGTCGAAGTTGCTTGGGTGGGTGGTGGGCAAGCTCGAGGTGAAGCCGAGATCGTCCAAGGCCTGGGCGGTGAAGCCGACGAAGATGTCGAAACCGCCAATGGAGACCGTGGACCAGCCAGCGGGATCCTCCTTTGCCGGCGTCCAGAAGCCATTGTTGAAGACGTGGCCAACTCCTGTCTCGTCGAAGTAGCTCACCAAGCCGACCGCGATGGTGTCGCCGACTCCGCCCGTGGCTCCCGGACGGATCGAAACCCCGGACATCTCCTGCCCCACGGTGGGCGCCAACTGTCGTGGTATTGTCGAATCTAGCCGCGGCAGGGGTGCCATCGAGCTAGGTAGAGAGAGGGGTTTTGGAGACGAGGGTTGTTCCGGCGACGGGATGACAAAGGGTTTACCCAGCTTCGGATCTCACGACGGTGGCGAGATCCTACGTGCTGCTATAATTCACTATAAGGCAATATCGCCGATTACAGTGAAAGGTGGATCAAGATCGTTCTGGTTCGTGCCCTAAGGCGTCCCGTAGGCCGGCTTATAAAGGCGTCCGGACCTAGGGCTTACAGGAGGAAACCTAACCGACTAAGTACAGAGTTCTACTCTAATCCGGCTTGGGCCCTGCCTTGTGGGCTAAGTCTTCCGCAATACAGGCCGGCTTCTGGAACCATCCCTTAGCCGGATGGGCCTCCTGCGCTTCATCATACTGGGACGCCCGGTAAGCCGGATTTGGCTTACCACCACACTGGGCCACCCTGGTATGCTGGCTTTTAGTCCTCTTCGCGAGGATACCTGTTCGGCATAACCCCAACACTACCCGTCATGTAATGGGTAGGCCATGGGTACAACCCTATACCCGTGGGATACCCATACCCTACCCGTTTATCCTGACATATGGATCCTACTCGATTGACTTACTAGATATGATCATGAGATTATCAATTCTAAAGTTAGATAATTGTTATGTATTCATCTACCTGTTACTGAGTCGAGATAATTGATTTTTTTGTCAAATGTGCCACCAACGAATGTAAAACTGTGAACAATTTGTGTACTATTTGATCCACCCAATGGGTACAGGTACCCGCCGGGTATGGGTATGGGTATACTTTCATACCCGCGGGTAAGGGTATGGGTAGAATTTTGTACCCATAGACTATATGGGTATGGGTATGGTATTGCTCTACCCTGCCCATACCCTACCCATTGCCATCCTTAGGTCCCTTCGTCTGATGCACAACTCCAAATATGATAAGAGCGCGGAGGTAACGAAGGAGGTAGGGGCTTCACCTCGATAATTCCTTCAAGTAGGGGACGACACACAGGTTGTCGCCATCACCGGCTCGTGCCACATGTCGAAGCAAGATTTTTACCCGGCAGGTCAGCCCTACGAAAGCTCCATCTTGTACGTACATCGGACGACCAACTTCAAGCGCTTAGCCCGAACATGCCCGTCGGACTGGCAGGACCCACGCAAAACCATATCAGGATCTTTTCCCAGATCTGGACGCACCGGGGTCTGCCACCATGTCGCTGTGACACCTAGCGGCCGGTCGCGAAGACCAGCCGACATGAGAGCTTGTACAAGGCCACACACATCCCCAATGCCGGAGGCCCGAGGCCATTCCGCCGAAGCCCGCTCGATCGGCCGCTCTATCATCACAGCGAGATGAGGGCGATCACGCACCCCAGGGGAGCCACATCACCAGACCTCACCGTCGAGAGTCGCCGCAGAACCTGATGCAAACAAGCATGCCGTCCCTTCCAACGCCTTACATCGCTACCAAGGGAATCCCCGCCGCCGCCGTGCCGCGCGGGCTTCGTCCGATGACAGATGCCGATGACAGTGAGGGGAGGGATGGGAGGAAGAGGAAACCGGAGGTCGGAGCGCCTCAGTGAGCAAGTGTGCGTCCTGGTAGAGAATTTTTCTATGGTAACAAATATAAGAAAAATCTTTGCAGCTAGTAAAAGGAAAGTAGGACGATGTTGAAACTGACCAAAGATAAACAAGAGAAAATTGCTTCACACCTACGTAGTAGAACTGTAGAGGAAACAACGGCGATGCTGAAAATTGATAAAAGATGACGCAATGATTCCCAGCTGATATGGAAATAATGCAAAAAAAAAAAAGGAGTTGGCACATGAGGTGAGGAAAGACAGGTTACGGCCGGGAGTGTAACTCCACAGCGCATACATATGCCCCATGGAGAGGCATATATCTACCGACAGGAGACGATGAGAGATTTTCGACACTACACGATGTTTCTGTGCATGTCCAACGGCTTCTGCTCTCACCCAGCACACACACATGCCAACCCTAGCCCTCCGATTGAGGCTGGAGTCATAGGCGTGCACCACCACGCCCGGCCGATGGATCGCACGAACGGTACGTGTATATCCCGGTATATGCGGCGGTCGATTAGCAGTGCGGTACTATTTTTCTGGCACCACTACGTATTACTCGTATCTAGCTCACCGTTCTCTGTTTTTTTTTTTTTTTTTTTTTGAGGCTCCGTTTGAGATTCGAAACGGGCCTGGTTGCTCCTGCAAAACAAAAAGTATCGGGCCCGGTTGGGCCTCGCCAGTTCCGTTCCTGCAGACATCCATGTCCCTTGTGACCGACAAAGAGAGAGTACTTTAAAAAAAAGAGTAAAGAATACGCATTTGTGTATTGGGGATCGACAAAAAATAAAGTAAAGAATACGACGGAAAGTTTCCTAAGTTCGTTTGAGTATTATCCGGTAGGCAAAGTAATACTTAGTACAAATGTACGATCCTACTTATACTATCCATTTATATGGCATCCATGGCCAATTTCACTAGACGCGTGCTCAGGGTCCTCTAGGGGGTAATTTCCTCCGGTCCCCTCGACGAGAGGACGACACGTGTTCTATCTAGTAGTGGTCAACATAGGAAAAAAGAAACCAAACAAGAAAATCCCCATGCGGAGGCGGACGTCTTCGGCCCGTATCACCGTATCATCGTATGTAAGAAGATTGTGTACCCATTAGAGAAGGTAAAAAAATGGCCCCAAACAAGTTATCTTTCGTGTTCTGTGGAACTCAGGAGAAGTGTGATGGCAGTTGCTATTGCTTATATTGTTAGGGGCCTCTTTGTAAAATTGTTTGTGACGCTTGTTTAATGCAAGCTTCTAAGCCCTTTCGTGCCTTATCTGTTAAATAAAAGGAAAAGTGTGATGCATGTAAGAAGATTGTGTGCCCATGGAGAATTTTAAAAAAAAATCTCTTTGATGGTTATACAAATTTGATACATGGCAAAAAAACTGTTCCAACCTGGTGCATACATTTGGTGCAAAAAACTGTTCCAACCTTATCTGTTAAATAAAATTTGGATTTTTGAAATTCAAAAAGATTCAAAATTCAGATTTTTATTTTTTAAAAAAATTAGAAATATAAAATTATGTCATATCTGGATTCCTCATATTTTTCTGATAATAATGGACATATTATTTGTTCAATTTCGATTTACAGATTAAAAGATATGAATTATGCCATATTAAATGAATTAATATCAAAAAAATAATAAAACACATTTTATTTTTATATTTATTCAATATTATGATTACTTAGTCATTTTTGTATATTTAAATAATTATTTAGAATTCAAATTATAAAAAGGCGTGACCCACATGATCCATGGGTTAATATGATTAATAGCATACTATAGACATAAGGTTACAAGTAGATTATAGAAAGGGGGATGGGAAGGAACCATGATGTTAAGCGTGCTAGGGGTAGAGTAGTGTGAGGATGGGTGACCGATCGCGAAGTTTGACCAAAATTGGAATTTGACCAAAGACTAAGTGTGATTAAGAGGCTCCGGTGTGAGAGATTAACGAGACCAACAATTCATAGATTCAAAAAAAATTGAAAAAAAAATCAAAAAATAAAATCATTTTTTGAATTAAAGAAATAGAAAAATCTTTTAGTCCCGGTTCGTGTTGCGAACCGGGACTAAAAGTCCTCCAACCAGCAGCGGGCCCCGTGGAGACTCTTTAGTCCCGGTTCGTACCGGAACCGGGACTACCTTTAGTCCCGATTGTTTAGTCCCGGGTCCCGAACCGGGACTAAAGGCCCAAATGAACCGGGACAATAGGCCCCTTTTCTACTAGTGACCCCCGTGTTGCTTCGTACGGGGCAACTCGGGAAACCCTTAGACGCCGCTACTAGGTGCCCCCACCTTGCACCTCTTCTCGCCGCCACTGGTCGTCGTTGCGGTGGCGGTGGGTGCCCTCACCACCAGAGGTGATGGGGGAGTGTAACAGCCCAGATTTAGTACCCTAAAATACGGGCCAAATTTTCACTTTTTGTGTTGCATTGCATCATGGCATACATATTTAAAATTGCTAATTCTAAATAAGGCCACACTTGGAAACTACAAACTAGGGAAGCAAAACCCTTCCTAATTTTTCCAAACCAAATACAATACTCAATTTGGTAAAACCAATTATTCTTGAGTCTCCAAATTGTTCCGGAAACTCAAGGATATATTTTGTCAATAATGACCAAAGGCTAAGCCCTTTACAAATCAATTAAATAATTTGAGGTTTCAATTTGGTTCGATCCAATTTATAAGTTTGGAACCAAGTTAAACTTCCCCAAAATATTCAAATAAAAAAATATGGGGTGTATCACTATTATAATATGAGCCTCCATGAATAATTTCACTAATTTTGGAATTGGTTAAGTGCTCCAAATACTTCAATTTTGGAATTTATCAAAAATGTCCTATTTAAACCCTATGAACAAATATGGGGCAAAACTTTTTATTTTGAAGCCAAACTTTTTGTGGTGCTTCTAAAGGTCATGGGGAGGCTCTACAAATTATTACAGAATTTCAAAAAAATGTTTAAATGGCCCTTTTAAATTGCCTAAAGACTGCTGGTTTTAATTAAAAGGGAAAATGTTAAAATCCTGACAGTGGGCCCTCCTGGCAGTCTCTCTCCTCCCCCTTCTCCCTCACTGTCGCTGCCCATGCCGCCGACGCCGTCCCTGGCGCCATGCCGCGTTGCCTACTCTCTCTGGTGGCCGAGGAGCTGCACAGGACACCCACTTGCCCCCTCCACCTGCTCTTCCCTTTCCCCCCCTTTCTCCCGTTCGCTGTGAGGCTTGCGAAAACCTAGTTTGAGCCGTAGCCCGCCACGGTCGCCGTCGAGCTCCCCGCCGATTCCGCCCGCCCCGGAGCAAGTCGTCGTCTCCTTTAGTTCCGCCTCGTCGTGAAGCTACTCCACGCTCAAGGAATCGGCCCCGGAGGGCCGGAGCGGACGAAATCGTGCTCGACTTTCTTGCCCGCCGGGTCGAGACGCGCCGCTCGCCGCCGTCGCAATTGTCGATGACCCGGGCAGCAGGGTGCGAACTAGGGCCGCCGTCGTCTCCGCGTCGATGCCCTCTACTTTTCCGTCGAGGGCTGCGTGCCAGGACGCCCTCGTCTGGGCGTGCCACTCCGCCTCCTCCTGCGCCGGCCTACGCAAGCCGCAACCGCCGCGACACCATCCGGCCACCACGACTTTCCCCGCCCCGTTTCCTAGCCTGGGTGAGCTCCACGATCTCCCTATCTTTTCCTCGCCTCCTCCCGCGCTCCCTTTTCCCTCTTCCTTCTTCTCCCGCCGGCGGTCACCGCCGTGGCATGTGCCGGTCGCGGCATTTGACCGGCCGCACGAAAACGTGCACGCCCGGCCGTGCTCCCGGCCTGACCGGCCACGAGGCCGGGGCCTCTCGGGTCCCTGCCCGGCCATATGGGCCGGCCCAGTGGCCGGGGCATCTCGGGCTGGGGCCCGGTCATAGTGGCCGGCCTGCACCGGCCTGGCCGGCCTGCCAGATGGTTTTCAGTTTTTCTTTCTTTTTAATAAAAACAGAATTTAAATAATTGATATCTTTTGTCTAATGCTTCAAATATTGCAAATAAAATACCGTTGTGATCAGCAAGACATACTCTACCAGGTAGAATCATTGAAATGATCTTTGGGAATTTTTATCTTATTGATGTGAAGAATTCCTAAAATGGGTAATTAATATTCCACTTAGGAAAATTTATAACTTATTAAATACTTATCCAAAAATTATAAATAAAATAGTGAAGTGATCACCTTGTCAAATGCTACTCAACCATGCACATATCACCTCATGATCACAAACTTTTCTTTGATGTTACTCATAACTTGTTTAAATGAATTAATTTCATTTATTTATTTAATTTGCTATTTATTCATCGGTTTTTCCGAAAATTACAAATGAGTTACCAAATGGACCGAAATGACGAACCCTATCTTTTAATGCCATGTTCATGCATATTTGAGCCACTTCTATAATAATTTGATAATTTATGAAGAATGTGGTCACTAAGATAAATATGGGGTTGGTTCCAAATAATTGCACTAATTATTTGGCCCCTCGTTTAAATTTGCTTGTAATTTATATAATAATATCTTTGCATCAACTGGACATGTCATCATGTGATTGAGCATTGCATCTTGAGTTCGTGTGATTTATGTGTTCTTTGCCTTTCTCTTTTGGGTATCGCTAGATTCCGGAGTCGAGGGTTCCCTCTCCTACCCCGACGAGCAATACTACGTTACCCGGCAGCAAGGCAAGAGATAACCTAACCTTCTTGGCATCTAGCATCCTATGCTTTTATCAAATTATTTTATCCACCATAATATTGCATGCGGTTCAAAGGTCTCTTTTGGTAAACATAGAATCCTATGAATGCATGTTTCTTCCCCGAGCCAATCGCATGTATTCCTACCTATGAACCTTAGGTTGATGTGTTGTCCGGAGACAAATTATAATTGTTGTATTCTTATGCTTAGCTATGCTTAGCCATGCTTAGTGGAATTGTTAGTTATGTCCCTTATTTAATTCCATAATTGTTGATATTGATGGAATGTTTCGGTCATGGTGGATAATGGAGATGCTTAATTAAAATGCTAAGAAGGCTTGGATGAGTTGCCCTCGGGGAGGGTGGTTTGCCTCATTCTTGCCGCCTAGGTTGAACGTGCTTTTAGCTGGAACCAAGAAAACGAGCGTGCTTCCGGAGGTGGGGGCATATGGAACCCCCTCTGACCGAATAAGTTGTGCGGGCGTATCCAAGGGTCCTCTAGTTCGGTTTTCCATTTGCGTGTGAGTTGTGTGGGTGGAAAAGAGAATGATGTGGACGGTGGTGTTTAGGGCGTGGCGATGGGGCGGGGTGCTGAAATAGGCGCTGAAACCTGTCCTGTGGCCACAGATGACTCTTGGATAGTCTCATGCAATGTAAAGGTCTAACCGCGCCCACTCGCCGGCCTTCCCCGGAAGAGGGCCAACTAGGTGAGCCGGACGGTACCGATGGGTAAATTAGTACACCCCTGCAGGGTTTAATCTTTTCGAAAAGCCGTGTCCACGGTTAAGGACAAACTCTTGGGAAAGGCGGATCAGCTCATAGATAACTTTTAACCTAATTGATATGGCAGCTAGAGGTTGCATAATAAACTTGTGATAAAGGTTCATTTCCTCGAGGGTGAGTCGAGGGAGTGCCTTTGTGTGAGATGAGTGGTGATGGTATGAGTAGGTTCGATGGGAACCGAAGACGATATTGATACTCTCTTACCCCTTTGTAAAATACTCTGAGTAGACGAATGCCATGGGTCAAATATATTTTTGTTTATGAAACTTAGCTTTATGCAAAAGACATACATATAAAGCTTTAGAGCCTCCGTCAGTCATTGGGCCTATATCGCCCTACTAAACTTGCGAGTACATCGTACTCAGTCTCTCTTTGCTGCCTCTATGTATTTGTATTTCAGAGGAGGACGACACCGAGCCGCTAGGTGGTTTCTTCGTTGACGTCGACTACTAGTCTGGGGTTCCCAGGTGGCAGCTTGGGACCGTGGAACAAGCTGGCTTGGGTGATGTTTATTGTAGGCCTCTTAGGCCATATATCTGCTTCTTGTTGTTAGACAACACTACCCGCTTCCGCTTGTTGAATTGTTGGATCTGTGATCCTTTTGTTTGTATATTTGTATTCTCCTCGTTATATGAGTTGCTATATAAATGTTTTGTGTCGTAGAGTCATGCTTTGTGCCAGTTCTGTTCCACAAGTCTCGATCTTTGTTTTATACATTGATGGTTGTGTTGACTACATAGCCTCTCTGTATAATTCCGGGGTCGGGGCGTTACAAGTTGGTATCAGAGCAGGACTGCCTGTAGGAAACCCTTTCTATTGGTCGATGTCGAGTCTAGTTCGTGAAAATTATTTTAACCTAAAAATGAGTTGTGAAAACCCTCCTAGGATTCTTTTTACTCCTTATCCAATTCACTCTGATCTCGGTGCCATCTTACCTCTATTTGATTTTAATGGTTTTCTGATTGTCGGCAAAGTTCTAAATCTTTAGGATCACGGGGTTGGGTTCTACCTTTAGTTACTGGTTAAACTTGCTTGTCTGCAAATCCTGAATTCCGAAGAGAAGAAGTTGCGGATCGTCAAGAATTTCCTTGCCTTAGTCCAAGATCTTGAACCGAAGGTCCCGGATTGTGCTAGGGCTCAGGTGCAATGATTCATGAGGGTTGTCACCCTTGTGAGCATTATACTATTGTGGGTCCCAGTGCATGAAGCTGATCTTTAACCCAAGATCTTTCCCGTTGAATCCTGGTGTTAAAGGTCGAATCCTACATCAGGTTGGTAAAAATTGAAGTTGGTCTTCAAACTCGAGGTTGCAGCCATAATTGGTTTCCTCGATAAATGCTCTTCTTCGTTACTATCTGTATCTAGATCGCTGTTAGGGAATCGTCTGAATCACGACGGGATTGCTCTTAGCGAGCCTTTCCATCAATAATTGTGTTTCCTCCGGTAACGACCGTTCCTGAAACCCTTTCGGCACTAGTTGTCGGAAGAGTGCTAACAGGGCTTCGTCTTTATATTGAGATTGTTACTAGCCCGTTTCTTACTCCAAATCTGTTATCAGCCCTTTATCTGAATGTGGATAATCAAGTGTATCGTGCATTGGGGTGTTCTGATGCATGCTATTCTTGTGGGTCGTCAAGGCATTCCATTTTGGGATGTCAGGAGAAACAAACTCCGGTACCTTGTCCATTTCTCGGCCAGGTCAAAGTTTTGTAATTCGCGGAGTAAGAGCTGGTCTAGCTTTTGTTCCGTTCCACCTTGGAGTGTCACACTCTTCTATATCGAGAGGTCGTGCTTAGTCTCATGACGTACTTGATGGAGTGATGCTTGGAGTCTATCAAGAGCATGACCTAAGCCTACGGGTAAACCCGACAAGTCCGGTGTTGTGGTTCACGCACCTTACCGGAAGGTCTTTTGACCAATTCTCCTAACTCTTCCCAAATCAACCGCTATCTTTGAGAATCATGTGTAAATGGTTCTAGAAGTTTTCCCCTAAGGTCGTTTCTCTGTCTTCAAGTACGATTCTCGCTCGAGGATTGATTGAAGGCTATTTCTGAAGCCGGAGCGTGAGATCTAGAACCTCAAGGAGAACATCACCACTGAGTTGCTAAATATATATATCGGTCGACCCTTCTGCTTCCTCTATCTCGTGGCAATATCTCGGTATGAGGTTTTACCTCTCTATCAAATCGTGGAGTCCAGAAGATGCCTTTTCCTCCCGGTGCCAAATCTCTACGGTCTATCCAACGAGTGGTTTGAAGTGATGTCTTGGTGATCGGTTGTCCTATCCTTGGCTCGACCTTTATTTGGTCAAGTCGCTCTTGTTTCCTTAATGGCTTATGGGTTTGGGCAAGGTTCCTCTTGTCCGTCACCGTAAGCTATCTTCCGTTCTTTCCGCCCCTTTGAAGTGTCAAGCTTCCTAGCTCCAAGTTATGCGTCAAGGAAGATCTTCGTGGGATCGAGTAGACTGTTGAAGTAAGAGTTGTCATGTTTCCTTCATCCCTATTTCTACTCTAGAATCTCGGGACGAGATTCCTGTAAGGGGGGTAGAATTGTAACAGCCCAATTTAGTACCCTAAAATACGGGCCAAATTTTCGCTTTTTGTGTTGCATTGCATCATGGCATACATATTTAAAATTGCTAATTCTAAATAAGGCCACACTTGGAAACTACAAACTAGGGAAGCAAAACCCTTCCTAATTTTTCCAAACCAAATACGATACTCAATTTGGTAAAACCCATCATTCTTGAGTCTCCAAATTGTTCCGGAAACTCAAGGATATATTTTGTCAATAATGACCAAAGGCTAAGCCCTTTACAAATCAATTAAATAAATTGAGGTTTCCATTTGGTTCGATCCAATTTATAAGTTTGGAACTAAGTTAAACTTCCCCAAAATATTCAAATAAAAATATGGGGTGTATCACTATTATAATATGAGCCTCCATGAATAATTTCACTAATTTTGGAATTGGTTAAGTGCTCCAAATACTTCAATTTTGGAATTTATCAAAAATGTCCTATTTAAACCCTATGAACAAATATGGGGCAAAACTTTTTATTTTGAAGCCAAGTTTTTTGTGGTGCTTCTAAAGGTCATGGGGAGGCTCTACAAATTATTACAGAATTTCAAAAAAATGTTTAAATGGCCCTTTTAAATTGCCTAAAGACTGCTGGTTTTAATTAAAAGGGAAAATGTTAAAATCCTGACAGTGGGCCCTCCTGGCAGTCTCTCTCCTCCCCCTTCTCCCTCACTGTCGCTGCCCATGCCGCCGACGCCGTCCCTGGCGCCATGCCGCGTTGCCTACTCTCTCTGGTGGCCGAGGAACTGCCCAGGACACCCACTTGCCCCCTCCACCTGCTCTTCCCTTCCCCCCCTTTCTCCCGTTCGCTGTGAGGCTTGCGAAAACCTAGTTTGAGCCGTAGCCCGCCACGGTCGCCGTCGAGCTCCCCGCCGATTCCGCCTGCCCCGGAGCAAGTCGTCGTCTCCTTTAGTTCCGCCTCGTCGTGAAGCTCCTCCACGCTCAAGGAATCGGCCCCGGAGGGCCGGAGCGGACGAAATCGTGCTCGACTTTCTTGCCCGCCGGGTCGAGACGCGCCGCTCGCCGCCGTCGCAATTGTCGATGACCCGGGCAGCAGGGTGCGAACTAGGGCCGCCGTCGTCTCCGCGTCGATGCCCTCTACTTTTCCGTCGAGGGCTGCGTGCCAGGACGCCCTCGTCTGGGCGTGCCACTCCGCCTCCTCCTGCGCCGGCCTACGCAAGCCGCAACCGCCGCGACACCATCCGGCCACCACGACTTTCCCCGCCCCGTTTCCTAGCCTGGGTGAGCTCCACGATCTCCCTATCTTTTCCTCGCCTCCTCCCGCGCTCCCTTTTCCCTCTTCCTTCTTCTCCCGCCGGCGGTCACCGCCGTGGCATGTGCCGGTCGCGGCATTTGACCGGCCGCACGAAAACGTGCACGCCCGGCCGTGCTCCCGGCCTGACCGGCCACGAGGCCGGGGCCTCTCGGGTCCCTGCCCGGCCATATGGGCCGGCCCAGTGGCCGGGGCATCTCGGGCTGGGGCCCGGTCATAGTGGCCGGCCTGCACCGGCCTGGCCGGCCTGCCAGATGGTTTTCAGTTTTTCTTCTTTTTAATAAAAACAGAATTTAAATAATTGATATCTTTTTGTCTAATGCTTCAAATATTGCAAATAAAATACCGTTGTGATCAGCAAGACATACTCTACCAGGTAGAATCATTGAAATGATCTTTGGGAATTTTTATCTTATTGATGTGAAGAATTCCTAAAATGGGTAATTAATATTCCACTTAGGAAAATTTATAACTTATTAAATACTTATCCAAAAATTATAAATAAAATAGTGAAGTGATCACCTTGTCAAATGCTACTCAACCATGCACATATCACCTCATGATCACAAACTTTTCTTTGATGTTACTCATAACTTGTTTAAATGAATTAATTTCATTTATTTATTTAATTTGCTATTTATTCATCGGTTTTTCCGAAAATTACAAATGAGTTACCAAATGGACCGAAATGACGAACCCTATCTTTTAATGCCATGTTCATGCATATTTGAGCCACTTCTATAATAATTTGATAATTTATGAAGAATGTGGTCACTAAGATAAATATGGGGTTGGTTCCAAATAATTGCACTAATTATTTGGCCCCTCGTTTAAATTTGCTTGTAATTTATATAATAATATCTTTGCATCAACTGGACATGTCATCATGTGATTGAGCATTGCATCTTGAGTTCGTGTGATTTATGTGTTCTTTGCCTTTCTCTTTTGGGTATCGCTAGATTCCGGAGTCGAGGGTTCCCTCTCCTACCCCGACGAGCAATACTACGTTACCCGGCAGCAAGGCAAGAGATAACCTAACCTTCTTGGCATCTAGCATCCTATGCTTTTATCAAATTATTTTATCCACCATAATATTGCATGCGGTTCAAAGGTCTCTTTTGGTAAACATAGAATCCTATGAATGCATGTTTCTTCCCCGAGCCAATCGCATGTATTCCTACCTATGAACCTTAGGTTGATGTGTTGGCCGGAGACAAATTATAATTGTTGTATTCTTATGCTTAGCTATGCTTAGCCATGCTTAGTGGAATTGTTAGTTATGTCCCTTATTTAATTCCATAATTGTTGATATTGATGGAATGTTTCGGTCATGGTGGATAATGGAGATGCTTAATTAAAATGCTAAGAAGGCTTGGATGAGTTGCCCTCGGGGAGGGTGGTTTGCCTCATTCTTGCCGCCTAGGTTGAATGTGCTTTTAGCTGGAACCAAGAAAACGAGCGTGCTTCCGGAGGTGGGGGCATATGGAACCCCCTCTGACCGAATAAGTTGTGCGGGCGTATCAAGGGTCCTCTAGTTCGGTTTTCCATTTGCGTGTGAGTTGTGTGGGTGGAAAAGAGAATGATGTGGACGGTGGTGTTTAGGGCGTGGCGATGGGGCGGGGTGCTGAAATAGGCGCTGAAACCTGTCCTGTGGCCACAGATGACTCTTGGATAGTCTCATGCAATGTAAAGGTCTAACCGCGCCCACTCGCCGGCCTTCCCCGGAAGAGGGCCAACTAGGTGAGCCGGACGGTACCGATGGGTAAATTAGTACACCCCTGCAGGGTTTAATCTTTTCGAAAAGCCGTGTCCACGGTTATGGACAAACTCTTGGGAAAGGCGGATCAGCTCATAGATAACTTTTAACCTAATTGATATGGCAGCTAGAGGTTGCATAATAAACTTGTGATAAAGGTTCATTTCCTCGAGGGTGAGTCGAGGGAGTGCCTTTGTGTGAGATGAGGGGTGATGGTTATGAGTAGGTTCGATGGGAACCGAAGATGATATTGATACTCTCTTACCCCTTTGTAAAATACTCTGAGTAGACGAATGCCATGGGTCAATATATTTTTGTTTATGAAACTTAGCTTTATGCAAAAGACATACATATAAAGCTTTAGAGCCTCCGTCAGTCATTGGGCCTATATCGCCCTACTAAACTTGCGAGTACATCGTACTCAGTCTCTCTTTGCTGCCTCTATGTATTTGTATTTCAGAGGAGGACGACACCGAGCCGCTAGGTGGTTTCTTCGTTGACGTCGACTACTAGTCTGGGGTTCCCAGGTGGCAGCTTGGGACCGTGGAACAAGCTGCTTGGGTGATGTTTATTGTAGGCCTCTTAGGCCATATATCTGCTTCTTGTTGTTAGACAACACTACCCGCTTCCTCTTGTTGAATTGTTGGATCCGTGATCCTTTTGTTTGTAATATTTGTATTCTTCTCGTTATATGAGTTGCTATATAATGTTTTGTGTCGTAGAGTCATGCTTTGTGCCAGTTCTGTTCCACAAGTCTCGATCTTTGTTTTATACATTGATGGTTGTGTTGACTACATAGCCTCTCTGTATAATTCCGGGGTCGGGGCGTTACAGGGAGCTCGCCGCATTGACATGTGGCATGCGACGTGATGACGGAGGTGTGACATCGCTAGTGGCTATACACTCAACACTCCAACACTCCTTGCTATGATGGTGTGGCTATAACAATGGGTTTGTTGCCGCGGAACCCGGGCGGCCGTAGACGGCCGAAGGTGTGCCGGATCGAGGGCCTGCCCTATCCTGGGACCAAAATCCGAGATAGTAACATCCTTTAACAATTTAGATATGAAACAAGAGATATGGTGTCATGGGCCCAACAATAGTTGTTCAACATAGGACGTGCAACGAGCTAATTCCGGTACATCCGTACAATAGGTATGGACTTCTTTGCAACGAGTATATATATGGAACTGACTCAGGTTTCGATGTAAGCCCTAGGCCACCTCGTTATATAAAGCCGGCCTAGAGGCGCCCTTAGGGCATAGGGCATGCATTACAAATTAGTTTTTATCACGAGTCTCAAGTTAGACACAAATGATATTCGTCGCCTAACCTTCTAAGCCGACGATGACTTTGTATAACATTTATTCAATATAACTGATTTATAGAAAAGTATGGCTCCTGAGCCGAACCTGGATACATGTTGTGCGAATCCCGTCTGATTAGCCTCCGTCGACACCTCGCTCTTGTCTCTTCTTCGTTAGCCACGTGTGAAAGTCACTATATCAAAAATACCATCAAATAAGTACATGAGCACAAACGACAGTGGAGCGTAAACATTAAGTATATGAGAAACAGAACGTTGCGTCAGAAAAAGCTTGTCAAAACCTAACAAGATGGGATCAAATGTCGAAGATTTTGATACGAGGAATGCAACAAATGAAAACGATTCATAAGTTGAACAAGTAGTTTAATTTTTTTGTTTCAAAATTTTAATCTATAAAATGCAGCATAATAACTCACAATAGTAGGAAGTACACAGTACGGTAAGTGTTGTTATAGCCCGGGTTCCATGGAGTTGTTTTTTCAAAATAAATAATTCTAAACAAAAAAGTATAGGTACATAGACATTCCTAATGTATACGAACCAAGATTCATCAAAATATAGTTTCATCCATGATCTACACACAAAAAAAAAGACAAATGCGAGGGTCAAAACAGTTTTCCTTCCTTTTTGCATCCACAAATTTCCGACTTTTGTGTAGGTCAAAATGAACATTTTTAAGCAAAACTTACAGATATTATAACCACATTAACATGTATCCTCGTACAAAGAACCATAATATTTTGACCCATGGGCATGACACAAATTTAGTAAGAGAACGGCATGTTAAAAAAAAGTTGTCATATGAGAAAGATACAAATCACACACAGGGTCACAGACCCATCATTACATCATGCGGAAGCGAAGTAGTGTTGTCTAACAACAAGATCCAAAATATGGCCTAAGAGTCCTACAGATAAACATCCCATGCCAGCCTGTTCCAGGACGTCCCAGCTGCCACCTGGAAACCAAGACTACTCGTCGATGTTCACGAAGAACCCATCTGTCTGCTCGGTGTCGTCCTCCTCTGAAACAAAATAATATTCAACAAGGAGATACTGAGTACGACGTACTCGCAAGTTTAGTAGGGCGATATAGGCCCAATGATGACAAGGCTCTAAAGTTGTATAGTAGCTAATTTGCATAAAGCTAGTTTTCCTTTTCAAAAGACATAATAACTCATGGCATCGACTACTCAGAATGTTTTTCGAAAAGGGATAAGAGAGTAAACTTTCATTTTCGGTTCTCAAGAACCAATAGTAACCAGAAACAAACTCTCATCTCCACCAAGGCACTCCCTCGAATCACCCTCGAGGAATTGAACCTTTTAATCATACGTTGAGTTGCAACCTTTAGCTGCCAAATTTTAATAATGGTTCAGGTTCTCTATGATCTTATCATCTATTCCCAAGTCATCCATAACCGCGGACACGGCTTTTCGAAAAGATTAAACCCTGCAGGGGTGTACTAATTTACCCATTGGTACCGTCCGGCTCGCCTAGTTAGCTCTCTTCCGGGGAAAGCTGGCAAGTGGGTACGGTTAAACCTTTACCTCGCATGAGACTATCCAAGGATCATCTGTGGCGACAGGACAAGTTTATCCAGCCTATTTCAGCCCCTGCCCCCATCGCCACACCCTAAACACACCATCCTCATCGTTTCTTTTCCACCCACACACTCACCCGCAACTGGAAATAGCAAACTAGAGGACCCTTGGATACACCCGCACAAGTTATTTAGTTAAAGGGATTCCATATATCCCCACCGTTGGAAGCACGCTCGTCTTGGTTCAAGAGGTAAAGAACTCGCACCTAGGGGCAAGAATGAGGCAAAGCACCATCCCCTATGGCAACTCATCTAAGCCTTCTTAGCATTTTAATTAAGTACCGATTATCCACTTTGTCCGAACATTCCATCAACTTCAATAATAACGGAAACCATCACCGGACAATACAACATTCGACTAAGCATGGCTAAGCATATACCCAGCAGTTATATAGTTTATCTCCGGCCAACACATAAACCCTATGGTTCATAGGAGGGGAAAACATGTGATGGTTTAGGGGACAATGCAATTCATAGGAGACTCTACATCTTGATCCAAAAAGGACAATGGAATCGAATGCAATATTATGGTGGATAAAATAATTATAAACAATATGATGCTATATGGCAAGAAGGTTAGGTTATCTCTTGCCTTGTTGACGGTACGTGTAGTACGGCTCGTCGGGGTAGGTAGGGGAACCCTCGACTCCGGAATCTATCGATACCCAAATAATAATAGAAGAACAAATAAATAACATGAAGACAAGGTGCAATGCACAATCATGTTGACATGTCAAGTTTATGCATTAATATCATCATATTATTTAGCTAACAATATTAAATGGAGTGCCAAATAATTAGTGCAATTATTTGGAAGCAACCCCATATTTAACTTAATGTCCAAATTGCTTACAAATTATTATATTACTACACAGTAGCTTAAATATGCATGAACATGACATGAATGGATAGGTATTATTCTTCTGATCGCTTTGGTACCTTATTTGTAATTTTCCAATTATCAATAAATAAATAGTGAATTAAATAATTATTTGAATTTAAATCTTTTAATCATTTAAAGAACAACATCAAGGAAAATTTGTGGTTATGATATGATATTAGCATGATTAGATAGCATTTGAATTGCTGATCAATTTGATATAACATTCACAATTTTTGGGTAATTATTTATCGAGTTATGATTTTTCCCAATATTGTTATTATTTTGCATTTTAATAATTCTTAATAACAGCAAGAATATTGATTTAAAAGATCATTAACATGATACCAATAGGTAGGGTTTGTTTTTCTGAACAATTTGGTATACATTTGCTAAATTTAGAACAATATTTAATTAGTTATCATTTTATTTAATTTTATTTAATTATTTTTATTTTCTTTTACTGTTAGGCCGGCCTCCAGACCGGACAGGCCGGCCCACAGGCCAGGGCAACACCCGAGCCAGCCGGCCCAGTGGCCGACACCCAGGCCGGGTATGTGCCTGAGGCTCCCGGCCTCCCGGCCGGCCCAGACCGGAGCCCAGGCCGGGCACCTGCCTGAGGCTGCCGGCCTCCTGGCCGGCCCAGGCCGGGCACCAGGCTGGGCACACCGGGGCGGCGCGCGGCGGTGACCGCGGCAAGGCACGGCGAGGACGAGCACGAGCGGCGGCGATGCAAAGGGGGAGGGAGAGCGGAAGAATGTCTAGACGGGAGAGGAGCTCACCAGGAGCACGTTGGAGGGGACGGCAAGGGCCGGGGAGGCCGGACGGCGTCCCGATGGATCTCGGACGGCGGCGACCGGAGGCAGGGAAAGAGAGGATGGAACGGCCGATTTGGGCGACCCCGCCTCGATTCCGTGCACGTGGAGGTAGAGGAGGAGCCGGCGGAGCTGGTGGTGGCTTCGGCTTGCCCCGAGGTGGCCGGAGTCGACGGCGAGGCACGGAGAACGGCAGCGGGGCGGCGTCGGTCTCGGGAGCTAGCTAGGGATCGAGCTCGATCCGGGAAATGGGGAGAAGGAGATGGGGAGAGAGAGGGGGAGCAGGTGAGCGTCGAGGAGGGCCACTTGACCTCCAGGGGAGCAGGTGGAGCGGCGGCCGCGTGCGCGACATGGCGGCATGGCGCCAGGGCGCACTGGCGCCACAGTGAGGAGAAAGAGGGAGGAGAGAGGATGACAGGGGGGCCCGCTGTCAGATTTTTAAACTTTTCCCTTTTCTGTTTTTCCTTTTTTTAAAACAACAGACTTTGGATATTTAAAAGAGGCATCAACACTTGTTCAAAAATTATAAAAATAATCAGGGTGGCTCCTAATAAGATAAAGAAGCCCACCATATTTTTATTTGAATTTTTGAAATGTTTAACTTGGCTTCAAAATTAGGAATTGATTTAAACCACATTTGAGGTCCCAAATTATTTAAGTGTTTGGCAAGAATTTGACATTGCCAAATAATTATGAAAGAGCAAGGTTGGAACTTGCTGGCCAAATATAGAAGCTCAAGGATAAGTTGTTTTGCTAGTTTGAGCAATTTCATTTAGTTTGGAGGTTTGGGAAGGTTTGGCTTCCCCTTTTTATGGTTTCCAAATGTTGCTTGTTAATATTAGCAAATTTAAAAGCCATGATGCAAACATGAGATGCAAAAAGTGAAAAAATTATTCACATTTTCAGGTTCCAAACTGGGGCTGTTACAGGTGCTAACCTCGACAGATGAGGCGGCCGCAGCGGGCGGACAAGATTGTCGGGCTGTCGCGAAGCTACAGAGGAAGAGAGGCAGCGGACGGCTCCGCGTCGGGAGGCGCCCGAGCATGGACATGGGCGGCGCCGGGGCGGAGGGTGGCGATCAACGCTCTCCTTTTGTCTGTTTTTCTTTTTGTTTTTTTTTTCCACGTAGATCCGACAAAGGCGCCCGAGCATGGACATGGGCGGCGCCGGGGCGGAGGGTGGCGATCAACGCTCTCCTTTTGTCTGTTTTTCTTTTTGTTTTTTTTCCACGTAGATCCGACATGTGGACCCAAGCTGTCAAAAAATGGTTTAAACTGAGTAAATTCGAGAATCAGTGCTATGTGTCTCACATATACCCCAATATACGATGGTTTTTGTCATTTTGATCAAAGATGGTAGTTTGGTGACAATACCCCCCAAATGTGGTGGTTTTAGGTCATTTACTCCTCTCTCTCTCCAAAGTCCGAACTGAGCAGTGAGGGAAAAGAGGAAAAGAAACACTCCAATCAAACCGAGCAGCGAAATCCCAATTCAAAATTCCCTCGACAAAAGCCAAACCCTCGCGGAGAGCTCCGCTGCGGCGCGCCGGATCGGACCGCCGGAGATGGAGGCGGCGCGGGATTCGATGGCGGCCTCCTCGACGCTGGCCTCTTCGACTCCGCCCAGACCCTCGTGCGTAACCCCTCTCTACCTCCCCCTCCCCGCCCAAATCGCTAGGGTTTTGCCTGCGGATCAGCTGCTCCCGCGGGCTGCTCGTTGGTGGTTGAGCGAGGGAGCGAGCTGCCTTGCTAGGATAGGAATGGAAGAAAATCCGGCGTTCGAAGAAGGGGAGGCCTTAGCTGAGTAGCAAAAGCAGAAATGGGGCCTTAACTCCTGCTCAATAGATCTTCCTTCTGTACAGAGCTTTTCTGGTGGGAAATAACACTTCGTCACTTGCAGGGGTGTTTTCTCGTGTCTTCCGGCGGTGCCAGTAATGAGGCCAGCGTATCCATGAGGGCGGAAAGCCTGGTAAGTTGGAGTGTATAGCTCGGTAGGGGACTCATGCTAGTTTGGTCCTGCTCCTACACAATGCGATGGCACGGGCGAATGCCCATTTCTGCTTGCGGCCCAATTTTGACATCTTGTGGCTGAAATGTTGCCCTGCTGTATTGCAGGTCCTGCACGGTGATGCGTTTTACGGGGAGAAAGAATTTCGGAGGGCACTGGTAATATTGCCGAGAAACCACTGTTATTCAGAAATTTATTATGCATTTAGGAACTTTATTGCGTCGGAAACCTGAGCATACTCAATGAGAAATTAAGTGACTGCTGTTTGAAACCATAGTTTTCTTATTCTCCTTTCTGATCACTGCAGGGTTCCTACAAGCAGGCTATGCAATGTAGCAAAAGTATCCCCAAACAAGCAACAAGCACCACCAGAATCTCAGTTTCCACTACAGGCCGGTCACCTTCTCCAAATTCTGCAAATGTTACGCCCTTCAATGAAAATGAGGTGTGAACAGCTCAACAGGCCATTCTGATGTTTCTTACATTGTTGTTTTATTCCTACCAAATAACTCAATTCTGTTTCTCTTTACTGTCGTAGGTTAAGTCTAAAATAGCCCTTTGCCATTCTGCTCTACATGAGTATCGTGAAGCACTCCAAGAGGTTTCTCTTTTTCTTTCTCGCTGTCATTATTTGCTAAATTTGGCAAGTATTTTTACTCCCTTAAATGTTGGTCCGGAAATATGGATCGTTTAAAATATATGTAGGATGGTATGAATGTAGATGTGGTTGGTTCTTCTGGCAATGACAAAGACAAATGATGTACAGTTTGGTCTACATTTTTTCTGCAGATGGAAGGGATCCCGTCTAAAGTGAGAAGTCTAAAAATGAATCTGATGTTAGGAAAGCTGTATAGGATATCCAGAAATATCCGTGCCGCGGCCATATGTTATAAAGAGTGTTTGAGGTACAACATACCAAAGGATTATTTTCTACACTCATGGATTCTATACTAGACAGTCTTTCTGAATTATAATATAAGAAGTTTTAAAGTTTCCGTGGGTCAATAATTTTAAGGTCTGACCATCATTATACAAAAAAATTATCAACATGGACAATAGCGAATTGATATCACTAGATTTATCATGGAAGATATTTTCATAATACATATTTAACGTTGTTTTGGAAACATATTATTCAAACATTTGTGTTCAAAGTGTTACTTTAGACTGTCATTGTCCTATGCTACTTCTATTATTAACCAAATGGACTAGTTCATAGCCATAAATTTCTATTGATTTTTCCTGTTTTATCCTAACAATTTATTTTCTACACTTTGATACGGAAACCTCCTAGTTTTTCTCCACTAAAGTGATATTTTTACTCCTTGATGATGTATGTTGACAAGTTATTTCTACATCTTTATGTTCTGCTAGGCAATGCCCTTATGTATTTGAGGCCATTGCAGCTTTGGCTGAAATGGGGCTTTCTTCAAAGGAGTTTTCTTTATTATTTTCTCAAGTAAGTGCTGCTACTTATTTAATAATCTGGAAAGGAAGCATGGTCTCTGAAGACGAATAGTCTAATTTTAGCGAGAACAGATAAATATCAGTTATGCTCAATTTCCTGGTTAGGGATCATGTTTGCAATCCGATTCTAGTGATTCTCTACATTTTACTATACAGCAAAGGGCTATCCGTCCACATTTTATACAAGGTGTTTAATTGCTTTTATGGAGTGTGCATATTGCAACAAATATACGTTTGCAGTCCATTAGTTCAACTAGTTGTATCCTGTTTATGGGTTGCTGAAGGATATGTCTTAACTACATTATTTTACCTTTACAGAGTTAAACATAGTTTATACTTACAGGACCATCATCCCACCAAAACTTACCCAATGTTTTTGCATTTCTTCTGTGCATATAAGCTCCAAGTTGTTGATGGATATGAATATATGAGAAATGAGCCCTGCATATGTGAACTATGTAGGAAAATGAACATGCAATTGCTTAGTGCACCTCTTAAATTGGACTCATATTTCAAACCATTAGTTGCTGAAACTTATTTTACCGGAAAATTTGAAATGATTATTATGTCTCTGTAGGCACCAAATAGAGGAGGCAAGCCACCAGGTGATTTTTAGATGCACAATGTTGGTGGAATGTAAGTGAACTATGCCGCAATCCTGTTGGTCTTTTACAGATAGGCAAGATGTCACATGTTGGCAGGCTGCTGATATTTCTAGAGGATATCATAACATGTTTGAAACATTACCATTTGAGGCATGCCACCAATAGTAAAGATGGTATATTGAAATTAATATATCTTGACAGCTGCTAAGCTTGCACGGGATGTGGCGTTTAATATTGTATACCATAAGTAACTACATAGGTGCTTGCTCTCTTATGTTAGATTTTCTTAGTGCTTTGATGATTGAAAGTCGAAGCAGCATTATGCAGTATAAATGCTAAGATTTACTAAATTGAAGCACAGCTTTGGCCTTCTTTTGATTCTGAAGAATATGCCACCACTGCCACAACAAGCAGAAACATGCACTTCTGCTTTTTCTGTACCACCATTAATGCAAAGTCAATGAGGAGAGTAAGAATACATCATGAATCTGGTTCGGTCAAACAGTACTTTTAAATTGGAAATTCAACAACGTATCAAGAAGTCCATACTATTCTTTCTGCAGTTACAGTGCATTTTTTGTTGCAGTCCTGAGCTACATGATTTGTTTTTGGTTCATCACAAACTTTATTTCTCTTTCAGACAAATATTTGATCATACATCTTGTTCTTGTCATGGATTGGCTCAAAAAAATATTTACTTCAATTATTGTTTTCTTAACAGCGGTATGTAGAGGCACAGTGCTGCATTGCTTCACATGATTATAAAGGTATTTCATTTTTGTTTTCGAATTTCATTTGATGATTCTAGCATAAGATGTGCTGCATAGAGTTTTGTTGAACTGACCAAAGAATCACAGGGTTACAAAGGATATTCGCCACTGGTTAAATGATCCAGTGTTAATAATATAGCACCATGTAGTCATAGTTCAAAACACCGGATCAGACTGGCGGTCCGACCGAAAAAAATTAGAACTGGCCTGTTGTCTGGTTTTTAAGAGGCAAAGATCGCATGAGCCAAAAACCGGAACGCCACTGGTTAAATGATCCAGTGTTAATAATATAGCACCATGTAGTCATAGTTCAAAACACCGGATCAGACTGGCGGTCCGACTTAAAAAAATTAGAACTGGCCTGTTGTCTGGTTTTTAAGAGGCAAAGATCGCATGAGCCAAAAACCGGAAAAATACGACAGAAACGAGGTGCTCTGTGCAGGAATCGAACCTCCGACCTGCACGTAGGCTCAACTACATGTCAAAGCCCAATACCACTTGGGCTACATTAGTTTCGTGATATACTACTGAAGTACATTCTATATACGATGTGAGGTTAACTTTTTTCGAAATAAGCTTAGATATTAATTAAATATGTCAATTTTTTTGTCGCTCTCAAACCGGCTGAACCGGCTTACCAATCGCTTGACAGCTTGACTCACTGGTCCGGTTATTTTGAACTATGCATGTAGTTCTATCCCGTGTTTTAATTTGGCATTAGACTCATTCTCGTGCTATAGCATAACTTGTTAACCAACGCATCAGAACTTCAGTTTCTGTAATGTTCTGGTCATAATTTTGCAACATTTAACCGCGATACTGGAATGTTCTTCATCATAATAAATAAGCTCACTATTGTTTACTTTTTATAGGTGGCCTTGATATATACATGGAACTAATGCAACGGTTCCCCAATAATATTCACATCTTGCTGGAAATTGCAAAGGTTTATATCTTTCTTCAAGTTTCTCATTATTTTGCTCCCGTATATGTTGTATATTAAAGTACAAGCATCAAATTTTTATCTGTTATAGATGTCCCCAAGGTTTTTGAATAACCGAGCCAAGTCAACTCGCCAGCCCTGTGGCTCGGTGATTAGTCCATGAAAGTCGCTGTATAGTCGCCATAAGTCGCGAGCCGCCTGATTTCTACAAAATGACTTGGCGATTGGTCGGCGACTATACGTCGACTACTCAGTGACTCAAAAATCATGAATGTCCCTTTGTTCATGTATTTCTTGATTTCCTTAAGTTTCATGCCGTTGTGTACCTCCTCTCTATGTGAAGAATGTGTGAAGTACTCTCTTCTTTTCCAAATTAAGTGTCCCAGATTTAGTACAACTCTACTAAATCAACGACACTTAATTTGGAACGGAGGACAGAGGTAGTACATCGTTCATCATCGCAATTTTTTTTTTCCTTTCTCCGATTGACGATCCTGATTTTGGCACTTCTGATATCCAGGTTGAAACCATCATAGGCAAGAATGATGAAGCAATCATGAATTTTGAGAAGGTAAATGGACAAGTATAGCCTTGGAATTCCTTCTAGTGAAATATATGTATCTCAAACATTACATTCTTTGCAGGCTCGGTTAATTGATCCAAACATTATGACATATATGGATGAGTATGCAATCATCCTAAAATTTAAATCGGACTACACTAGGCTAAACAAGTTGGTACATGATATGCTGCATATTGATCCTGCGAGTCCAGAAACATGTGTTGCTCTGGCAGCATTTTGGGAAAGAAAAGATGAGAGAAAAGCTTTGTCATATGCTGAAAAGGTATTTATACCTTTTATAGACATGGTTTATGGAAGCTTCCCTTCCATTTGATGTTTCTTACATTGTTTTACATTTTGCAGAGCCTGCGAGTTGATGATAGGCATATAACCGGCTATATTATGAAGGTACTACCACAAAGCATTGTCCATACAACATAGTTTATTTTTGTACCGGTGTCCTCCTGCATTGCAGTACAATTGTGGAAATGTACTGCAGTGGAGTACATAAGCATGTTTGGGTGGTTTAGAACAAACCCGTTGCGACTTTTGACTTGTTTACTTAAAAAATTCGTATATAGCTTTGGGATCCTATGTTAGTTTTTCTTTATCCAGATGGTAGGCTTAATGTTGCTTGCTATTCTTTAAGGGCAATTTGCATCTTTCATCGAATCGGCCAGATCTGGCAGTATCAGCCTTCAGGGCAGCTCAGGAACTACGGGCTGATCTTCGCTCTTACCAAGGTTGTTTCAAATAGATACTTCTAGTTTCTTATTCAAGTTCTGCAGAAAGCCTAATATATATACATTCTCAGGTTTGGTGCGTGCTTATCTAGCACTTTCTAAATGCAAAGATGCATTATTCACTGCACGCGAAGCAATGAAGGTTATGCATCAGTCTGCAAAAGCCCTCAAGTTAGTTGGTGATGTGCATGCTATCAGCTCCAGTGGAAGAGAGAAGGTAACCAGCCAAAAACCTTTGTTTCTCTTATGATACTCCGTATAATTTTGTATACTTTCCCCTGCAATTGCGCCCTTTGGCAAGTTATTCATGTTGTTGCGTTATCTAATTATTTTCCAGGCAAGAAAGTTCTATGAATCTGCCATTCGTCTTGAACCTGGATTTCTCGGAGCAGCATTGGCATTGGCTGATTTGCATGTTGCTGAAGGACGGAATAAGGAGGCAGTTTTGTTGCTTGAAAGATATCTAAGACAATGGGCAGATGATTCTCTACATATCAAGTTGGCTCAAGTATTTGCGGCGACAAATCTGCTTTCTGATGCACTCTCCCACTATCAATCTGCCCTAAGGTACACTTCTCCTTGGAGTTGAAGTGGTGTAATAGCTATTCTAAATTGTAGGAAGGCTAAATATTGAATCATGTATTTGCCCACCCCCTCAATCCTATCCGTTTACAGTCCTGGGCATTTCTCTTCCCAGAGCCATTGTCTTTCCATGTCGCCTATGGTGGGTCGTTTGCTACCTCTAAAAGGGTCTATTACGACCTGTAAGGCTGTAGGTGATCAGGTTTGCTTGATTGAATGTGAGTAACCGACTAATTAGTATGCGCAAAATATGCATAGGATTTTTTGGTTATTCTTTTTCTGTTATTTTAGAAGACTTTATCGTAGTTTTAAATTTAATAGCTCGTCTTAATTAAGTTGTTTTAATTGAGCCCAGGGACTTCTGTCCTATGGATATTTCTCTGTAGATGTCTTGCCATGTCTAACAACTCAATTGGTTTCCATCCCTGATGCCATGGAAGGCACATCCAGCAAGCCGGCTACTCAAAAGTTACCCGAGCTGTAAAAAGCACTGTTGTTTTACAAATACGCATGCATTAGTTATCACTTTTGAGTTTCCCTTAGTGCGCATCCTAACCCATCTAGAGATATGAGTGTCATTGCTAGTAGGCTGCCATGAAGTTCTATCGGGTATCAACTTGATTATGGGATGCAACTGGTCTATTCATATTTCGAAAACCTTTTGTTAATGAAAGCACTTGTCAACATGCCTGCTATTTTAATCGCAAAAGAAAAACATGCCTGCTATTTTATCCTTGTAGCCTTGTGTCCTAGTTCAGAGAAAAATGAACTCTCTTTTGCAGGATAAAACCACACAATGAAGCTGCCAAGAAAGGATTGGAGCGGTTGGAGAAGCAAATGAAGGTATTATAGGTCACAACGGCAGCTCCCTAATATTCACGAGCTGTAAGTTAAGAACCGTTGATTGCTCTGTTTCCCTTGTGCAGGGAATCGACCCGGATGCGCCCGAAGACGAAGACGATAACGAAGCCGACGACGTCGATGGCGACCAGGACGATGCTGAGCTTCTGTAGGGACCGTGGATAATAACAACGTCACATATCTGGAGACCCGATGTACGGCAGATGCTGAAGCTGTAACATGGCAATGCTGATGGAAGGCAGCCCACTGTGCTCTACCGGGTGCAGATCAAGGTTCCTAGGGTGGATCGTGCGGCGCAGCACGATGCTGTGTGCTGATGGCTTGTATTTCATGGGTGGGAAATTGGGAATTGTTGCGCAACGTCCTCTATGGCTTGGTAGGATAGGAGATGACCTGGTGTCATGGATATGGTGTTCGTTGTGAAAAGGAAGCCCCATGAGCTCAGCGAGTGCTTTGCTAACACCTGGTTTATATGATTTGAATGATCACTGTGAATTGTTTCTGTTATCCAGAAGGGATTACACTTAGCTGTAAAGTGTTTCTCGTGATCTCTTGGAGTATTGATCAATAGATGACATTTTACCAACAGTTGTAATATAAGGAAAAGTGATTCCTGCTTTGCTTGGGGCAACCTGCAAATGAGTCAAAACATCTGTGGGCCACACCCAAGTGACTATATTTACTCCTGTGAATTTTGTAAGTTCGGAAAATTATGATAGTTTGATACTTTTGTAAGTCTGAATTTATTTAAGTTTGGATAGTTTTAAAATTTCCAAGAATGTTTTTCGCCACCAGTAGTATAATGATTAAACACAAACCGATATCTATAGTAATTGAATTGCGGTGTTAGCGAAGGATAGGTGTGTTTGTATACATCGTGATAGAGCTTAGAAAGAAGACCATCAATCCACACACAGAGACAGAGATGCAGTACTTCAGACTCTTCAGTCCACCTCCGATGCAAACACGTACAGATCGATCCGCCCAAACCCTTAAATACTGTGAGGTGAAGAGGAAAAAAAAAAGGTGAGGCGGTATCTCCGTCTATATGAGCGGGCGGCACCACCATATCTCCAACGCACTTATTCATGAAAAGTTTCTAGCATTTGTTAGCTATCATTTGTTAATCATTGTTTGCTTAATGTCAACTATAGACAATTGTTTTGGATCACCTCATTCACATCATGTGCTTTGTATTACTATCTTGATCAAGATTATGTTGGTTGCTTGTCTCATCAAAAATTATTTTGTTATCACTTACCTACTCGAGTACGAACATGAGTTAAGCTTAGGGATGCTGATACGTGTCAAACGTATTTATAATTTTTGAGTGATCCATGCTAGTTTTGTGATGTTGTCACATGTTTTTAATATCATATTACATCATTTTTATGCATTTTGTCAGTCTAACCTATTGACAAGATGCCTAGTGCCAGTTCCCTGTTTTTGTGCTGAAATTGTTGCAGAAAGTTATTTCTGAAAATATTCTCGGAATTGGACGAAAATTTACGGAGATTTTTTATTGAAAGAATGAGGAAGGGAGCCAGAAGGACGACTCCAGGGGACCCACACAGGCCAGGGGCGGCCCCCTGCCGCGGCCTAGGGCCTACCCGCGGGTGGGACCTGTCCCTGTCCTGTGGGGCACCCCTCGGCCGCCTTCGACGCCTATAAAATCATCCTCGACCTAAAAACCCTAACCCCCGAAGGATTTTCCCAAATACGCAACATAGCTCCGCCGCCATCGCCGACAAGTTTCGGGGGTTCCTGTTCCGGCACCCTGCCGGGACGGGGATCGACCGCCGGGGCCATCTCCATCAACACCGCCGCTTCCTGCGATGAGGAGGGAGTAGTCCCTTACCGGGGCTGAGGCTTATACAAGTAGCTATGTGGTTATCTCTCATGATGTGATCTTCGTTGTGATCATGAGCTTTGTTAGTATAGTTGAATACATGATGTTTCCCTATGTGTAATGGGTATGATGTTGCTTAAGTGGTGTTATTTAGTACAATTTCTGGAGTCACCGTTGTGATCACGGTATCTCGGTGATAGTGTGGGTGCCGTGTGTGACTCTATGGATAATAGATTGAAAGGATTTTCATCATGAGTTTGTTCTTTATTATTGTTAGATTGAATAGATCATGAGGTTTCTTGATGCTTGTGTTATTGAAGAAAGAGACTATTCAAATAATAGGTTGTGATGTTTGTTAGTAATATGTTTGGATACGGATAGTGGCAGCATGAAGTGTCCATAGATGTGGAATACGAACTTTAAGGTGTGCTTTTCGTAGCCCTACGCAATTCTCATCCTATTTGATCCACAAAAGAATGATCTCCGAGTAACGTCTACCATGCATATATTTTTGTAGGAACTATCATGTGTTTAATTATGTTAATGATGTTGAGAGTAGTCACTAGTGAAAGCATGAAGCCTAGGCCTTGTTTTCAAGCATTGATACACCATTTTTAGTCACTTTTGTCACTTGTTTGCTTGATGCCATTTTTATTACAGAATTACAAAACCTTGTTTTACCATCCATATTACCCATATTTTAATATCTTTTCGCCGAACTAGTGCACCTATACAACTGACAATTGTATTAGGTGTGTTGGGGACACAAGAGACTTCTTGAATCTTAATTGCAGGGTTGTTTGAAAGAGATATCTTTGACCTCTACCTCCCGTGGATTCGATAAACCTTGGGTTCTCACTTAAGGGAAAATTGTCGCTGTCCTAGAAACCTCTGCGCTTGGAGGCCCAACAAGTCTACAAGAATAGAAGCGTGTAGTAGACATCAGAGGCACACTTCGCTGCAGTGACCGCGCGTTCTCCTACCCTATTCTCTCGAGCAAAACAAGCTAACGATCAAGACCATCAACGGTGTCGCGAGCTGCCGGCGTTGAGCGCCTAGCAGGTCAGGTGGGGACGCAAGACTTTGAACACTTGGCGGCGCACTTGGCGTGGGCAGAGAGGATGCATCCCTTGCCACAGAGCAGCCGCTTCTTGTGGCACTCCTCCTTGGTCAAGCAGCTCTTGGCCGCCGCATTCTTCTCCGCCTCCTTGCCGCTGCCCCCGCTCTCCCCCTTGCCGTGCTCCCCGCTGCTCCCGGTGTCGTTGTTGTCGTTGCCGCTGCCGGCGCAGGGCACCGTGCCCGGGTCGCCGCCCTGGATCGCCACGCCGCTCGTCGGCCTCGCCTCCATCGGCATCGCCGCGTGGCCGCTGCCGTCCTTCTTCTCCGCCGAACGGATGGACGCGGGCTCCGCCGAGGCGATGCGCGCGGCGGCAGGTTCCTCCTCTTGCGGCAGGATGCCGTGGGCGAGGTGGTCCACCGGCTTGTCGTCCTACGGCGTCTCCTCCAACGGCCTGATCGCCGCGGTCGCCGCGGCGGCGAGGTGCTCCACAGGCTTGTCGTCCTACGGCGTCTCCTCCAACGGCTTGATCGCCGTGGTGGCCATGGCGGCGAGGAGCACGAGGAGCAGCGCTACCCGGCACCGTCGCGAGGTCGCCTCGCTCTCCTGGCGCGCGCGTTTCGATTGTCCGGAGCTTGCTGCAGCCATGCAATCTCTGCTGCGCCGTTCAGGTCTAGTGGGGACGGACATGGAGGAGAGGAACGAGGTCGGGGAACGAGAGTGTGTTTCCTTCGTTGAAGATAGATCGGAGGGGTATTTTGGTCAGCCTAATTTTTTTAACGGAATAGTGTAACGGGGCTGACGGTAGTGGCATAGAAGGAAATAAAATAAAATTAGATGTTGTATAGGGAAACAAATTTTATCCAGTGTCAAATAAGGAACCTCATTTTAAGGGAGTGGCAAATAAGGAATTCTCTCTAGAAATATTAGCCTAGCAAGGAAGCAATCACGTACACGCTCGCCCGCTCGCCGGACCTCTCACACACTAGCAGATGTAGGAAGAGGTCTGAGCGCGACTACTCATTTCAAAAGAATTGGATAATAGTACAGGATATGTCCGCAATTTTACTCATTTCAGAACGGATGGAGCAACTTCCTAACATAGCTGTTGTAAACGTGTTTTCTTTAGGAAAACGCTTCTAATCATCCGGGGGATCGCACGCGACGCGTCCCCTGGGTCGAGCGAGCGACGCGTGTCCACGTACCCACACACGCATGACCACACTCCACCTTATCCTCTCGCAGTCGCGTCTTTCCATTCCCCTCTGCATTTTTCCCCTTGCAGCCACCGGCCATGGAACAAACCTCCGCCGCCTCCGCCGCCGCCTCCGCCGCCGCCTCTCCAAGCCACGCGACGCCGCCACCCCCACGGCCTTCGTCCGACTCGACTCCGCCGTGGACGACGCCGACGGGGCTAGCGAGATCGATGTCCACACGGACGCCGGAGGAGGCGTTCACGAGGAGGCCGAGCTCGCCGTGCTCCTCCCGTCGACGCATTCAAGGAGAGGGCCGGGAGATGTGGAGGGTGCCGGATGCAGGCATCATCTCCTCGGTTCCCCGCTCCATGCAGTCGGCGAGGGAGGAGCAATTGGTTGTCGATCTACGGCAAAGGGGAGGCGCCGGTGGCGGTGTGACGGTGCTGTGAAGCCAGGTCGTCGGTGCTGCGACAGCAGCCATGGACGGCCTCCTCTACAGCTACAGGTGTTGCCCTCCGCTCTCGAAGGCATCACCGATGCTACCAACGGAGGGCAGAGTTGCTACCGGCGGCGCGCCGCGGTGCTGCCCGACCTTAGGGGCGTTGCTGCCATGGGGGACGGCGGTGCTACCGCCCGTCGGCGTCGGCGGCGGTGCTGCCATGGCGGCCAGCGGTGCTCCCATAGGTCGCGGTGGTGCTGCTAGAGCAAAAATTTCGCTGATTTTGCGTCTTTTTTCTTCTTTCGGTGCAAATTTTTTGAAGCTTTGTAGCACAATTGTTTCTCTTTTGATGCAAATCCACAGATCATTTGTAGCAACATACTTTTTTTCTTGATTTTTGGTGCAAATGATTTGGAAGTTTGATAGCAATTTGTTTTCATTTTTAGCAAATCTGTAGAGCGTTTGTAGCAATCTTTCCTCTCAGAATGCAAATCCACATAATTGTTGTAGCAAATTTCTTTTTTCATATGCTGCAATTTTTTCTTCACGAGGTGATGCAAGTTTTCAGTGTGGTGCAAATTTTGGAAAGGATTGTAGCAAAAGTTTTCCTCTCTGGATGCAAATCCTCTTATATTATTGTAGCAAATTTCTTCTTTCACGTGCTGCAATCTTTTCTTCACGAGGTGCATTGTAGCAATTTTTCGCTTTTTTGAGGCTACCGACGGATGCCATATGTGCTACAAGTGGCATGCACCGATGCTACCGGGCCTTGGATGTCGCCCTCGCCGGATGGCGAGGACATCTTCTCCGGCGACGGCGTCTACTCCGGCGACGGCTTGTTCTCCGGCGACGGCGGGCGGAGCAACGGGGGATGGGAACTGGCTCTGCACGGCGCCATGGACGGGAGGGATTTGTTGGATTTTTTTTCGTGTGCGATAACGAAAACGTAGCGCCCTTATTTGCCGGGTCAATGGGACACGTGTCGGCCTCTCCACCCGGGGGATCGTGGGAAATTATCCCCCGGGGACGCTCAGCACTGTCCTTTTCTTTATTCATCACAAAAAGCCTCGTCTATATAATGTCGGATTTGTCAAAAGGACGCCTGCAACGACTGTGTGTTAGACGTCTTAATTTGTGTAGTTCAGAGACAATGAATATTTAGAGGCGCTCAATCCAAGCTCTTGTGTAGCCGAAAGATCATTCCTAAAATGAAATGAGCAATGCGGGCAAGGAGCTTTCTTTGTGGAGCCGAAATATCATTCCTAAAACGAAAGTGATCGACTTTTATGCAGCCCTACTTGTTATCCTTCAACTTGATATTTAGCAACCGGCAATTGTACGCTTATACCGGGCAGCATATTTCAAATATATTTCGTTTATAAAGTAGTGCTCTGCTTAAATAACAATCTTGTAGTACAGTGACGGTATTTATCGAGTGTCTTCTGTGGGTTGTACTTCAGTCGAAAATTAATCAGATAATTATGCAAGTGACCCAACAAGTTGTGAAAAAACCATATAATTAACAACTGAAGATGTCATAGAGCTAGCTACCATACAATAGTAATAATATTGAATTACAGGCAATTCAACTATATCCAGATGTTGGTAGAAAATCTTCAATAGTAACAATATTTAATTACCATACAGTAGTGATAATATTGAATTACTCCTAATCGAATGCTTGTTTTACAATCAGCCAACACATATCCTAATTAACATGCGGCAAGTGTAAATCGTTATGCATGCTACAGTAGTTCTTTATCTATAATAACATCCTTGAATTTTATATATCTTGAAAATAATAATTTCTCTACTTTATGTTCATACATACATATATATATATATATATATATATATATATATATATATATATATATGTATATATAGTGAAAATCGTAGACGAACCATAAAAATACAATCTAGTAAATATTCGTGAACCAAGAATTATGTTAAAGGGAAGGCACGTTCTCGCCGCAACTGCTCCTGGATCTCGGCCACCCTCCTTAATTCAGCCTCCGGTCGGGGGTAGTCATGCGGCCAGTACCCGCAGCAAACAGCTCCGAATTCCTCCATGGTGAGGTCGGCGAAGCCATTGATGCCTTGGCTGCTACTGTGGACCCCGACGGCGTATCCGGCGTTGTGCCGATCGACGTCGCGGAGGCCGTCCTTGAACACGGCGTACCGGCGCTCCTCGTAGATAGAATCTGGAGCTGTAGGCCATGTAGAACTCGGCCTTCCACGCCACGAAGATCCGGCGCGTCTCCTCCTCGCTCCTCTCCGTGTCGCAGCCCAAGCCAGGGTAGCCGGCGTCGTGCCACCACCGGTCGACCCCTCCGAGGCGGTACTTGAACACGGTGTATCCGCGCTCCTCCTCGGCGACGGAGGTGTAGATGATGCCGTGCTCGGTGTTCCACCGCACGAAGATCCGCCGCAAGTCCTCCTCGCTTCTCTCCACCGTGTACGACGACGACGTCTCCCTGCTGTCGTCCGATGTGATGTTCGTGGCTGCCGCCGCGAGTGACGCTAGCAGCAGAAGCAGCAGCGCTGCTGCCGCCATGATCCTCATCACAACGGGAAGAGGCGGTGTTCCGGGATGGTAGCTGGATCTCTCGTCGAAACGTAGGATCGATCTATCTATCTATGTTTTGGATTGTCGATTGATCGGTGATGTATATTTAAAGGCTCGGCGAAGACCGGGACGTACAGGAATCGTATGCTGATCGAGTACGTATCGAACTGCTCTTAGTAGACACGGTCACGTCATGTATACTGTTAGGGATAGAATTTGTTTTTGACCGTGTGGTTACGAACTATACACAGATTCCTAGCCGGCTACGACGATCTTCCAGTCCGCCTTCTCCACAAATATATGCTACGAGTAGTTCCAAGTTAGGTTAGGTATAGTTTGGACCATCCATACAGGCGGTCACCATGCATGACGAACATAATCTCCAATTACCATGAGCTGCCGAGCAGCAGCTAGCTCGGCGTCGACGGAGACCACCAAACGGAAGTCGCTGGCCGAGGCATCGGTGGAGTACGTCGATGACGTCTGCCACAAAGTCTTTATGGGTACTACCTCTGTTCCGTAAAAGAAGGCGTATAAATTTTAGCAAAAGTCAAACCATATAAAGTTTGGTATCAAGCATAATTCCATCTTGATTGGGGATGTGTACGTCTATCAATCCATGAATTGAGGCTAGGGCTCCCCGTTTTTCGAAAAAATAAATAAGCCAATCCATGAATTATATACGATGGGCATGTCTTCTTGTTGTGTGCACGCAGCACGTATTTGTCAGTCTGGTGATGATCACCTTCTTTGCCATCTCGGCCTCCGGGTTGGCCGGATCGGCACAACGTCATCATCACCGCCATCGTCCACTTGTACTCCATGGTCATTGTCAACCTAGTGCTCATCAGACGTCGGGACGACGAGATGAGGCAATGGGAACTCGAAGCATGCAAAGGGATCAGCACGCCCGGTACAGGGTTAGAGACCACGGTACATAATAAATACTACCTCAGTTCCATAATACAACTCTTTTTAGCAAGCTAAATTAACTTTCTAAAAAGGCTTATATCGTGGAACGGAGGAGTAGCTAATATGCAGGTTTTGTTTTCCTATATATTTTGTTGTACGTCATGTATTCACACATTGTTCTCTGCATACAGTTGACAGCGATGTTGATGCTGGTCGAACCGTGATTGGGATAATCTCTCTTTTAGTCGCCTTCTTCGTCTTTCACCCTGATCGTCTCTAAGCTGTATACACATACGGTAGCTAGCAAACAGATCAATGTGATTTGCGGCAACACTGCTGTTTATGAAATTCTTCTGAAGTATGGTAGCCACTACGGGAAACAGCTGATTTGCCGACGGTAAAAAGCTATGCCGACGGTGAAATGTCGGGGCCGTCGGCACAACATAGATACGCCGACGGTCAAAATATAACCGTCGGCATCGCACCATCGTCGGCGTACCGGGGGCTATGCCGACGGTCACCATTAGTGTACGTAGGACTAAGCCGACGGTTACCGTCGGGCTACAGCGGCCGTCGGCATAGCTCTCCTCTACATGGCCCTCCGACTACGGCGCATCGACGGCGTCAGACTGGGCGAACGGAGGACAATCTAAGCCGACGGTAATACCGTCGGCTTAGACCTGTCAGATCTATGCCGACGGTATTACCGTCGGCTTAACTCTTTTTCTTTTCTTTTGTTTATGAGATCAACTTCGTACTATTAATTTAAGTCTGTCAGATCTATGCCGACGGTACTACCGTCGGCTTAGCACTTTCCCTTTTTTAGATCCACTTGGTATTATTATATCATGCCTGTCACATCTATGCCGACGGTTACACCGTCGGCTTAGCTATTTTCCTTCGTGCTACCAATTTATGCGTGTCGAATCTACTGCCAAATTACAATTAATTTTAATGCCATAATCTAATATTTTTTGCAAAACGTTAACCACCTTCTCTCCTCTTGCCAGTACACCATGCGCCAACAGAGGCTGCACTTAGAGGAGAAAACTCCCCCTTTCGGTAGACCGGAGGGAATTTTGCGATAAGTATAATAGTGTGGTGTTAGGTTGAAAGAAGCAACATCGAACTCCCAAGTGTGACCCGCCTCATGGACGACACTTACTCCGTAGAGACGTTGTGCAATTAGAGGTGAAAACTCCCCCTTTCGGTAGACCGGAAGGAATCTTGCGATAGAATGGGACAAAACCTGGTTTTAAATGTTACTATGTCCTACCATAACACAACCAAATAAAAAATTCCATTGGTCAACCCCCTTCCGAAGCCCGTGGAAGGGGTAGACGACATGGTTGACTTTCGGTCAAAGAGTTGGGGTTTCAACTGAAGCGGGGGCTCCAGAGCATCGGAATCTGACCAAATCATGCATGGGTCCTACATATAGGTATAATAGTGTGGTGTTAGGTTGAAAGAGGCAACATCAAACTCCCAAGTGTGACCCGCCTCACAGACGACACTTACTCCGTAGAGACGTTCTGCACTTAGAGGTGAAAACTCCCCCTTTCGGTAGACCGGAAGGAATCTTGCGATAGAATGGGCCAAAACCTGGTTTTAAATGTTCCTGTGTCCTACAATAACACAACCAAACAAAAAATTCCATTGGTCTACCCCCTTCCGAGGCCCGTGGAAGGGGTAGACGACACGGTTGACTTCCGGTCAAAGGGTTGGGGTTTCGCCCGAAGCGGGGCTCCGGAGCATCGGAATCCCACCGAATCATGCATTGGTCCCACATATAAGTATAATAGTGTGGTGTTAGGTTGAAAGAAGCAACATCAAACTCCAAAGTGTGACCCGCCTCACAGACGACAACTCCGTAGAGACGTTCTGCACTTAGAGGTGAAAACTCCCCTTTCGGTAGACCGGAAGGAATCTTGCGATAGAATGGGCCAAAACCTGGTTTTAAATGTTCCTATGTCCTACCCTAACACAACCAAACAAAAAATTCCATTGGTCTACCCCCTTCCGAGGCCCGTGGAAGGGGTAGACGACATGGTTGACTTCCAGTCAAATGGTTGGGGTTTCACATGAAGCGGGGGCTCCGGAGCATCGGAATCCGACCGAATCATGCATGGGTCCCACATATAGGTATAATAGTGTGGTGTTAGGTTGAAAGAGGAAACATCAAACTCCCAAGTGTGACCCGCCTCACAGACGACACTTACTCCATAGAGACGTTCTGCACTTAGAGGTGAAAACTCCCCCTTTCGGTAGACCGGAAGGAATCTTGCGATAGAATGGGCCAAAACCTGGATTTAATGTTCCTATGTCCTACCCTAACACAACCAAAGCAAAAAATTCCATTTGTCTACTCACTTCCGAGGCCCGCGGAAGGGGCAGACGACATGGTTGACTTCCAGTCAAAGGGTTGGGTTTCACCTGAAGCGGGGGCTTCGAAGCATCGGAATCCGACCGAATCATGCATGGATCCCACATATAGGTATAATAGTGTGGTGTTAGGTTGAAAGAGGCAACATCAAACTCCCAAGTGTGACCCGCGCGCCTCACGGACGACAGTTACTCCGTAGAGACGTTCTGTAATTAGAGGTTAAAACTGACCCTTTCCGTAGACCGGAAGGAATCTTGCGATAGAATGGGCCAAAACCTGGTTTTAAATGTTCCTATGTCCTACCCTAACACAACCAAACAAAAAATTCCATTGGTCTACCCCATTCCAAGGCCCGTGGAAGGGGTAGACGGCACGGTTGACTTCGAGTCAAAGGCTTGGGGTTTCGCCCGAAGCGGGGGCTCTGGAGCATCGGAATCCCACCGAATCATGCATTGGTACCACATAGAAGTATAATAGTGTGGTGTTAGGTTGAAAGAGGCAACATTAAACTCCCAAGTGTGACCCGCCTCAAGGACGACACTTACTCCATAGAGACGTTGTACAATTAGAGGTGAAAACTCCCACTTTCGGTAGACCGGAGGGAATCTTGCGATAGAATGGGACAAAACCTGGTTTTAAATGTTACTATGTCCTACCATAACACAACCAAACAAAAAATTCCATTGGTCTACCCCCTTGCGAGGCCCGTGGAAGGGGTAGACGGCATGGTTGACTTCCGGTCAAAGAGTTGGGGTTTCAACTGAAGCGGGGGCTCCGGAGCATCGGAATCCGACCAAATCATGAATGGGTCCCACATATAGGTATAATAGTGTGGTGTTAGGTTGAAAGAGGAAACAACAAACTCCCACGTGTGACCCGCCTCTCAGACGACACTTACTCCGTAGAGACGTTCTGCACTTACAGGTGAAAACTCCCCCTTTCGGTAGACCGGAAGGAATCTTGCGATAGAATGGGCCAAAACCTGGTTTTAAATGTTCCTATGTCCTACACTAACACAACCAAACAAAAAATTCCATTGGTCTACCCCCTTCCGAGGCCCGTGGAAGGGGTAGACGACACGGTTTACTTCCGGTCAAAGGGTTGGGGTTTCGCCCGAAGCGGGGCTCCGGGGCATCGGAATCCCACCGAATCATGCATTGGTCCCACATATAAGTATAATAGTGTGGTGTTAGGTTGAAAGAGGCAACATTAAACTCCAAAGTGTGACCCGCCTCAGAGACGACAACTCCGTAAAAACGTTCTGCACTTAGAGGTGAAAACTCCCCTTTCGGTAGACCGGAAGGAATCTTGCGATAGAATGGGCCAAAACCTGGTTTTAAATGTTCCTATGTCCTACCCTAACACAACCAAACAAAAATTCCATTGGTCTACCACCTTCCGAGGCCCGTGGAAGGGGTAGACGACATGGTTGACTACCAGTCAAATGGTTGGGGTTTCACATGAAGCGGGGGCTCCGGAGCATCGGAATCCGACCAAATCATGAATGGGTCCCACATATAGGTATAATAGTGTGGTGTTAGGTTGAAAGAGGAAACAGCAAACTCCCAAGTGTGACCCGCCTCACAGACAACACTTACTCTGTAGAGACGTTCTGCACTTTGAGGTGAAAACTCCCCCTTTCGGTAGACCGGAAGGAATCTTGCGATAGAGTGGGCGAAAACCTGGTATTAAATGTTCCTATGTCCGACCCTAACACAACCAAACAAAAATTCCATTTGTCTACCCACTTCCGAGGCCCGCGGAAGGGGCAGACGACATGGTTGACTTCCAGTCAAAGGGTTGGGGTTTCACCTGAAGCGGGGGCTCCGAAGCATCGGAATCCGACCGAATCATGCATGGATCCCACATATCTTCTATATCTAAATAGCAAACCCCCACTACTAGATTTCTCTACACATGCATGCTTCCACATCACCTCTATTATTGACAGCCATATGATTGAAATCGTGTGACATCAACTCAAGCACGTACGTTTGACAGCCCATGTCTTCTTCGCCCTTGCAGCGACTCCAAGTAGTAACTCCTCCGGGAGACCAAACGACGACAGATTTCCTCTCCCAAACGATCTTAGTAAGAAACGTACGCACGACCAGCACGACGCATGTGAAACTGATGAAGCGCTGAGGGGGCTATTCATCTTCTCTTCTCTTCTCAGTATTTTAACCGCTCGCCTACCTGAAGTGGGTGCGTCTTATCTACATCTAGCTCATGGTCTGCACCCCCTTCCTGGCCGCTTCATCGTCTCCCTTTCCTTGGAGGCGCCGCTGACGCCGTCTAGCTAGGGAGCCTCCTCCAACCCTCGCTGGCAGCATCTCGCATATCAGTCCGATGTATCTCGACAACGACAAAGCCAAGATCATTCCTTCTATGTACGTACCTTTCTCTACTGCGGACGGGACCATTCATGCATTTCTGTAGGTTCGTTTTCTCTCCAGCAATGTGAATCTAACGGGCTAGCCTACCTTTATCCGTTTACTTTTCCGCATGGCCATTACCTTTTGATGTACTGATTAATAATCATGCTTTCCTACAGTTCAGTATGGATGTTACATACGGAGTACAGTACATTTTTGTGCTTGGTCAGTGCCCGAGGTGTATTGTGAATATGCTCCCGGTCGGCGAGCTACTTAGTCACAGTTTTGATTTGGTGCATGTATTAAATAATGTATTCTGCTTTACAATTTTGTTCCAGAGCCGTTGTTGGGGCACGACAGATGTGCTTAAACGAGCATGCTTGCTAAATGCTCGAAGAAATGTCTCAGCGATTGCTGAATTCTTGCTTGCTAGATGCTAATGAAATAGTTTTACGGTGGTTGACAATTTTAGAGACCATCCATCAGTTTGATATAACGGTGTTAAAATAGACGGAACCAGACTGACTGACCGTCTATTTTATCATGTTCAAATTTTTAGTGCTTTAGATGTCAATTATCAAGCGAGATTCCAAACTGATTGACCTGATACAAATGCACTTCGGTGCTTTCTCCCCAAAACTCCTTTTGTCTTGATTATGTCTATCCAATTGTAATGCAGTATCCATATCAATTTTTGTCGTAGAATTTCCTATTAGTTTCGGCTAACTGATTATATCCTAGATCAATATTGAACCTATATTACTATGGAAGAGGAATCGGTGTTGAATCTTTTTGATGGCCTGAAGAAGGAAATGAAAGAGCTATCATCCTAACATATAACATCAACGGGTAATGTCTATTCGATTCTTTTGCACAACTTTTGTTCTCTAAATGATTTTCCTTTTAATATTTAGCCTTTTTAGGTCCTCCAGGGCAAGAAGATGCCAAGTTGATTAAGTTGTTTAAACATTGAACAAATATTTCTCGATGTAATTTTTTTTACTTCTGCGTACCTAATCATCCATGGTGTCGTCACCAAGATGTAGCAGGTCTTTTACTAACATTTTGCATTATGGTATATGTAACCCATTCAATATACATTGTCTGTATTTAAGGTGTCCAATAGTACACACCTACAGAACTATGTTTTACAAACAATCACACAGTTGATACTTAATTCATTATTTTCGTAAACCAGCCATCTTTCACAAGAATTTCCGCGGCAACGTGCGGAGTATTTATCTAGTAGGTATAATAGTGTGGTGTTAGGTTGAAAGAGGCAACATCAAACTCCCAAGTGTGACCCGCGCGCCTCACGGACGACACTTACTCCGTAGAGACGTTCTGTAATTAGAGGTTAAAACTCACCCTTTCCGTAGACCGGAAGGAATCTTGCGATAGAATGGGCCAAAACCTGGTTTTAAATGTTCCTATGTCCTACCCTAACACAACCAAACAAAAAATTCCATTGGTCTACCCCATTCCGAGGCCCGTGGAAGGGGTAGACGGCACGGTTGACTTCGAGTCAAAGGCTTGGGGTTTCGCCCGAAGCGGGGGCTCCGGAGCATCGGAATCCCACCGAATCATGCATTGGTCCCACATAGAAGTATAATAGTGTGGTGTTAGGTTGAAAGAGGCAAAATCAAACTCCCAAGTGTGACCCGCCTCACGGACGACACTTACTCCGTAGAGACGTTGTGCAATTAGAGGTGAAAACTCCCACTTTCGGTAGACCGGAAGGAATCTTGCGATAGAATGGAACAAAACCTGGTTTCAAATGTTACTATGTCCTACCATAACACAACCAAACAAAAAATTCCATTGGTCTACCCCCTTCCGAGGCCCGTGGAAGGGGTAGACGGCATGGTTGACTTCCGGTCAAAGAGTTGGGGTTTCAACTGAAGCGGGGGCTCCGCAGCATCGGAATCTGACCAAATCATGCATGGGTCCCACATATAGGTATAATAGTGTGGTGTTAGTTTGAAAGAGGCAACATCAAACTCCCAAGCGTGACCCGCCTCACAGACGACACTTACTCCGTAGAGACGTTCTGCACTAACAGTTGAAAACTCCCCCTTTCAGTAGACCGGAAGGAATCTTGCGATAGAATGGGCCAAAACCTGGTTTTAAATGTTCCTGTGTCCTACACTAACACAACCAAACAAAAAATTCCATTGGTCTACCCCCTTCCGAGGCCCGTGGAAGGGGTAGACGACATGGTTAACTTCCGGTCAAAGGGTTGGGGTTTCGCCCGAAGCGGGGCTCCGGGGCATCGGAATCCCACCGAATCATGCATTGGTCCCACATATAAGTATAATAGTGTGGTGTTAAGTTGAAAGAGGCAACATTAAACTCCAAAGTGTGATCCGCCTCACAGACGACAACTCCGTAAAGACGTTGTGCACTTAGAGGTGAAAACTCCCCTTTCGGTAGACCGGAAGGAATCTTACTATAGAATGGGTCAAAACCTGGTTTTAAATGTTCCTATATCCTACCCTAACACAACCAAACAAAAAATTCCATTGGTCTACCCCCTTCCGAGGCCCTTGGAAGGGGTAGACGACATGGTTGACTTCCAGTCAAATGGTTGGGGTTTCACATGAAGCGGGGGCTCCGGAGCATCGGAATCCGACCGAATCATGCATGGGTCCCACATATAGGTATAATAGTGTGGTGTTAGGTTGAAAGAGGCAACATCAAACTCCCAAGTGTGACCCGCCTCACATACGACACTTACTCCGTAGAGACGTTCTGCACTTAGAGGTGAAAACTCCCCCTTTCGGTAGACCGGAAGGAATCTTGCGATAGAATGGGCGAAAACCTGGTTTTAAATGTTCATATGCCCTACCCTAACACAACCAAACAAAAAATTCCATTTGTCTACCCACTTCAGAGGCCCGCGGAAGGGGTAGACGACATGGTTGACTTCCAGTCAAAGGGTTGGGGTTTCACCTGAAGCGGGGGCTCCGAAGCATCGGAATCCGACCGAATCATGCATGGATCCCACATATAGGTATAATAGTGTGGTGTTAGGTTGAAAGAGGCAACATCAAACTCCCAAGTGTGACCCGCCTCACAGACGACACTTAATCCGTAGAGACATTCTGCACTTACAGGTGAAAACTCCCCCTTTCGGTAGACCGGAAGGAATCTTGCGATAGAATGGGCCAAAACCTGGTTTTAAATATTCCCATGTCCTACACTAACACAACCAAACAAAAAATTCCATTGGTCTACCCCCTTCCGAGGCCCGTGGAAAGGGTAGACGACACGGTTAACTTCCGGTCAAAGGGTTGGGGTTTCGCCCGAAGCGGGGCTCCGGGGCATCGGAATCCCACCGAATCGTGCATTGGTCCCACATATAAGTATAATAGTGTGGTGTTAGGTTTAAAGAGGCAACATTAAACTCCAAAGTGTGACCCGCCTCAGAGACGACAACTCCGTAAAAACGTTCTGCACTTAGAGGTAAAAACTCCCCTTTCGGTAGACCGGAAGGAATCTTGCGATAGAATGGGCCAAAACCTGGTTTTAAATGTTCCTATGTCCTACCCTAACACAACCAAACAAAAAATTCCATTGGTCTACCACCTTCCGAGGCCCGTGGAAGGGGTAGACGACATGGTTGACTACCAGTCAAATGGTTGGGGTTTCACATGAAGCGGGGGCTCCGGAGCATCGGAATCCGACCAAATCATGAATGGGTCCCACATATAGGTATAATAGTGTGGTGTTAGGTTGAAAGAGGAAACAGCAAACTCCCAAGTGTGACCCGCCTCACAGACAACACTTACTCTGTAGAGACGTTCTGCACTTTGAGGTGAAAACTCCCCCTTTCGGTAGACCGGAAGGAATCTTGCGATAGAGTGGGCGAAAACCTGGTATTAAATGTTCCTATGTCCGACCCTAACACAACCAAACAAAAATTCCATTTGTCTACCCACTTTCGAGGCCCGCGGAAGGGGCAGACGACATGGTTGACTTCCAGTCAAAGGGTTGGGGTTTCACCTGAAGCGGGGGCTCCGAAGCATCGGAATCCGACCGAATCATGCATGGATCCCACATATCTTCTATATCTAAATAGCAAACCCCCACTACTAGATTTCTCTACACATGCATGCTTCCACATCACCTCTATTATTGACAGCCATATGATTGAAATCGTGTGACATCAACTCAAGCACGTACGTTTGACAGCCCATGTCTTCTTCGCCCTTGCAGCGACTCCAAGTAGTAACTCCTCCGGGAGACCAAACGACGACAGATTTCCTCTCCCAAACGATCTTAGTAAGAAACGTACGCACGACCAGCACGACGCATGTGAAACTGATGAAGCGCTGAGGGGGCTATTCATCTTCTCTTCTCTTCTCAGTATTTTAACCGCTCGCCTACCTGAAGTGGGTGCGTCTTATCTACATCTAGCTCATGGTCTGCACCCCCTTCCTGGCCGCTTCATCGTCTCCCTTTCCTTGGAGGCGCCGCTGACGCCGTCTAGCTAGGGAGCCTCCTCCAACCCTCGCTGGCAGCATCTCGCATATCAGTCCGATGTATCTCGACAACGACAAAGCCAAGATCATTCCTTCTATGTACGTACCTTTCTCTACTGCGGACGGGACCATTCATGCATTTCTGTAGGTTCGTTTTCTCTCCAGCAATGTGAATCTAACGGGCTAGCCTACCTTTATCCGTTTACTTTTCCGCATGGCCATTACCTTTTGATGTACTGATTAATAATCATGCTTTCCTACAGTTCAGTATGGATGTTACATACGGAGTACAGTACATTTTTGTGCTTGGTCAGTGCCCGAGGTGTATTGTGAATATGCTCCCGGTCGGCGAGCTACTTAGTCACAGTTTTGATTTGGTGCATGTATTAAATAATGTATTCTGCTTTACAATTTTGTTCCAGAGCCGTTGTTGGGGCACGACAGATGTGCTTAAACGAGCATGCTTGCTAAATGCTCGAAGAAATGTCTCAGCGATTGCTGAATTCTTGCTTGCTAGATGCTAATGAAATAGTTTTACGGTGGTTGACAATTTTAGAGACCATCCATCAGTTTGATATAACGGTGTTAAAATAGACGGAACCAGACTGACTGACCGTCTATTTTATCATGTTCAAATTTTTAGTGCTTTAGATGTCAATTATCAAGCGAGATTCCAAACTGATTGACCTGATACAAATGCACTTCGGTGCTTTCTCCCCAAAACTCCTTTTGTCTTGATTATGTCTATCCGATTGTAATGCAGTATCCATATCAATTTTTGTCGTAGAATTTCCTATTAGTTTCGGCTAACTGATTATATCCTAGATCAATATTGAACCTATATTACTATGGAAGAGGAATCGGTGTTGAATCTTTTTGATGGCCTGAAGAAGGAAATGAAAGAGCTATCATCCTAACATATAACATCAACGGGTAATGTCTATTCGATTCTTTTGCACAACTTTTGTTCTCTAAATGATTTTCCTTTTAATATTTAGCCTTTTTAGGTCCTCCAGGGCAAGAAGATGCCAAGTTGATTAAGTTGTTTAAACATTGAACAAATATTTCTCGATGTAATTTTTTTTACTTCTGCGTACCTAATCATCCATGGTGTCGTCACCAAGATGTAGCAGGTCTTTTACTAACATTTTGCATTATGGTATATGTAACCCATTCAATATACATTGTCTGTATTTAAGGTGTCCAATAGTACACACCTACAGAACTATGTTTTACAAACAATCACACAGTTGATACTTAATTCATTATTTTCGTAAACCAGCCATCTTTCACAAGAATTTCCGCGGCAACGTGCGGAGTATTTATCTAGTAGGTATAATAGTGTGGTGTTAGGTTGAAAGAGGCAACATCAAACTCCCAAGTGTGACCCGCGCGCCTCACGGACGACACTTACTCCGTAGAGACGTTCTGTAATTAGAGGTTAAAACTCACCCTTTCCGTAGACCGGAAGGAATCTTGCGATAGAATGGGCCAAAACCTGGTTTTAAATGTTCCTATGTCCTACCCTAACAAAACCAAACAAAAAATTCCATTGGTCTACCCCATTCCGAGGCCCGTGGAAGGGGTAGACGGCACGGTTGACTTCGAGTCAAAGGCTTGGGGTTTCGCCCGAAGCGGGGGCTCCGGAGCATCGGAATCCCACCAAATCATGCATTGGTCCCACATAGAAGTATAATAGTGTGGTGTTAGGTTGAAAGAGGCAAAATCAAACTCCCAAGTGTGACCCGCCTCACGGACGACACTTACTCCGTAGAGACGTTGTGCAATTAGAGGTGAAAACTCCCACTTTCGATAGACCGGAAGGAATCTTGCGATAGAATGGAACAAAACCTGGTTTCAAATGTTACTATGTCCTACCATAACACAACCAAACAAAAAATTCCATTGGTCTACCCCCTTCCGAGGCCCGTGGAAGGGGTAGACGGCATGGTTGACTTCCGGTCAAAGAGTTGGGGTTTCAACTGAAGCGGGGGCTCCGCAGCATCGGAATCTGACCAAATCATGCATGGGTCCCACATATAGGTATAATAGTGTGGTGTTAGTTTGAAAGAGGCAACATCAAACTCCCAAGCGTGACCCGCCTCACAGACGACACTTACTCCGTAGAGACGTTCTGCACTAACAGTTGAAAACTCCCCCTTTCAGTAGACCGGAAGGAATCTTGCGATAGAATGGGCCAAAACCTGGTTTTAAATGTTCCTGTGTCCTACACTAACACAACCAAACAAAAATTCCATTGGTCTACCCCCTTCCGAGACCCGTGGAAGGGGTAGACGACATGGTTAACTTCCGGTCAAAGGGTTGGGTTTCGCCCGAAGCGGGGCTCCGGGGCATCGGAATCCCACCGAATCATGCATTGGTCCCACATATAAGTATAATAGTGTGGTGTTAAGTTGAAAGAGGCAACATTAAACTCCAAAGTGTGATCCGCCTCACAGACGACAACTCCGTAAAGACGTTGTGCACTTAGAGGTGAAAACTCCCCTTTCGGTAGACCGGAAGGAATCTTACTATAGAATGGGTCAAAACCTGGTTTTAAATGTTCCTATATCCTACCCTAACACAACCAAACAAAAAATTCCATTGGTCTACCCCCTTCCGAGGCCCTTGGAAGGGGTAGACGACATGGTTGACTTCCAGTCAAATGGTTGGGGTTTCACATGAAGCGGGGGCTCCGGAGCATCGGAATCCGACCGAATCATGCATGGGTCCCACATATAGGTATAATAGTGTGGTGTTAGGTTGAAAGAGGCAACATCAAACTCCCAAGTGTGACCCGCCTCACAGACGACACTTACTCCGTAGAGACGTTCTGCACTTAGAGGTGAAAACTCCCCCTTTCGGTAGACCGGAAGGAATCTTGCGATAGAATGGGCGAAAACCTGGTTTTAAATGTTCCTATGTCCTACCCTAACACAACCAAACAAAAAATTCCATTTGTCTACCCACTTCCGAGGCCCGTGAAAGGGGTAGACGACATGGGTGACTTCCAGTCAAAGGGTTGGGGTTTCACCTGAAGCGGGGCTCCGAAGCATCGGAATCCGACCGAATCATGCATGGATCCCACATATAGGTATAATAGTGTGGTGTTAGGTTGAAAGAGACAACATCAAACTCCCAAGTGTGACCCGCGCGCCTCACGGACGACACTTACTCCGTAGAGACGTTCTGCACTTAGAGGTGAAAACTCCCCCTTTCGGTAGACCGGAAGGAATCTTGTGATAGAATGGGCCAAAACCTGGTTTTAAATGTTCCTATGTCCTACCCTAAAACAACCAAACAAAAATTCCATTGGTCTACCCCTTTCCGAGGCCCGTGAAAGGGGTAGACGGCACGGTTGACTTTGAGTCAAAGGCTTGGGGTTTTGCCCGAAGCGGGGGCTTCGGAGCATCGGAATCCCACCGAATCATGCATTGGTCACACATAGAAGTATAATAGTGTGGTGTTAGGTTGAAAGAGGCAACATCAAACTCCCAAGTGTGACCCGCCTCACAGACGACACTTGCTCCGTAGAGACGTTTTGCACTTAGAGGTGAAAACTCCCCTTTCGATAGACCGGAAGGAATCTTGCGATAGAATGGGACAAAACCTGGTTTTAAATGTTACTATGTCCTACCATAACAGAACCAAACAAAAAATTCCATTGGTCTACCCCCTTCCGAGGCCCGTGGAAGGGGTAGACGGCATGGTTGACTTCCGATCAAAGAGTTGGGGTTTCAACTAAAGCGGGGGCTCCGGAGCATCGGAATCTGACCAAATCATGCATGGTCCCACATATATGTATAATAGTGTGGTGTTAGGTTGAAAGAGGCAACATCAAACTCCCAAGTGTGACCCGCCTCACAGACGACACTTACTCCGTAGAGACGTTCTGCACTTACAGGTGAAAACTCCCCCTTTCGGTAGACCGGAAGGAATCTTGCGATAGAATGGGCCAAAACCTGGTTTTAAATGTTCCTATGTCCTACACTAACACAACCAAACAAAAAATTCCATTGGTCTACCCCCTTCCGAGGCCCGTGGAAGGGGTAGACGACACGGTTAACTTCCGGTCAAAGGGTTGGGGTTTCGCCCGAAGCGGGGCTCCGGAGCATCGGAATCCGACCAAATCATGCATGGGTCCCACATATAGGTATAATAGTGTGGTGTTAGGTTGAAAGAGGCAACATCAAACTCCCAAGTGTGACCCGCCTCACAGACGACACTTACTCTGTAGAGACGTTCTGCACTTAGAGGTGAAAACTCCCCTTTCAGTAGACCGGAAGGAATCTTGCGATAGAATGGGTGAAAACCTGGTTTTAAATGTTCCTATGTCCTACCCTAACACAACCAAACAAAAATTTCCATTTTTCTACCCACTTCCGAGGCCCGTGGAAGGGGTAGACGACATGGTTGACTTCCAGTCAAAGGGTTGGGGTTTCACCTGAAGCGGGGACTCCGGAGCATCGGAATCCGACCGAATCATGCATGGGTCCCACATATAGGTATAATAGTGTGGTGTTAGGTTGAAAGAGGCAACATCAAACTCCCAAGTGTGACCCGCCTCATAGACGACAACTCCATAGAAACGTTCTGCACTTAGAGGTGAAAACTCCCCTTTCGGTAGACCGGAAGGAATCTTGCGATAGAATGGGCCAAAACCTGGTTTTAAATGTTCCTATGTCCTACCCTAACACAACCAAACAAAAAATTCCATTGGTCTACCCCCTTCCGAGGCCCGTGGAAGGGGTAGACGACATGGTTGACTTCCAGTCAAATGGTTGGGGTTTCACATGAAGCGGGGGCTCCGGAGCATCGGAATCCGACCAAATCATGAATGGGTCCCACATATAGGTATAATAGTGTGGTGTTAGGTTGAAAGAGGAAACATCAAACTCCAAGTGTGACCCGCCTCACAGACGACAGTTACTCTGTAGAGACGTTCTGCACTTTGAGGTGAAAACTCCCCCTTTCGGTAGACCGGAAGGAATCTTGCGATAGAGTGGGCGAAAACCTGGTATTAAATGTTCCTATGTCCGACCCTAACACAACCAAACAAAAATTCCATTTGTCTACCCACTTCCGAGGCCCGCAGAAGGGGCAGACGACATGGTTGACTTCCAGTCAAAGGGTTGGGGTTTCACCTGAAGCGGGGGCTCCGAAGCATCGGAATCCAACCGAATCATGCATGGATCCCACATATAGGTATAATAGTGTGGTGTTAGGTTGAAAGAGGCAACATCAAACTCCCAAGTGTGACCCGCGTGCCTCACGGACGACACTTACTCCGTAGAGACGTTCTGTAATTAGAGGTTAAAACTCACCCTTTCCGTAGACCGGAAGGAATCTTGCGATAGAATGGGCCAAAACCTGGTTTTAAATGTTCCAATGTCCTACCCTAACACAACCAAACAAAAAATTCCATTGGTCTACCCCATTCCGAGGCCCGTCGAAGGGGTAGATGGCACGGTTGACTTCGAGTCAAAGGCTTGGGGTTTCGCCCGAAGCGGGGGCTCCGGAGCATCGGAATCCCACCGAATCATGCATTGGTCCCACATAGAAGTATAATAGTGTGGTGTTAGGTTGAAAGAGGCAAAATCAAACTCCCAAGTGTGACCCGCCTCACGGACGACACTTACTCCGTAAAGACGTTGTGCAATTAGAGGTGAAAACTCCCACTTTCGGTAGACCGGAAGGAATCTTGCGATAGAATGGAACAAAACCTGGTTTTAAATGTTACTATGTCCTACCATAACACAACCAAACAAAAAATTCCATTGGTCTACCCCCTTCCGAGGCCCGTGGAAGGGGTAGGCGGCATGGTTGACTTCCGGTCAAAGAGTTGGGGTTTCAACTGAAGCGGGGGCTCCGCAGCATCGGAATCTGACCAAATCATGCATGGGTCCCACATATAGGTATAATAGTGTGGTGTTAGTTTGAAAGAGGCAACATCAAACTCCCAAGCTTGACCCGCCTCACAGACGACACTTACTCCGTAGAGACGTTCTGCACTTACAGTTGAAAACTCCCCCTTTCAGTAGACCGGAAGGAATCTTGCGATAGAATGGGCCAAAACCTGGTTTTAAATGTTCCTGTGTCCTACACTAACACAACCAAACAAAAAATTCCATTGGTCTACCCCCTTCCGAGACCCGTGGAAGGGGTAGACGACATGGTTAACTTCCGGTCAAAGGGTTGGGGTTTCGCCCGAAGCGGGGCTCCGGGGCATCGGAATCCCACCGAATCATGCCTTGGTCCCACATATAAGTATAATAGTGTGGTGTTAAGTTGAAAGAGGCAACATTAAACTCCAAAGTGTGATCCGCCTCACAGACGACAACTCCGTAAAGACGTTCTGCACTTAGAGGTGAAAACTCCCCTTTCGGTAGACCGGAAGGAATCTTACTATAGAATGGGTCAAAACCTGGTATTAAATGTTCCTATGTCCTACCCTAACACAACCAAACAAAAAATTCCATTGGTCTACCCCCTTCCGAGGCCCGTGGAAGGGGTAGACGACATGGTTGACTTCCAGTCAAATGGTTGGGGTTTCACCTGAAGCGGGGGCTCCGGAGCATCGGAATCCGACCGAATCATGCATGGGTCCCACATATAGGTATAATAGTGTGGTGTTAGGTTGAAAGAGGCAACATCAAACTCCCAAGTGTGACCCGCCTCACAGACGACACTTACTCCGTAGAGACGTTCTGCACTTAGAGGTGAAAACTCCCCCTTTCGGTAGACCGGAAGGAATCTTGCGATAGAATGGGCGAAAACCTGGTTTTAAATGTTCCTATGTCCTACCCTAACACAACCAAACAAAGAATTCCATTTGTCTACCCACTTCCGAGGCCCGTGAAAGGGGTAGACGACATGGGTGACTTCCAGTCAAAGGGTTGGGGTTTCACCTGAAGCGGGGGCTCCGAAGCATCGGAATCCGACCAAATCATGAATGGGTCCCACATATAGGTATAATAGTGTGGTGTTAGGTTGAAAGAGGAAACAGCAAACTCCCAAGTGTGACCCGCCTCACAGACAACACTTACTCTGTAGAGACGTTCTGCATTTTGAGGTGAAAACTCCCCCTTTCGGTAGACCGGAAGGAATCTTGCGATAGAGTGGGCGAAAACCTGGTTTTAAATGTTCCTATGTCCTACCCTAACACAACCAAACAAAAAATTCCATTTGTCTACCCACTTCCGAGGCCCGCGGAAGGGGTAGACGACATGGTTGACTTCCAGTCAAAGGGTTGGGGTTTCACCTGAAGCGGGGGCTCCGAAGCATCGGAATCCGACCGAATCATGCATGGATCCCACATATAGGTATAATAGTGTGGTGTTAGGTTGAAAGAGACAACATCAAACTCCCAAGTGTGACCCGCGCGCCTCACGGACGGCACTTACTCCTTAGAGACGTTCTGCAATTAGAGGTTAAAACTCACCCTTTCCGTAGACCGGAAGGAATCTTGCGATAGAATGGGCCAAAACCTGGTTTTAAATGTTCCTATGTCCTACCCTAACACAACCAAACAAGAAATTCCATTGGTCTACCCCCTTCCGAGGCCCGTGGAAGGGGTAGACGGCACAGTTGACTTCGAGTCAAAGGCTTGGGGTTTCGCCCGAAGCGGGGGCTCCGGAGCATCGGAATCAAACCGAATCATGATAATAGTGTGGTGTTAGGTTGAAAGAGGCAACATCAAACTCCCAAGTGTGACCCGCCTCACAGACGACACTTACTCCGTAGAGACGTTGTGCAATTAGAGGTGAAAACTCCCACTTTCGGTAGACCGGAAGGAATCTTGCGATAGAATGGAACAAAACCTGGTTTCAAATGTTACTATGTCCTACCATAACACAACCAAACAAAAAATTCCATTGGTCTACCCCCTTCCGAGGCCCGTGGAAGGGGTAGACGGCATGGTTGACTTCCGGTCAAAGAGTTGGGGTTTCAACTGAAGCGGGGGCTCCGCAGCATCGGAATCTGACCAAATCATGCATGGGTCCCACATATAGGTATAATAGTGTGGTGTTAGTTTGAAAGAGGCAACATCAAACTCCCAAGCGTGACCCGCCTCACAGACGACACTTACTCCGTAGAGACGTTCTGCACTAACAGTTGAAAACTCCCCCTTTCAGTAGACCGGAAGGAATCTTGCGATAGAATGGGCCAAAACCTGGTTTTAAATGTTCCTGTGTCCTACACTAACACAACCAAACAAAAAATTCCATTGGTCTACCCCCTTCCGAGACCCGTGGAAGGGGTAGACGACATGGTTAACTTCCGGTCAAAGGGTTGGGGTTTCGCCCGAAGCGGGGCTCCGGGGCATCGGAATCCCACCGAATCATGCATTGGTCCCACATATAAGTATAATAGTGTGGTGTTAAGTTGAAAGAGGCAACATTAAACTCCAAAGTGTGATCCGCCTCACAGACGACAACTCCGTAAAGACGTTGTGCACTTAGAGGTGAAAACTCCCCTTTCGGTAGACCGGAAGGAATCTTACTATAGAATGGGTCAAAACCTGGTTTTAAATGTTCCTATATCCTACCCTAACACAACCAAACAAAAAATTCCATTGGTCTACCCCCTTCCGAGGCCCTTGGAAGGGGTAGACGACATGGTTGACTTCCAGTCAAATGGTTGGGGTTTCACATGAAGCGGGGGCTCCGGAGCATCGGAATCCGACCGAATCATGCATGGGTCCCACATTTAGGTATAATAGTGTGGTGTTAGGTTGAAAGAGGCAACATCAAACTCCCAAGTGTGACCCGCCTCACAGACGACACTTACTCCGTAGAGACGTTCTGCACTTAGAGGTGAAAACTCCCCCTTTCGGTAGACCGGAAGGAATCTTGCGATAGAATGGGCAAAAACCTGGTTTTAAATGTTCCTATGTCCTACCCTAACACAACCAAACAAAGAATTCCATTTGTCTACCCACTTCCGAGGCCCGTGAAAGGGGTAGACGACATGGGTGACTTCCAGTCAAAGGGTTGGGGTTTCACCTGAAGCGGGGCTCCGAAGCATCGGAATCCGACCGAATCATGCATGGATCCCACATATAGGTATAATAGTGTGGTGTTAGGTTGAAAGAGACAACATCAAACTCCCAAGTGTGACCCGCGCGCCTCACGGACGACACTTACTCCGTAGAGACGTTCTGCAATTAGAGGTGAAAACTCACCCTTTCGGTAGACCGGAAGGAATCTTGAGATAGAATGGGCCAAAACCTGGTTTTTAAATGTTCCTATGTCCTACCCTAAAACAACCAAACAAAAATTCCATTGGTCTACCCCTTTCCGAGGCCCGTGGAAGGGGTAGACGGCACGGTTGACTTTGAGTCAAAGGCTTGGGGTTTTGCCCGAAGCGGGGGCTTTGGAGCATCGGAATCCCACCGAATCATGCATTGGTCACACATAGAAGTATAATAGTGTGGTGTTAGGTTGAAAGAGGCAACATCAAACTCCCAAGTGTGACCCGCCTCACAGACGACACTTGCTCCGTAGAGACGTTTTGCACTTAGAGGTGAAAACTCCCCTTTCGGTAGACCGGAAGGAATCTTGCGATAGAATGGGACAAAACCTGGTTTTAAATGTTACTATGTCCTACCATAACAGAACCAAACAAAAAATTCCATTGGTCTACCCCCTTCCGAGGCCCGTGGAAGGGGTAGACGGCATGGTTGACTTCCGATCAAAGAGTTGGGGTTTCAACTAAAGCGGGGGCTCCGGAGCATCGGAATCTGACCAAATCATGCATGGTCCCACATATATGTATAATAGTGTGGTGTTAGGTTGAAAGAGGCAACATCAAACTCCCAAGTGTGACCCGCCTCACAGACGACACTTACTCCGTAGAGACGTTCTGCACTTACAGGTGAAAACTCCCCCTTTCGGTAGACCGGAAAGAATCTTGCGATAGAATGGGCCAAAACCTGGTTTTAAATGTTCCTGTGTCCTACACTAACACAACCAAACAAAAAACTCCATTGGTCTACCCCCTTCCGAGGCCTGTGGAAGGGGTAGACGATACGGTTAACTTCCGGTCAAAGGGTTGTGGTTTCGCCCGAAGCGGGGCTCCGGAGCATCGGAATCCCACCGAATCATGCATGGGTCCCACATATAGGTATAATAGTGTGGTGTTAGGTTGAAAGAGGCAACATCAAACTCCCAAGTGTGACCCGCCTCAAAGACGACACTTACTTTGTAGAGACGTTCTGCACTTCGACGTGAAAACTCCCCCTTTCGGTAGACCGGAAGGAATCTTGCGATAGAATGGGCAAAAACCTGGTTTTAAATGTTCCTATGTCCTACTCTAACAGAACCAAACAAAAAATTCCATTTGTGTACCCACTTCCGAGGCCCGCGGAAGGGGTAGACGACATGGTTGACTTCCAGTCAAAGGGTTGGGGTTTCACCTGAAGCGGGGGCTCCGGAGCATCGAAATCCGACCGAATCATGCATGGGTCCCACATATAGGTATAATAGTGTGGTGTTAGGTTGAAAGAGGCAACATCAAACTCCCAAGTGTGACCCGCCTCAGAGACGACAACTCCGTAAAAACGTTCTGCACTTAGAGGTGAAAACTCCCCTTTCGGTAGACCGGAAGGAATCTTGCGATAGAATGGGCCAAAACCTGGTTTTAAATGTTCCTATGTCCTACCCTAACACAACCAAACAAAAAATTCCATTGGTCTACCCCCTTCCGAGGCCCGTGGAAGGGGTAGACGACATGGTTGACTACCAGTCAAATGGTTGGGGTTTCACATGAAGCGGGGACTCCGGAGCATCGGAATCCGACCAAATCATGAATGGGTCCCACATATAGGTATAATAGTGTGGTGTTAGGTTGAAAGAGGAAACATCAAACTCCAAGTGTGACCCGCCTCACAGACGACAGTTACTCTGTAGAGACGTTCTGCAGTTTGAGGTGAAAACTCCCCCTTTCGGTAGACCGGAAGGAATCTTGCGATAGAGTGGGCGAAAACCTGGTATTAAATGTTCCTATGTCCGACCCTAACACAACCAAACAAAAATTCCATTTGTCTACCCACTTCCGAGGCCCGCAGAAGGGGCAGACGACATGGTTGACTTCCAGTCAAAGGGTTGGGGTTTCACCTGAAGCGGGGGCTCCGAAGCATCGGAATCCGACCGAATCATGCATGGATCCCACATATAGGTATAATAGTGTGGTGTTAGGTTGAAAGAGGCAACATCAAACTCCCAAGTGTGACCCGCGTGCCTCACGGACGACACTTACTCCGTAGAGACGTTCTGTAATTAGAGGTTAAAACTCACCCTTTCCGTAGACCGGAAGGAATCTTGCGATAGAATGGGCCAAAACCTGGTTTTAAATGTTCCAATGTCCTACCCTAACACAACCAAACAAAAAATTCCATTGGTCTACCCCATTCCGAGGCCCGTCGAAGGGGTAGATGGCACGGTTGACTTCGAGTCAAAGGCTTGGGGTTTCGCCCGAAGCGGGGGCTCCGGAGCATCGGAATCCCACCGAATCATGCATTGGTCCCACATAGAAGTATAATAGTGTGGTGTTAGGTTGAAAGAGGCAAAATCAAACTCCCAAGTGTGACCCGCCTCACGGACGACACTTACTCCGTAAAGACGTTGTGCAATTAGAGGTGAAAACTCCCACTTTCGGTAGACCGGAAGGAATCTTGCGATAGAATGGAACAAAACCTGGTTTTAAATGTTACTATGTCCTACCATAACACAACCAAACAAAATATTCCATTGGTCTACCCCCTTCCGAGGCCCATGGAAGGGGTAGGCGGCATGGTTGACTTCCGGTCAAAGAGTTGGGGTTTCAACTGAAGCGGGGGCTCCGCAGCATCGGAATCTGACCAAATCATGCATGGGTCCCACATATAGGTATAATAGTGTGGTGTTAGTTTGAAAGAGGCAACATCAAACTCCCAAGCTTGACCCGCCTCACAGACGACACTTACTCCGTAGAGACGTTCTGCACTTACAGTTGAAAACTCCCCCTTTCAGTAGACCGGAAGGAATCTTGCGATAGAATGGGCCAAAACCTGGTTTTAAATGTTCCTGTGTCCTACACTAACACAACCAAACAAAAAATTCCATTGGTCTACCCCCTTCCGAGACCCGTGGAAGGGGTAGACGACATGGTTAACTTCCGGTCAAAGGGTTGGGGTTTCGCCCGAAGCGGGGCTCCGGGGCATCGGAATCCCACCGAATCATGCCTTGGTCCCACATATAAGTATAATAGTGTGGTGTTAAGTTGAAAGAGGCAACATTAAACTCCAAAGTGTGATCCGCCTCACAGACGACAACTCCGTAAAGACGTTCTGCACTTAGAGGTGAAAACTCCCCTTTCGGTAGACCGGAAGGAATCTTACTATAGAATGGGTCAAAACCTGGTTTTAAATGTTCCTTTGTCCTACCCTAACACAACCAAACAAAAAATTCCATTGGTCTACCCCCTTCCGAGGCCCTTGGAAGGGGTAGACGACATGGTTGACTTCCAGTCAAATGGTTGGGGTTTCACATGAAGCGGGGGCTCCGGAGCATCGGAATCCGACCGAATCATGCATGGGTCCCACATTTAGGTATAATAGTGTGGTGTTAGGTTGAAAGAGGCAACATCAAACTCCCAAGTGTGACCCGCCTCACAGACGACACTTACTCCGTAGAGACGTTCTGCACTTAGAGGTGAAAACTCCCCCTTTCGGTAGACCGGAAGGAATCTTGCGATAGAATGGGCGAAAACCTGGTTTTAAATGTTCCTATGTCCTACCCTAACACAACCAAACAAAGAATTCCATTTGTCTACCCACTTCCGAGGCCCGTGAAAGGGGTAGACGACATGGGTGACTTCCAGTCAAAGGGTTGGGGTTTCACCTGAAGCGGGGGCTCCGAAGCATCGGAATCCGACCAAATCATGAATGGGTCCCACATATAGGTATAATAGTGTGGTGTTAGGTTGAAAGAGGAAACAGCAAACTCCCAAGTGTGACCCGCCTCACAGACAACACTTACTCTGTAGAGACGTTCTGCATTTTGAGGTGAAAACTCCCCCTTTCGGTAGACCGGAAGGAATCTTGCGATAGAGTGGGCGAAAACCTGGTATTAAATGTTCCTATGTCCGACCCTAACACAACCAAACAAAAATTCCATTTGTCTACCCACTTCCGAGGCCCGCGGAAGGGGCAGACGACATGGTGACTTCCAGTCAAAGGGTTGGGGTTTCACCTGAAGCGGGGGCTCCGAAGCATCGGAATCCGACCGAATCATGCATGGATCCCACATATAGGTATAATAGTGTGGTGTTAGGTTGAAAGAGGCAACATCGAACTCCCAAGTGTGACCCGCGCGCCTCACGGACGACACTTACTCCGTAGAGACGTTCTGTAATTAGAGGTTAAAACTCACCCTTTCCGTAGACCGGAAGGAATCTTGCGATAGAATGGGCCAAAACCTGGTTTTAAATGTTCCTATGTCCTACCCTAACACAACCAAACAAAAAATTCCATTGGTCTACCCCCTTCCGAGGCCCGTGGAAGGGGTAGACGGCACGGTTGACTTCGAGTCAAAGGGTTGGGGTTTCGCCCGAAGCGGGGGCTCCGGAGCATCAAAATCCCACCGAATCATGCATTGGTCCCACATAGAAGTATAATAGTGTGGTGTTAGGTTGAAAGAGGCAAAATCAAACTCCCAAGTGTGACCCGCCTCACGGACGACACTTACTCCGTAGAGACGTTGTGCAATTAGAGGTGAAAACTCCCACTTTCGGTAGACCGGAAGGAATCTTGCGATAGAATGGAACAAAACCTGGTTTCAAATGTTACTATGTCCTACCATAACACAACCAAACAAAAATTCCATTGGTCTACCCCCTTCCGAGGCCCGTGGAAGGGGTAGACGGCATGGTTGACTTCCGGTCAAAGAGTTGGGGTTTCAACTGAAGCGGGGGCTCCGCAGCATCGGAATCTGACCAAATCATGCATGGGTCCCACATATAGGTATAATAGTGTGGTGTTAGTTTGAAAGAGGCAACATCAAACTCCCAAGCGTGACCCGCCTCACAGACGACACTTACTCCGTAGAGACGTTCTGCACTAACAGTTGAAAACTCCCCCTTTCAGTAGACCGGAAGGAATCTTGCGATAGAATGGGCCAAAACCTGGTTTTAAATGTTCCTGTGTCCTACACTAACACAACCAAACAAAAAATTCCATTGGTCTACCCCCTTCCGAGACCCGTGGAAGGGGTAGACGACATGGTTAACTTCCGGTCAAAGGGTTGGGGTTTCGCCCGAAGCGGGGCTCCGGGGCATCGGAATCCCACCGAATCATGCATTGGTCCCACATATAAGTATAATAGTGTGGTGTTAAGTTGAAAGAGGCAACATTAAACTCCAAAGTGTGATCCGCCTCACAGACGACAACTCCGTAAAGACGTTGTGCACTTAGAGGTGAAAACTCCCCTTTCGGTAGACCGGAAGGAATCTTACTATAGAATGGGTCAAAACCTGGTTTTAAATGTTCCTATATCCTACCCTAACACAACCAAACAAAAAATTCCATTGGTCTACCCCCTTCCGAGGCCCTTGGAAGGGGTAGACGACATGGTTGACTTCCAGTCAAATGGTTGGGGTTTCACATGAAGCGGGGGCTCCGGAGCATCGGAATCCGACCGAATCATGCATGGGTCCCACATATAGGTATAATAGTGTGGTGTTAGGTTGAAAGAGGCAACATTAAACTCCCAAGTGTGACCCGCCTCACAGACGACACTTACTCCGTAGAGACGTTCTGCACTTAGAGGTGAAAACTCCCCCTTTCGGTAGACCGGAAGGAATCTTGCGATAGAATGGGCGAAAACCTGGTTTTAAATGTTCCTATGTCCTACCCTAACACAACCAAACAAAAAATTCCATTTGTCTACCCACTTCCGAGGCCCGCGGAAGGGGTAGACGACATGGTTGACTTCCAGTCAAAGGGTTGGGGTTTCACCTGAAGCGGGGGCTCCGAAGCATCGGAATCCGACCGAATCATGCATGGATCCCACATATAGGTATAATAGTGTGGTGTTAGGTTGAAAGAGGCAACATCAAACTCCCAAGTGTGACCCGCGCGCCTCACGGATGACACTTACTCCGTAGAGACGTTCTGCAATTAGAGGTTAAAACTCACCCTTTCGGTAGACCGGAAGGAATCTTGAGATAGAATGGGCCAAAACCTGGTTTTAAATGTTCCTATGTCCTACCCTAAAACAACCAAACAAAAATTCCATTGGTCTACCCCTTTCCGAGGCCCGTGGAAGGGGTAGACGGCACGGTTGACTTTGAGTCAAAGGCTTGGGGTTTTGCCCGAAGCGGGGGCTTCGGAGCATCGGAATCCCACCGAATCATGCATTGGTCACACATAGAAGTATAATAGTGTGGTGTTAGGTTGAAAGAGGCAACATCAAACTCCCAAGTGTGACCCGTCTCACAGACGACACTTGCTCCGTAGAGACGTTTTGCACTTAGAGGTGAAAACTCCCCTTTCGGTTGACCGGAAGGAATCTTGCGATAGAATGGGACAAAACCTGGTTTTAAATGTTACTATGTCCTACCATAACACAACCAAACAAAAAATTCCATTGGTCTACCCCCTTCCGAGGCCCGTGGAAGGGGTAGACGGCATGGTTGACTTCCGATCAAAGAGTTGGGGTTTCAACTAAAGCGGGGGCTCCGGAGCATCGGAATCTGACCAAATCATGCATGGTCCCACATATATGTATAATAGTGTGGTGTTAGGTTGAAAGAGGCAACATCAAACTCCCAAGTGTGACCCGCCTCACATACGACACTTACTCCGTAGAGATGTTCTACACTTAGAGGTGAGAACTCCCCCTTTCGGTAGACCGGAAAGAATCTTGCGATAGAATGGGCCAAAACCTGGTTTTAATGTTCCTGTGTCCTACACTAACACAACCAAACAAAAAATTCCATTGGTCTACCCCCTTCCGAGGCCTGTGGAAGGGGTAGACGATACGGTTAACTTCCGGTCAAAGGGTTCGGGTTTCGCCCGAAGCGGGGCTCCGGGGCATCGGAATCCCACCAAATCATGCATGGGTCCCACATATAGGTATAATAGTGTGGTGTTAGGTTAAAAAGGCAACATCAAACTCCCAAGTGTGACCCGCCTCACAGACGACACTTACTCTGTAGAGACGTTCTGCACTTAGAGGTGAAAACTCCCCCTTTCGGTAGACCGGAAGGAATCTTGCGATAGAATGGGCGAAAACCTGGTTTTAAATGTTCCTATGTCCTACCCTAACACAACCAAACAAAAAATTCCATTTTTCTACCCACTTCCGAGGCCCGCGGAAGGGGTAGACGACATGGTTGACTTCCAGTCAAAGGGTTGGGGTTTCACCTGAAGCGGGGACTCCGGAGCATCGAAATCCGACCGAGTCATGCATGGGTCCCACATATAGGTATAATAGTGTGGTGTTAGGTTGAAAGAGGCAACATCAAACTCCCAAGTGTGACCCGCCTCAGAGACGACAACTCCGTAAAAACGTTCTGCACTTAGAGGTGAAAACTCCCCTTTCGATAGACCGGAAGGAATCTTGCGATAGAATGGGCCAAAACCTGGTTTTAAATGTTCCTATGTCCTACCCTAACACAACCAAACAAAAATTCCATTGGTCTACCCCCTTCCGAGGCCCGTGGAAGGGGTAGACGACATGGTTGACTACCAGTCAAATGGTTGGGGTTTCACATGAAGCGGGGGCTCCGGAGCATCGGAATCCGACCAAATCATGAATGGGTCCCACATATAGGTATAATAGTGTGGTGTTAGGTTGAAAGAGGAAACATCAAACTCCAAGTGTGACCCGCCTCACAGACGACAGTTACTCTGTAGAGACGTTCTGCACTTTGAGGTGAAAACTCCCCCTTTCGGTAGACCGGAAGGAATCTTGCGATAGAGTGGGCGAAAACCTGGTATTAAATGTTCCTATGTCCGACCCTAACACAACCAAACAAAAATTCCATTTGTCTACCCACTTCCGAGGCCCGCAGAAGGGGCAGACGACATGGTTGACTTCCAGTCAAAGGGTTGGGGTTTCACCTGAAGCGGGGGCTCCGAAGCATCGGAATCCGACCGAATCATGCATGGATCCCACATATAGGTATAATAGTGTGGTGTTAGGTTGAAAGAGGCAACATCAAACTCCCAAGTGTGACCCGCCTCACAGACGACACTTACTCCGTAGAGACGTTCTGTAATTAGAGGTTAAAACTCACCCTTTCCGTAGACCGGAAGGAATCTTGCGATAGAATGGGCCAAAAACCTGGTTTTAAATGTTCCAATGTCCTACCCTAACACAACCAAACAAAAAATTCCATTGGTCTACCCCATTCCGAGGCCCGTCGAAGGGGTAGACGGCACGGTTGACTTCGAGTCAAAGGCTTGGGGTTTCGCCCGAAGCGGGGGCTCCGGAGCATCGGAATCCCACCGAATCATGCATTGGTCCCACATAGAAGTATAATAGTGTGGTGTTAGGTTGAAAGAGGCAAAATCAAACTCCCAAGTGTGACCCGCCTCACGGACGACACTTACTCCGTAAAGACGTTGTGCAATTAGAGGTGAAAACTCCCACTTTCGGTAGACCGGAAGGAATCTTGCGATAGAATGGAACAAAACCTGGTTTTAAATGTTACTATGTCCTACCATAACACAACCAAACAAAATATTCCATTGGTCTACCCCCTTCCGAGGCCCGTGGAAGGGGTAGGCGGCATGGTTGACTTCCGGTCAAAGAGTTGGGGTTTCAACTGAAGCGGGGGCTCCGCAGCATCGGAATCTGACCAAATCATGCATGGGTCCCACATATAGGTATAATAGTGTGGTGTTAGTTTGAAAGAGGCAACATCAAACTCCCAAGCTTGACCCGCCTCACAGACGACACTTACTCCGTAGAGACGTTCTGCACTTACAGTTGAAACTCCCCCTTTCAGTAGACCGGAAGGAATCTTGCGATAGAATGGGCCAAAACCTGGTTTTAAATGTTCCTGTGTCCTACACTAACACAACCAAACAAAAAATTCCATTGGTCTACCCCCTTCCGAGACACGTGGAAGGGGTAGACGACATGGTTAACTTCCGGTCAAAGGGTTGGGGTTTCGCCCGAAGCGGGGCTCCGGGGCATCGGAATCCCACCGAATCATGCCTTGGTCCCACATATAAGTATAATAGTGTGGTGTTAAGTTGAAAGAGGCAACATTAAACTCCAAAGTGTGATCCGCCTCACAGACGACAACTCCGTAAAGACGTTCTGCACTTAGAGGTGAAAACTCCCCTTTCGGTAGACCGGAAGGAATCTTACTATAGAATGGGTCAAAACCTGGTTTTAAATGTTCCTTTGTCCTACCCTAACACAACCAAACAAAAAATTCCATTGGTCTACCCCCTTCCGAGGCCCTTGGAAGGGGTAGACGACATGGTTGACTTCCAGTCAAATGGTTGGGGTTTCACATGAAGCGGGGGCTCCGGAGCATCGGAATCCGACCGAATCATGCATGGGTCCCACATTTAGGTATAACAGTGTGGTGTTAGGTTGAAAGAGGCAACATCAAACTCCCAAGTGTGACCGGCCTCACAGACGACACTTACTCCGTAGAGACGTTTTGCACTTAGAGGTGAAAACTCCCCTTTCGGTAGACCGGAAGGAATCTTGCGATAGAATGGGACAAAACCTGGTTTTAAATGTTACTATGTCCTACCATAACACAACCAAACAAAAAATTCCATTGGTCTACCCCCTTCCGAGGCCCGTGGAAGGGGTAGACGACATGGTTGACTTCCAGTCAAAGGGTTGGGGTTTCACCTAAAGCGGGGGCTCCGAAGCATCGGAATCCGACCGAATCATGCATGGATCCCACATATAGGTATAATAGTGTGGTGTTAGGTTCAAAGAGGCAACATCAAACTCCCAAGTGTGACCCGCGCGCCTCACGGACGACACTTACTCCGTAGAGACGTTCTGCAATTAGAGGTTAAAACTCACCCTTTCGGTAGACCGAAAGGAATCTTGAGATAGAATGGGCCAAAACCTGGTTTTAAATGTTCCTATGTCCTACCCTAACACAACCAAACAAAAATTCCATTGGTCTACCCCCTTCCGAGGCCCGTGGAAGGGGTAGACGGCACGGTTGACTTTGAGTCAAAGGCTTGGGGTTTCGCCCGAAGCGGGGGCTCCGGAGCATCGGAATCAAACCGAATCATGATAATAGTGTGGTGTTAGGTTGAAAGAGGCAACATCAAACTCCCAAGTGTGACCCGCCTCACAGACGACACTTACTCCGTAGAGACGTTTTGCACTTAGAGGTGAAAGCTCCCCTTTCGGTAGACCGGAAGGAATCTTGCGATAGAATTGGCTAAAACCTGGTTTTAAATGTTACTATGTCCTACCATAACACAACCAAACAAATAATTCCATTGGTCTACCCCCTTCCGAAGCCCGTGGAAGGGGTAGACGACATGGTTGACTTTCGGTCAAAGAGTTGGGGTTTCAACTGAAGCGGGGGCTCCAGAGCATCGGAATCTGACCAAATCATGCATGGGTCCTACATATAGGTATAATAGTGTGGTGTTAGGTTGAAAGAGGCAACATCAAACTCCCAAGTGTGACCCGCCTCACAGACGACACTTAATCCGTAGAGACGTTCTGCACTTATAGGTGAAAACTCCCCCTTTCGGTAGACCGGAAGGAATCTTGTGATAGAATGGGCCAAAACCTGGTTTTAAATGTTCCTATGTCCTACACTAACACAACCAAACAAAAAATTCCATTGGTCTACCCCCTTCCGAGGCCCGTGGAAGGGGTAGACGACACGGTTAACTTCCGGTCAAAGGGTTCGGGTTTCGCCCGAATCGGGGCTCCGGGGCATCGGAATCCCACCAAATCATGCATGGGTCCCACATATAGGTATAATAGTGTGGTGTTAGGTTGAAAGAGGCAACATCAAACTCCCAAGTGTGACCCGCCTCACAGACGACACTTACTCTGTAGAGACGTTCTGCACTTAGAGGTGAAAACTCCCCCTTTCGGTAGACCGGAAGGAATCTTGCGATAGAATGGGCGAAAACCTGGTTTTAAATGTTCCTATGTCCTACTCTAACAGAACCAAACAAAAAATTCCATTTGTGTACCCACTTCCGAGGCCCGCGGAAGGGGTAGACGACATGGTTGACTTCCAGTCAAAGGGTTGGGGTTTCACCTGAAACGGGGGCTCCGGAGCATCGAAATCCGACCGAATGATGCATGGGTCCCACATATAGGTATAATAGTGTGGTGTTAGGTTGAAAGAGGTAACATCAAACTCCCAAGTGTGACCCGCCTCACAGACGGCACTTACTCCGTAGAGACGTTCTGCACTTACAGGTGAAAACTTCCCGTTTCGGTAGACTGGTAGGAATCTTGCGATAGAATGGGCCAAAAAGTGTGCAGAGGTTGCATGGTCTTTAAAATTATATAATGGTCTTATTAAAATATTAACAACAATAGTGAATAATGAAAAATTCGAAAAAAAACTACAACTAGGCCGACGGGAAAACCGTTGGTATAGCTCCTGGCAATGTAAGCCGACCGCAAAACCGTCGGCGTTGTCCTGACTGTGGGCCCGCATCAGGAGCTGCCCTAGCTAGGTTGAGCCCGCACGATTCGATCCCCACCACACCACGCACACAACACGCAAGCAGTCCGCCGCCACGGGTCGATCCCCCGCGCGCCGCCGCTCGACCGCTGCGCGCCGCCGCTCGCTCCCGCACGCCGCCGCTCCGGCACGCCGCTCGCTCCCGCACGCCGCTCGCTCCCGCACGCCGCCGCTCCGGCCCTCCTGCGCGGCGCGCTCCGCCAGCCACTGCTCGAAGCCCTCCGCCGGCCGGCTCTGCCCCTGCTCCACGTCCTCCGCCGGCCGGCCCTGCTCCTGCTCGAAGCCCTCCGCCGGCCGGCCCTGCCCCTGCTTCGTGTCCTCCGCTGGCCGGCCCTGCCCCTGCTCCACGTCCTCCGCCGGCCGGCCCTGCCCCTGCTCGACGGCCTCCGTCGGCCACCCCTGCTCAGCGTCCTGCGCCGGCCGCCCCTCCTCCTGCCGCTGTACGTGTCGCCAGCCCTCCTCGGTGCCCTCCATCGGCCAAGCACCAGCACATGCCATCTCCACTCCAGGTACGCATTTTTTTTTGCAATTTGTAGATGAATTTTGTAGTACCGACATTATATATACTAGCACAATACCCGTGCTGAGTTGCAACTGGTTGCTTTTAATCTGCAATCACCGGACCTAAACTTGCTACTGCCAGTACCTTCATGTGAGATAAGTTGTTATGTTTCTTGCAAAGAAATGTCGCCATGTTGGACGAAAGGTACCACCAGAAAAGTTCAATCCAACTGTTGACATATTGCGACTTACCGTTGAACCATCAACTATTGCAATTTAATAGTATAGATTATCGTGTTTGTTGAGTGTCCACAGTTGTTTGTTGCAGGAGTTTATGTAGGAGACACCTCGACCTCGCTGTTAGGAGACCCTGCCGCTCGACTGCTACTCTTCACCGTGCCGGGCTGTAGAGGGGCTACCTCTGTGCCCTTGCTTTGCCGCCCCCTCCGGACAGTGTCCTCAACCCTTTTTGGCGATCGACCACGCTTCGAGGGTATAGATATTCTGCCTCTTCTTTATAGGTTTTTCTTTGTCTAGATCACTGTGCAAGTCGCGTAAACCTAGGTGTCTCCCGTCTGGAAGGGTTGCAAATTTATAAATATGCATGATTGTCCGTCTTTGCATATTTATAACCACAACTCTTTCGGATTGTCCATGTTTTGGACAGCCCGAGGATGTGTAGATTGGGTAACGTTATCCATGCTCCGCCCTGATCCGAGACAAAATTTCGGCAGCACCTCCCTGTTGTTCTCCTTATACACATTCTCTCGGCTTTCTATCGAGACGTGTATCGGGAGAACATCGGGGAGGTGCTGCCGAAATTTTGTCTCGGATAGGGGTGGAGCATGGAGAACGTTGCCCAATCTACACATCCTCGTGTAGGATTAGGACCTTACCTAGTAGACATATAGGTGCATGCATGCCGTAAAATAAAATAAAATTGGTGTAATTAATTTCATGCGATTAATTTTTATGAAATGCTATGTCGAATGTGTGGGCAGAGGATGGCTGACGGTCAGTGGATGTACAGTGGTCGTATCAGTGCGAATGAAATGACAGTTGAGTGGCAATGGAATACTGATTATTACGTGAAGGACGCAACCCGTGGTTCTAAGACAGTTCGTCCACTTTGCCCTTGTGCTCGGTGTAAGATGAATAACCGGCAGGGTACGTTTGGCATGACTAGACACCTTTGGCTGAATGGGTATATGCCTAACTTTACCATGCGGATCAACTTTCCCGAGCGCAACCGTGCTAGAGAGGAGGTGATGCGACAGCGCATCGATGGAAATGCAAACGATGGCATTGGAAACATGCTTGATGATCTTCAGTATGCAGAGATTGTCCTTTTTATTCTAGAGAAAAGCTATCTAAAAGTTTTAGATACAAGGATTTTTACTTGCTGGTTAATAACTATTTTAGAAAACTTGCATGATAGTTGTTTTAAAAATACCTTCATCCAAGAACTTGGTAGTTATTCTGAAAATCCCGGTAGCTATTTTTAAACACCCGCTAGCTTAATAAAAAACTGATAGTTATATCAAATCACTTCGTACATGGAAGGTGTGTGAAAGATGGTATTTTTATTCTATGTTCATCCTAAAATGCATTATTTGGTCTTGAATTTAGATGTTTTCATTTCTTAGATTGTTCCAAAATGGTGCGATGGAAAGAGGGACGCTTGGGAGGCGTTGGTGGACATGTGGACAAAAGATGGGGAGTTCAAGGCCAAGAGCATTCAAAACAAGGTTAATCGCGGCAAAGAGGGAACACACAACCAGGGAAACAATGACTTCTTTCGCTACAAGGAGAAGAAGGTATATATATGGAACAACCTCCTTCTATTTTCCGTCATGTTCCTTTTTTAATACATAACATTTGTTTCATGCACTGCAGGTGGCCGCTAATGGAGGGCAGGACATTCCAAACATTCGAGTTTGGAAGATGGCTCATGAGAAGAAGGTGGTCAAGCCAGGCATGGATCCATACTACGGTAGAACTAGCGTGGACCTTCACGAGTACTCGAGCTGGTTTGTTTCCTGCCAACAGGCTTACTAACTAGCATAGTGGGCAGATTTAAATCACAATATAGATGTCTGATCCTTAGCTGCAAAAGGCATACATCAAGGACAACCAAAAGTAAAAAATCATGTCATATTTATTATCTAGTATTGTTCTTTTAGAAATAGGTAGCATGATAACTAATAATTTTTAGGATTATCCCTATTGTGATTTGACCGTAATGTACTTTTAACATATAATAGATTGTCATCAAGATTTAGTTTCTTAATACATGTACAAAGAGTTGCACGGGGATGATTCTGAGACCCTTGATGAGCTGCTTGACGAGAAGGTGGCGATGATCTCAGGACACAGAAAGAAACATGACAACATTAGGGTTCTTGGTGCGGTGGTCAACCCTGACACCACTCTCCCACGGGTTCGAGCGACCACGAGTGTGTTTATCCCACCTCGTGCACCGAGTGGAGGATACACCTGTGGCTATAACAATGTAAGCTTTTTCTCATTTTAATCCTCATTTCGACTTCCGTTCATGAATGTGTATGTTGATGAGATTCATTGTGTCAAATTGTAGGCACGTTGGGAGGAAGCCTACGAACAGGTTATGCATGATTATGCTGAGAAGATGAAGGAATGGGAAGTGGCGAGTAGTGCCTATGACTCACACCTGGAGGCCACTAGTAAGGTTAGTTGTTGTCCATTCTAGCTACTTGCATATAAACTCCAAGTTCCCGAGTTTGTCCTTTATCACGCGTGACATATAAACTGACTTGCAGGCGATGTGGATGGCTATGCGCGATGGTACTCAATTGCCCGAGTATGTCACTCCTCCGACGAAACCAAGGATGCCAACTATGCCGATGAGGGCCGAATTCCTTGCACAGGTTGCTACGGGGACTCCGGTTAGTACTTCACCAAACTACTAAGTTACTAGTTACCGTCTACTTGTACACATCGTTGTTTACACTTGCCACATTTCGTTCAAACATGTAGGGAACATCTAATTCACAGGCTTTCTTTGGTCGTGCTTCTGGCTCGCCTCACGAGTCGCCCACGGCCACTCCGCTTCACCGAGGTGATCCTAGTCCTGGTGTTTCCTCCTCGCCCACTAGAGCGCCCCATGGTGAGAGCATTGACTTGCGCCGACACTCGCCGATACAGGTTAGTTCCAACCAAGCTCTTGCATAAAACCAACACTTGGACAATTTGCCATGTTAACTTCCACTAGAACATTTCTCTATGCAAAATTTGGACCAAGAACAATTTTCAATGCTAAACATTCGCCTTGAACAATTTACATGCTTAACTTTGGACTTAGAACAACTTGCCACCCAAAAATTATGACTTTGATAAATTTGCCATGCATGAATTTTGACTTAGAATTTTTTCATGCTAACGCGTGTTCTTTTTCATTTGTAGTGATGATGCTCTCGGCGGTGGACTATGTGTTGTGCCGGTGCTTCATGTGCTTTGTTGACCGGTTTTGTTTCGAAGATCTCGTTTAGTGAATTTGTCGTGCTTCCTGTAGTGAACTTGTTGTACTCGTAGTGATCTTGTCGTGCTTTGTGACATCTTTCGATATTTTGTGCTATGTATGGAGATTTGATGATCATATGTTGATGGTGCATGGAGATTTGATGATGCATGAATGTTTGATCATTATATGTGATATACACTGACTTTTGATGATGATCTTTATATGCATATGATGAATTCACAATTATATATTTGAATCTGTGGTCTGAGAGCATTTTAAAATTGCTGGGATGATAAAAATTTAAAAAATAAAAGAAAATGGAAACCAATTGTGCCGACAGTTTTCCCGCCGGCATAGCTGTTGCGATGCAACCCAGATACTGCCGCATGGCATCCTGAGCTGGTTACCGTCGGCGTCGCTCGTGTCCCAGGACGTCCACCTTCGGCCGCGTGGCAGCCTACGCCGATGAGTTAACCGTCTGCGTCGAGTAGAATCTAAGCCGACAGTAATTACCGTCGGTGTACGTAGCAACCAGCGGACTCCTAGCTTCTGCCGCGTGGCAGTCTAAGCCGACGGTAAAAACCGTCGGCGTAGTTCACATCAACCGTCAACTCTCCGTCCGTCAAGTTTGCGTGCCGACGGTCATTATACGCCGATGGGTAGCGAAACCGTCGGCACAACGCAACTACGCCGACGGTACGACCTGAGCCGACGGGCCTCCAGCTACGCCGATAAAAGCTTTGCCGACGGGACGAAACCGACGGTCACCGTCGGCACAGGTGTACGCTGACGGTTTTTGGGCCTAAGCCGACGGTAAGTACCGTCGGCACATCTCCTGAGTCCCGTAGTGAGCGAGAATTCATTTGCGCAGTTGATGCATGACCATGAATTTGCTACATTGGCTTCAAAATAGCTATTGATTACGTGTGATCATGACTCATTATAGGTAGAGCATACAGTGTATATGTTGCGGCAGGGCATTCTTCAGCGGATCTGTGCCGCTCTTTAGCTCCCTATCAATTCGATTTGTACAGTCCGGACATTTTGATATTTTATTCATATTTTTATGAATTACAGAGTAAGCATTATTGATTTTACAAATTTAAACAATTTTCTAAAATTTCTGAAAAAAGTGAAAAAATCTGACGGGACAATAGTCCCGGTTCGTATTACGAACCGGGACTAAAGCCCCTGCTGCCTCCGGCCGGGCCACGTGCTGCCCCATTAGACCCGGTTCGTGTCCCAACCGGGACTAGCATTAGTCCCGATTTGCTAGTCCCGGTTGGGGAACCGGGACTAATGGCCCAACCAAACCGGGACTATAGAGGGGTTTCCTACTAGTATCCGCCATGGCAGTGGCCAGTTTGAGGGGTACATCAATATAGGAATACCACCAAATGGTGTCAGCTCTTGGACCAAATGGTGTCAGTTTGAGTGAAGAAAGCGCCTGCAAGCATGTAAGGAGGGCATGCAGATTAGTCGGAGCGTCAAACATCCACGAATCAGCATGACCAACAAAGCAAGACATTTTTTTTTTTCGATAAAGGGAGCTTTAGTACTTAAACAGTTTTAAGCATTACACCCGGCCTTTGCATAGCTAGTATGCACACAGCCACAACAATGCGATACGAAACAAAGTAGCACGTCGAAAGTAAAAGGCGAATTACATATCATAATGAGAAATTATAAAAGCGCCTAGGAAGGATGATGGCTAATCTGTAGATTATGTTGCCATCCATGCTGGGAGAAGAAATCCCATGCCGCTGACTCCAAACGTGTCGCCACCTCCAAGAACATATCCCGGTGCTCCACACGCTGTAGAGGAGACCATGAACGGATCGTAGCCGTACCGGTAGATGACCTGCATAAAAGAAGCATTTTTATTATTAAAAAACCTTGTCATTTCTACATAGCCAAAGCGACCAAATAACGGCAATCGCTCCCACCCGAATAAGAAGTTTAAACCTAGAATCAACCCCGTTGAGCCAGTTGCCAAAGATATTTGGAACGCTCCATGGTGGATATAAGTTAGAACCTATCTGGATGGCTCACCATATAGATCTCGCAAAACCGCATTGGAAGAAAAGATGTTTTATAGTCTCGTCATGATGACAGAAAACACACTTTTTGCTTCCATGCCAATTCCGCTTTGCAAGGTTATCTTTTGGAAGAATTACACCTCGACGAAGATACCACGCAAACACTTTAGTCTTCAGTGGGATCTTCATCTTCCAAATTTTCTTGCTATTATCAACTGGTGTACATACTAGGTTGGATCAAAGCTTTGTACATAGAATCTACGGAAAAGTTTCCACTCGTTCCGAGATTCCAACGAAATTCATCAGGGCCCTACTGTGACACCCCCGATCCAAAAATCGAGATATCCCATATATCAGCCCCAGGAGCACTGAACATATGAAAGCTTGATAACAGAACATAACCACTTTATTAACGGGGGTCGAGAACCGATGATATATTACAAGGGTCTCATTACAAGGCTGCACCCTAGCGCACACAACAGTTTGTACATTATTTATTGAACATGTCTTCATCAGAGGGCGTCAGCGGGATGGCGGAAGCGCGTGATGACGAGGGCCTAACTCCACAGGGCTCTGCCTGGATACCGGGTCTAGTTCTCGTACAAGGGGTACTCGGCGACGGGGGTAGGAGGATCTGGCCACATGAAAAGCCAGGTGAGTACATGGAATGTACTCGCAAGACATCAATCCACAATCAACCGTATCCGACGACCCTATATGGCATGGCATGTGCAAGTGCGAGTCCAAGCTTAACGGTTGGACTTAACTTACCTACTTACCTATGACGAACGTTGTGGCTTATGAGAACATGTCTCACTTCCACACAACAATATCCACCACACTTACGATCTCGAGCCTTGACCACACTTTGGCCTATATCGAGAACCAGCAATTAACCATTTATGGTTCATTCTTCAGCTTACTCAACTTAGCCAACTCTGGCCCTTTAGATCATTCATGTCTCCGTGTTCGACCGGACTGACTTAAGTGTGACTGGACCCAACACCGTTCCTTAGGTAGGAACGTTACTAGATTCTAGATTTGATACTCTCGAAGAGGTTGCAACTTTGACCCACACGTTGGGAACTAAGCTTGTACTGCCGGGTACCGAAGTACTAAACCCATCACGGCGACAGCACAAACCTATTCCCCCGTAGTCTTCCGCTCTACCAAGACACTCCTGTATAGCTACCGACTTACCACACGGGCTAAGTCTTATGACGAAGTGAATCCGGCACGTCCCCAACTCATGAGCAACGCCTCGCTCCGGAACCTTCACAAGACTAGCCCCGACCACAACTATGCAGTATCCGACTAGACTTGCCAAGTGGGTAGCATCAAAAGAGGCTTGATAGGCTATTCAACTACGGTTGCCCACTTCAACGACGCATGGTTGTGCGGGTGTGTTTGGCGAGTGGCACTATAAGACTCAATCTAGTCGACGGAGGTGGTTATCTTTTAGTCAGTTTTAATTTCAGCCATAAGACAGCAACAAACGTTAGTCCACAAAATACATATGAGCATAAGATAATCACACCGGAGTTCAGCAATGTAAAGTAAAGTCAACCGGGCGATGGTGGAGTCTCCTACGACCAGTGACAGCCACAGGTTGAGTAAAGATAAAACAACAAAATCGACCGGGCGAGGACGGAGATATCTCCGGCCAGTTGCAGCCACGGGTTGAGTAAGAAAATAACAAAATCAACCGGGCGAGGACGGAGATGTCTCCGGCCAGTTGCAGCCACGGTTTGAGTAAATAAATACGCACACCACACTCTACAGAAAGTAGATGAGATTCAATCCACGTGGGCGGTGCCCGACATGTATTTAGTCGCCGGCCGGAACTCAGCCCACACTTGATGGGTTTATCGTATTGAAGGAAAATAAAGTTACTTGAAATAATAGTACTGAAAGTAGGCGAGATTCAATCCACGTGGGCGGTGCCCAACATGTATTTAGTCGCCGGCCGGAACTCAACTCACGGAATCATGAGTTTATCGTATTGCAGAAAATAAATAGTAGTATTTGGTCACATGAAATGATGGCATAGATATGGCATGTGGGATGCAACTATCGCGCAAGTGGGCAACAAATAAGGCATCGACAACTTGGAACAGGTGGTTGGGGGCTGATGGCTTGCCTTCAGGGATAGGTTCCACCTCCACTTCAAAGGTAGGGTTGGGATCTATCAAACAAATTGAAAACATGGTTAAAACCCTCCGCAAGGCATTTCAAGGTTCAGTGGGCAAATGAACTTCAAATCCATTGAAACCAGTGGCATTGGGTAGATCTTTTCAAAACCAAGCCACTGCAAAAAGATTCACATTTTTTTGAATTTTTTTGAGAGAGTTATGACTCTCCAAAGTTGACCCCTAAAATCTGTTTTTCCAAAACAGAGAAAATCAGAAAAGGAAAAACGTTTCAGAAAATGTCAAGAACCTGACAGGTGGGACCCGCCCTTCAAAACCCGAATCGGTACGCGCCTGGAAAAAGAACAGAGGGAGGGAGGGGAGGTCGCCGGCGTGCTCACCGTCGAGGCAGGGCGGCGAACTAGGGCATCCGGGCGTCGGTGGGGGCGTCTACGGCTTGTGGGTGGGGTGGATTGGAGGGGGAGGCGAGGAGATGGTGCTGGGGAGGGCGGCGGAGGAGGAATCGGTCGGCGACAGTGGAGCGGAGGCGGGGTTGCCGCCGGCGAATGGGGGCTCCCCGGTTGCCAATCCGGGAGGAGGAGGGGTGGAGAGGGATGGTGCGGGGTTGTGCTTCTCTGGGGTGGCCGGGGGCTCCTTTTATAGCTCCCCACGGTGGGGGTCCGGACGAGGTCCGCGGCGAGGTGTCAAGGTGCGGTGGCCGGGCAGGTGGCTTGACGACGGACGGTGCGTCGAGGGTGTGGTGGCAGAGCGTCGTGGACGACAGGATTCCCGCGCCCGTGGATAAGCTCGGGGTGGCGTGGCCTCCGTGGGCGGTGAGGGGTCCGGGCGGCCATGACGGGGCGGCGACACGGGAGGGCGGTGCAGGGGAGACGACGGACGGCGCGGTGGTGGTGTGGCGGCAGTGCGGCTCTGTGCGGGTGCTGGACGACGGGATTCGCGGCGGGGTGCTGTGGAGGGCACTGTGAGGTGGAGGGGGGGTCCCGCAGCGGCGCTGTTCCGAGCGGCGCGTCGCCTAGCGGACCGCGGTGCACGGGAGGGGATGGGGTGCGTCGAGGCGCCGAGGTGGTCGTGCAGGAGGTGGGGAAGCTGGGGGACACGAGGGGAGGCGAGGGGGGGGTCACCGGCGGCGACCAAGAACGGGCGGCGCCGTCGGGCACGTCCTGGTTCACGTCCTGGCCATGCCATCATCGGCATCAGGACGATTCCCTCATCCTAGGGCCCACAAAGCAAAACCAATCGTGTCACTTGGTGCCAAATTAAGAATCCTATCACTTTGTAGTTATGTGGTTTTGCTGGTTTGCAACTTGGGTTATACAGAAATTTCAACAAACACTTCTGGTCAAAAAAAGAAAAGGTATTTTGGGCAACTAAAATAAAAAATATTTGGCCAGAAAAACTCATGGAGGCAGGTAGGGGTCCAGAGCACCTACCCTGTAAATTTTGTAATTTTTTGAAAAGTTTCAGTAGGGTTTCCAAAAAGACAAGTGTTGGGGCAGAAAGAAAAGTGGAGAAAATCTCAAAAAATTCTTTAGCAAGGTAGGGGATATTTTTGCATATTTGGGTTACATATGGGGTAGGGATCCTCCCTGAATTTTTGGAGAATTTTTGAAGATGCTATTGACATGCTCCCTTTGGAAGCTAGGGTTTAGGCCTTCTGGATTTAAGAAAAGACAATTCCCTGGATATTTTTGGGGTTTTGGAAAAGTAGAAGGAAAGGAGGTTCCAAGATTATAAGATCCAAATTCAAATCCCAATTGTTGGTTTTGATAAAGAAAAATTTTATAGGACCAAAATTCGGGACGTGACAAACCTTCCCCCCTTAAAATGAATCTCGTCCTCGAGATTCGGGTTGCTCATGGAACAGGTACGGGTATTCTGCCCTCAACCAATCTTCTCATTCCCAGGTAGCTTCTTCTTCGGTGTGTCTTTCCCACTGCACTTTATAGAACCTTATGACCTTGTTGCGGGTGCGGCGTTCTGACTCATCCAGGATTCTGACGGGGTTTTCCTCATAAGCCAGTTCAGGGCTTAGCTCCAGATTCAGATAATCTGCTTGCTTGGTTGGTGGGGATAGGCATTCCTTAGCTGGGAGACGTGGAACACGTCATGAACTCCGGCTAGTTTTTCTGGCAATTCCAGCTGGTAGGCTACTGCTCCCCTTTTTGCTATTACCCTAAAGGGTCCAATTAACCTAGGGGCGAGTTTTCCCTTTACCTGAAACCTTTTTAGGCCTTTGAGAGGCGTGACCCGGAGATAGGCATACTCTTCCACTTCGAAACTAATCTGTCGGTGTTTGCGGTTGTAATAACTCTTTTGTCGGGACTGAGCTGCCCTGAGTCGGTCTTGGATTAGGCGTACCTGCTTCTCGGCCTCTTGCAACGTGTCGGGTCCGAAGATTCGGTTGTCTCTGGTTTCGGACCAGTTGAGTGGGGTCCGGCACTTCCTTCCATACAGGGCCTCGAACGGGGACATCTTCAAACTACTCTGATGGCTATTGTTGTAGGAGAATTCTGCGTAAGGTAAGTTGTCTTCCCAACCAGCTCCATAGGAGAGTACACACGAGCGGAGCATATCCTCTAGGATTTGATTAACTCGTTTAGTTTGTCCATCTATTTGGGGGTGATAAGCCGTTCTAAAGGATAGTTTCGTCCCGATGGCATGGTGCAAGCTTGTCCAGAACTTGGAGGTGAATTCGGTACCTCTATCCGACACGATGGTCTTTGGCACACCGTGAAGCTTAACAATCTTGTTCACGTAAAGTTGGGCGAGCTGGTCGGATCGGTGAGTGGTCTTGACAGGGATAAAATGGGCCACTTTGGTGAGGCGATCGACAATGACCCATATGGAATCATTCCCCTTGCTGGATTTGGGAAGTCCGACGATGAAGTCCATGCATATATTGTCCCACTTCCACTCGGGTACCTTGAGAGGTTGGAGGAGTCCCGCTGGTTTCTGGTGTTCAGCCTTGACTATGTTGCAGGTGTTGTAGTAGGCGACATGGTACGCGATTTCCTTCTTCATGCCAGCCCACCAAAATATTTGCTTCAGGTCTTGGTACATCTTGGTACTCCCGGGGTGAATGGAATAGGCGGACTCGTGGGCCTCCTTGAGGATTTTCTGCTTTAGTGCGAGGTCGTCGGGTACACAAAGGCGCTTCCAATAACGGAGTACGCCGTGGTCGTCTACTGAGAATTCCTTCGCCTTTCCCAAAGGAATCTTGGCCTTGATTTCTTCTATGCCGGAATTGTTGGCTTGTCCAAGCTTTATTTCTTCCTCAAGATCGGGCTTCACCTCCAAGGTGCCCAAGTAGGCCCGGCTTCCTACGCACAGATTCAGTTTGGCGAACTCACTTTCCAGACTTGGTGGTAATGAGGTGGATTTCCGGCTTAATGCATCGGCTACCACGTTGGCCTTTCCCGGGTGGTAGTGTATCCCGAGATCATAATCCTTAATCAATTCCAACCACCTTCTCTGCCTTAGGTTGAGGTCGGGCTGGGTGAATATATACTTCAAGTTTTTATGGTCCGTGTAAATTTCACACCTTCGGCCGACAAGGTGGTGTCTCCATGTTTTCAAGGCATGGACAACAACGGCTAACTCCAAGTCATGGGTGGGGTAGTTGGACTCATGAGTCTTGAGTTACTTGGACGTGTATGCTATAACCTTCCCTTCTTGCATGAGTACGGCTCCTAGTCCACTTCTGGAGGCGTCACACTAAATGGTGAAGTCCTTGGTGTCGTCCGGCAATACGAGTATCGGGGCGGTGGTCAACCGGGTTTTTAACTTTTCGAAGCTTGATTGACATTCCTCGGTTCAGGTGTACTTCCGGTTCTTCTTCAACAAATTGGTCATGGGTTTATCTATCTTTGAGAAATTCTCGATGAATCTTCGGTAATATCCGTCCAGTCCCAAGAAGCTTCTAATTTCGGACACATTAGTGGGAGCCTTCCATTCCAACATGTCAGAAATCTTGCTAGGGTTCACGGCTACGCCGGCTCCTGATAGTACATGCCCCAAGAACTCAACTTCCTTCCACCAGAACTGACACTTGCTGAATTTAGCGTAGAGCTGCTGATCTCGGAGACGCTGGAGGACCAGTCTGAGGTGTTGGCCATGCTCCTCTTCATCCTTGGAGTAGATAAGAATGTCGTCGATGAACACCACAACGAATTTGTCCAGATATTCCATGAATACCTTATTCATCATGCCCATAAAGTAGGCGGGGGCGTTGGTTAGGCCAAAGGACATGACCGTACACTCATAAAGCCCATATCTGGTGGTAAAAGCGGTCTTGGGTATACCACTTTCCCGAATCTTCAGTTGGTAGTATCCCGTGCGGAGGTCAATTTTTGAGAATACCCGTGCACCACGAAGTTGTTCAAAAAAATCATTAATCCGGGGCAGGGGGTACTTGTTCTTAATGGTGACCTGGTTGAGAGCTCGATAGTCGATGCACAATCTGAGCGTTCCATCACTTTTCTTGGCGAACAGAACGGGAGATCCCCAAGGAGAGACACTAGGGCGGATAAACTTTTTCTCGATTAGCTCGTCCAGTTGCCTTTTTAGTTCCACTAACTCAGGACTTGTCATTCGATAATGCTTCTTGAAGATGGGATTAGTTCCCGGCACCACTTCAATGGCAAACTCAACGTCTCGGTCGGGAGGCATTCCTGGCAACTCATCGGGAAACACATCAGGATATCCGTTGACCACATAAATTTCACCTATTTCCGGTGCTTGGATTGAGAACACCCTGGCCTTCACTTGGTGTGGTCTATTTGGCAAATAAGTGGTGCGGATGCCTTCTGGGTTGGTAAGGGTGACTGACCTGGAAGCACAGTCAATTTGGGCTGCATGCTGCGCTAGCCAATCCATCCCGAGGATGGCGTCTAGGCCGGGGGGTGTCAAGGGTGTTGAGCTGAGCTGGAAATTCCACTTGATTGATGTTGATGGTTAACTGCTGGCAACCCGTATTGGTCTTGATCTTGGAGGCGGGGGTTTGTATCACCAAAAGATGGTCCAGAGGAAAAACGGGAGAAAACGGTGTTTGGCAACAAAATCCTTGGAGTTGAAAGAGTGGGAAGCTCCAGAGTCAAATAAATCCTTGGAGCACCACTTCTGAAGCCTCGTACGCCTCCTCGGCGGACATGTGATGAACTCGTGCAACCTGAGGTGCTTTGGTGGCGCCACCGGAGGTTTCGTTGGGGGCGCGGGTGGTTGTTGGCGCCATTGCTGTGGTGAGTCAGGGGGCAGTCGGCGATTGTAATGTCCAGTGTTTCCACACTTGAAGCATCCCGAATTTTGGCCCTATAAAATTTTCTTTGACAAAAACAAAATTTGAATTTGGATTTGGACCTTCTGATCTTGGCACCACTATTTCCTCCTACATTTCCAAAACCCTCAAGGTTCACAAAAGATTTGTCTTTTCTTTAGTTGCAAAAAGGGCCTAAACCCTAGCCTTCCAAAGGAAGTGTGCCAAAGGTGACTTCAAAAATTCCCCAAAAATTCCAGAGTGATCCCCAGCTAGAGTAGAACCTATTTATGCAAAAATATTGGGTGACTTATTAAGAAAAGGGTTGATATTTTCCCTGATTTATTTTCTGCCTAAAAACCCCTTTCCAAATGAAGTATATCAAAACCATCTTCAAAAATTCTCCAAAAATTCAGGGAGGATCCCTAACCAGTGCATAACCCAAATATACAAAAATATTTGATACCTTGTCAAGAAAATATTTGAGTTTTTCCCTGTTTTACTTTCTGGCCTAAACCTTGTTATTTCTGGAAACCCTACTAAACTTTTTCCAAAAATTCCAAAAACCCCAGGGTAGATGCTCCTAACCAATACCTACCTCCTGTAATTTTCCTGGAGAAATATCTTTTATTTTAGTTGCCCAAAATGCAATTTTCCTTTTCAGCCGAAGGTGTTCGATGAAAATTTTCCTTCTGCCAAGATGCGAACTAGCTCAAGATCATATCTAGACTTTGGTAGATCTTCTCTTCCTGCACCTGGTGACACGGTCAATCTTTCAATTTGGTGCCATATGGTGCCAATGGCATGACCATGCCGATCTTGGCATGCCCTGTGGCGTGGCCGCCACGGCGTGACCGTGCCCGACGGCGCCGCCCCTTTCTGGTCGTCGCCGTTGGACTTCCCCGCCGAAACACCTCGTGTCCCCCTACACCCCCACCACTGTCTAGACCACCACGGCACCTCCATGCACCCCATCCCCTCACGCGCGCCGCCGCTCACTAGGCGACGAGCCGCGCGTGCTGCACCACCGCGGGCCCCCTCCCCTCACAGTGCCGCACAGCCTCTCCGCGAATCTCGTCGAGGCAGAATCGCACAGCAACCCTGCCGCTACACCCTCGACGCGCCGCCCGTCGCTTCCCTCTGTCCAGCATCCACGCGCCACCACCCCGACGCGCCGCCCGGACCCTGTGCTTATCCACGGCCGCGCCACGCCATCCGTGCTCATCCACGACGCGCGAATCCCGTCGTCCAGCTCCCCCCTGCAGCTACACCGACGGCGCGCCGTCCGTCGTCTCCTCCCCTGCCACGGCCTCCTCTCTCGACACCTCACCGCAAGCCCGCCCGGACCCCCACCATGGAGGGCTATAAAAGGAGCCCCCCGGCAGCAGCCCAGCACCGCACCACCATCCCCTCCCCCTGAGCCTCCTTTCCACCCCACACTAGCTCCCGGGGAGCACCGGAGCGTCGGCGACAAGCCCGTTCCCGCCGCTCTGTCCCCAAGCAATTCACCACCTCCAGAGCCACCCCGCCGCCCAAGCCTCCTCCCTCTTCCAATCCACCCCTCCCGGAGCCCGTAGCCACCTTCACCTTGCCCTAGGACCGCCGGAGTTGACGCCCTCATCCTCGACGGTGAGAACGCCGGCGACGACAATCCCCTCCCCTCTCTGTTTCTTTTTTTTTGTCTCAGGCGCGCGTACCGGTTCGGCTAATGGGCCACTAGCTAGTGGGCCCAGGCCGTCAGATTTTTAAACTTAAACCAAACCGTTTTCTTTTATTTTCTCTGTTTTTAGAATTGGCAGATTCTAGGTCAAACTTTGGGAGGTCATAACTCCCTCAAAAATAATCAGAAAAATATGAATCTTTTTGCAGTAGCTTTGTTTTGAAATTCTCTATCCAATGGCACTGGTTTTGAAATATTTGAAGCTCATTTTCTTGGGAAGTTGTTGTGTATCTTTTGGAAGGTTATAATGCCTAGTTTTGAATTCTCTAATAGATTCCGACCATTTCAACGAAGGAGAAGTTGATCCCACACCCGAAGGCAAGCCATCAGCCCCCAACCATCTGTTCCAAGTCCTCGATGTTTTATTTGTTGCTTGATTGAGCGGTAGTTGCATCTCATATGTCACCCCTATGCTAATATTTCATGCTTATGATTTCATGCAATTTATTATTGTCACCTTTATTTCATGCAATACGATAAACTCATGTTACGTGAGTTGAGTTCCGGCCGGCGACTAAATACATGTTGGGCTCCGCCCACGTGGATTGAATCTCGCCTACTTTCAGTACTTTTATTTCAACTAACTTTACTTTCCCGCAATACGATAAACCCATCAAGTGTGGGTTGAGTTCCGGCCGGCGACTAAATACATGTTGGGCTCCGCCCACGTGGATTGAATCTCGTCTACTTTCCGTAGAGTGGGGTGTGCGTATTTATTTACTCAACCCGTGGCTGCAACTGGCGGGAGACATCTCCGTCCTCGCCCGGTTGATTTTGTTATTTTATCTTCTTACTCGACCCGTGGCTGCTACTGGCCGGAGACATCTCCGTCCTCGCCCGGTTGATTTTGTTATTTTATCTTTACTCAACCTGTGGCTGTCACTGGTCGGAGGGAACTCCACCATCGCCCGGTTGACCTTATTTTACCTTGCTGAACTACTGTGTGATTATTTGATGCTCATGTATATCTTGTGGACTAACGTTTGTTGCTGTCCTATGGTCGAGAATAAAAAATTGACTAAAAAGATAACCACCTCCGTCGACTAGATTGAGTCAAATAGTGCCACTCGCCAAACACACCCGCACAACCATGCGTCGTTGAAATGAGAAGACCGTAGCTTAGTAGCCTACCGAGCCTCTTTTGATGCTACCCACTTGGCAAGTCTAGTCGGTTACTGCATAGTTGTGGTCGGGGCTAGTCTTGTGAAGGTTCCGGAGCTAGGCGTTGCTCATGAGTTGGGGACGTGCCGGATTCACTTCGTCATAAGACTTAGCCCGAGTGGTAAGTCGGTAGCTACATAAGGAGTGCCTTGGTAGTGCGGACGGCTACGGGGGAATAGGTTTGTGCGGCAGGTACCGGCCGTACAAGCTTAGACCCCAACGTGTGGATAAAAGTTGCAACCCTCTCGAGAGTGTCAAATCTAGAATCTAGTATTGTTCCTACCTAAGGAATGGTGTTGGGTCCAGTCACACTAGAGTCAGTCCAGTCGAACACGGAGAAATAAATTCACCAAACGGCCAGAGTTGGCCAAAGTTGAATGAGCTGAAAAGTGGACCATAGTGGGTCAAAAGCTGAGCTCGAGGTGGACCAGAGTTGGTCACGCTTGAGAACCTAAGTGTTGAGAATATTGTTGTTTGGGAATGAGACTCGTTCTCATAAGCCACGGTTTTCGTCACAGGTAAGTAGGTAAGTTAAGTCCAACCGTTAAGCTTGGACTCGCACCTGCACCCATGCCATGCCATATAGGACCGTTGGTTACGGTTGATTGAGGATTGATGTCTTGCGAGTACATTCCATGTACTCACCTGGCTTTTTATATGGCCAGATCCTCCGACCCCCGTCGCCGAGTACCCCTTGTACGAGAACTAGAACCGATATCCAGGCAGAGCCCTGTGGAGTTAGGCCCTCTTCGTCGCACGCTTCCGCCAAGCCGCTGACGCCCTCTGATGAAGTCATGTTCGATAAATAATGTACAAACTGTTGTGTGCGCTAGGGCGCAGCCTTGTAATGAGACCCCTGTAATCCTTCGTCGGTTCCCGACCCCTTAATAAAGTGGTCATGTTCTGTTATCAAGTTGTCATATATTCAGTGCTACTGGGACTGATATATGGGGTAACTCGATCTCCGAATCGGGGTGCCACAGAGCTTGGTATCAGAGCCTAACTGCCTGTAGGATACCCTAGTTCTAAACGGAGCCTTAGATAGCGAACGTTGCTTTGCTTGCTTTTAATTGTTTCTCTATCTGTTCGTGTTTTTCTAACCTTGCAACTCACATTTTTGGCTTCTAACTTTGGTACAGATGAAGTTCGAGCTACCCGTAGAAACCCCCGCATTGAACGTTCCCGGCATGCCGCAATTCTTCCGCGAGATTTGGGCACACCTCTACCCAACCTCTCCTCCTCCGACCTACCGCGTGCTATGCTCCCGTCGTGATGGGACCCACTCGGAGTTTATCGCCACCGTCTACTTGTGCGCCTCGCCCGTGGGCCAAGGACACATGTACGCCCTCTCCTCCGACGTCCACCCCCAGGAGACCCGAGCCATCCAAGAAGCCGCTGCAGATGCCATCGTTCTTCTCCGCACCCACGACCCTATCATGAGGAGGTGCCCCCGCTATGCACACCTCCCAAGGTTGGATTGGGGCAACGGAGATGTCCTCTTTCCCAACCCGAGGGATCTCTCTTCAAAACTCACCGCCCTTCTCCGGTACACATCCTACCTCCACCAGTATCTGCACGACACACCATCTCACGCCAGCATGGCTGCGGTTGAAGCAACAAGAGCACCAGGACTCGATCCTTCCCACCAGATCCCTCCGTACCCAGCTCACCTTCCCCGTACTCTTGACCAGCTGAGAGCAAAACTCGCTTCCACTCCCGCTCGAGCCACCACGTCCCGTAGTTCTAGCACCCCTCCTCGCTTCTTCACTGGATACACTCAGGAACCTCAGGCCCAGTGTCTCCGCGTCGACATCGGCACACCCTTCCCCTCGTACGCCCCCAGAACGCTGGGAAGGAGCATCAACGGCATCGACATCATCGCACCTGCTACTCCCCTCGAGATGTAGCTCTAGACGCTAGCCTCAGGAGCATTAGCGCTTGCATCCTAGTTGTGTATCGTAGTCGACGATCGCGTAGTCCGACGTGCACGTGAATAATGTAGGAGTAATGGCTTGTTCCTCGCACAATATTGTGTACCATGTGTCATGTAACCCAACTCTCCATTGTATAAAAACGCCTTGGTTTTATCTCTTGCTTTTATTTGGATCTTCTTGGATGTTGCATTTCTCTCTCCCCTTATGGAAGCTCATGGCACCCGTCAACCCCACCTTCAACCAACCAGGATGAGGCCCAACACAGGTACAAGTGGCAGCCAAGGAACCCCAATCCGCCGATCAGCCCGACAAGCCGGCATGGACCCAATGCCCCCACAGCCGCCAACTCCACCCCCACCGGAACCAACTCCAAGCCAGCTATTGTTGATGATGGATGAACGCCACCAGCTGTACATGACTCAAATTATGAGAGAATTTGGCACCTACATGCAAGCACCGAACGCCCCTCGCCCGACCCGGTCCAAGCTGCAAGACTTCCAGCGCACTCGGCCACCCCAGTTCTCGCAGGCCACCAACCCACTCGAAGCAGATGATTGGCTCCGTACCATGGAGAAGAAGTTAGAGATCGCTCGCGTTGATGAGCAAGACAAGGTACCTTTCGTCACCCACTATCTTGAAGGACCAGCCGATGTGTGGTGGGACAATCAGAAAGATATGAGAGGAAATGGAACCACTATCACCTGGACCGAATTCCAAGAAATTTTCCGCAAAGCCTACATACCCTCAAGCCTCATGAAGATGAAGCAGCAGGAACTCCTAGCACTCACTCAGGGCAACTCAACTGTAAGTGAGTACCTGACCAAGTTCAACGATCTTGCCCGTTATGCCCCGGATGATGTCAACACAGATGAGAAGAAGAAGGACAGATTTCTCCACGGAATGCACCAGGCCATCAAGACTCAGCTCAGCGTCCTACAGTTTCCAGATTTTCAAGCCATGGTAAACACCGCACTGATTTCAGAGAAGGAACACCGCACCATCTATGACTCCCACAAGAAGAAGTTTGAGTCTCGCAAGCACCAGCTAGAAGAAGCCCACAAGAAGCCACGTACCTGGTCACCCAACTCACAGGCCACTGCACCACCGACCACTTGGACCCCACCCAGAAAGGAAGGGTACCCCCGCAATGAGTTCTACCACAAGCGTCCACTCGTGGATGACTGCAAGAGGGAAAATTCCTGCTTTAAGTGCGGTAAGAAGGGACACTACATAGCGGATTGCCCGTTGACCAAGAACAACAATGGCAGTAACAACAATGGCAACCTCAACAACCCTCCCGCCGGAACAATCAAGCCACCTCAAGTCGCTCGTGTCCACCACATGTCCGCCGAAGAAACCTACGAAGCTTCAGATGTGATGCTTGGTATGTGAACCACCAACGCTAAACTTGCAGTAATTTTTGTTGACCATGGGACTCCCCACTCCCTCGTCATAAGGTTTCGTTGCAAGGCACCGTTTTATGTTTTCCCTAGACTTGGACCTAAGCCACGAGTTCACGCGTGAGGAATGTTCCCTCAAAGTTCGGACAAAGCCAGAACGCCACCCCCACAGCAGAGTCACAAGGTTAAATAGAGGATAAACCCACCAAAGAGGAAGCCCCTGGAAATGAGAGGATTCTTTGAGAGCAGAATAACCATACCTATTCCATGAGCAACTCGAATCTCGGGGACGAGATTCATTTTAAGGGGGAAGGTTTGTCACATCCCGAATTTTGGCCCTATAAAATTTTCTTTGACAAAAACAAAATTTGGATTTGGATTTGGATCTTCTGATCTTGGCACCACTATTCCTCCTACATTTCCAAAACCCCAAGATTCTCAAAATATTTACCTTTTCTTTAGTTGCAAAAAGGGCGTAAACCCTAGCCTTCCAAAGGAAGTGTGCCAAAGGTGACTTCAAAAATTCCCCAAAAATTCCAGAGTGATCCCCAGCTAGAGTAGAACCTATTTATGCAAAAATATTGGGTGACTTATTAAGAAAAGGGTTGATATTTTCCCTGATTTATTTTCTGCCTAAAAACCCCTTTCCAAATGAAGTATATCAAAACCATCTTCAAAAATTCTCCAAAAATTCAGGGAGGATCCCTAACCAGTGCATAACCCAAATATACAAAAATATTTGATACCTTGTCAAGAAAATATTTGAGTTTTTCCCTGTTTTACTTTCTGGCCTAAACCTTGTTATTTCTGGAAACCCTACTAAACTTTTTCCAAAAATTCCAAAAACCCCAGGGTAGATGCTCCTAACCAATACCTACCTCCTGTAATTTTCCTGGAGAAATATCTTTTATTTTAGTTGCCCAAAATGCAATTTTCCTTTTCAGCCGAAGGTGTTCGATGAAAATTTTCCTTCTGCCAAGATGCGAACTAGCTCAAGATCATATCTAGACTTTGGTAGATCTTCTCTTCCTGCACCTGGTGACACGGTCAATTTTCCAATTTGGTGCCATATGGTGCCAATGGCATGACCATGCCGATCTTGGCATGCCCTGTGGCGTGGCCGCCACGGGCGTGACCGTGCCCGACGGCGCCGCCCCTTTCTGGTCGTCGCCGTTGGACCTCCCCGCCGAAACACCTCGTGTCCCCCTACACCCCCACCACCGGCTAGACCACCACGGCACCTCCATGCACCCCATCCCCTCACGTGCGCCGCCGCTCACTAGGCGACGCGCCGCGCGCGCTGCACCACCGCGGGCCCCCTCCCCTCACAGTGCCGCACAGCCTCTCCGCGAATCCCGTCGAGGCAGAATCGCACAGCAACCCTGCCGCTACACCCTCGACGCGCCGCCCGTCGCTTCCCTCTGTCCAGCATCCACGCGCCACCACCCCGACGCGCCGCCCGGACCTTGTGCTTATCCACGGCCGCGCCACGCCATCCGTGCTCATCCACGACGCGCAAATCCCGTCGTCCAGCTCCCCCCTGCAGCTACACCGACGGCGCGCCGTCCGTCGTCTCCTCCCCTGCCACGGCCTCCTCTCTCGACACCTCACCGCAAGCCCGCCCGGACCCCCACTGTGGAGGGCTATAAAAGGAGCCCCCCGGCAGCAGCCCAGCACCGCACCACCATCCCCTCCCCCTGAGCCTCCTCTCCACCCCACACTAGCTCCCGGGGAGCACCGGAGCGTCGGCGACAAGCCCGTTCCCGCCGCTCTGTCCCCAAGCAATTCACCACCTCCAGAGCCACCCCGCCGCCAAGCCTCCTCCCTCTTCCAATCCACCCCTCCCGGAGCCCGTAGCCACCTTCACCTTGCCCTAGGACCGCCGGAGTCGACGCCCTCGTCCTCGACGGTGAGAACGCCGGCGACGACAATCCCCTCCCCTCTCTGTTTCTTTTTTTTTTTATCTCAGGCGCGCGTACCGGTTCGGCTAATGGGCCACTGGCTAGTGGGCCCAGGCCGTCAGATTTTTAAACTTAAACCAAACCGTTTTCTTTTTATTTTCTCTGTTTTTAGAATTGGCAGATTCTAGGTCAAACTTTGGGAGGTCATAACTCCCTCAAAAATAATCAGAAAAATATGAATCTTTTTGCAGTAGCTTTGTTTTGAAATTCTCTATCCAATGGCACTGGTTTTGAAATATTTGAAGCTCATTTGCTTGGGAAGTTGTTGTGTATCTTTTGGAAGGTTTATAATGCCTAGTTTTGAATTCTCTAATAGATTCCGACCATTTCAACGAAGGAGAAGTTGATCCCACACCCGAAGGCAAGCCATCAGCCCCCAACCATCTGTTCCAAGTCCTCGATGTTTTATTTGTTGCTTGATTGAGCGGTAGTTGCATCTCATATGTCACCCCTATGCTAATATTTCATGCTTATGATTTCATGCAATTTATTATTGTCACCTTTATTTCATGCAATACGATAAACTCATGTTTCGTGAGTTGAGTTCCGGCCGGCGACTAAATACATGTTGGGCTCCGCCCACGTGGATTGAATCTCGCCTACTTTCAGTACTTTTATTTCAAGTAACTTTACTTTCCTGCAATACGATAAACCCATCAAGTGTGGGTTGAGTTCCGGCCGGTGACTAAATACATGTTGGGCTCCGCCCACGTGGATTGAATCTCGTCTACTTTCCGTAGAGTGGGGTGTGCGTATTTATTTACTCAACCCGTTGCTGCAACTGGCCGGAGACATCTCCGTCCTCGCCCGGTTGATTTTGTTATTTTATCTTCTTACTCGACCCGTGGCTGCTACTAGCCGGAGACATCTCCGTCCTCGCCCGGTTGATTTTGTTATTTTATCTTTACTCAACCTGTGGCTGTCACTGGTCGGAGGGAACTCCGCCATCGCCCGGTTGACCTTATTTTACCTTGCTGAACTACTGTGTGATTATTTGATGCTCATGTATATCTTGTGGACTAACGTTTGTTGTTGTCCTATGGTCGAGAATAAAAAAATTGACAAAAAAGATAACCACCTCCGTCGACTAGATTGAGTCAAATAGTGCCACTCGCCAAACACACCCGCACAACCATGCGTCGTTGAAATGGGAAGACCGTAGCTTAGTAGCCTACCGAGCCTCTTTTGATGCTACCCACTTGGCAAGTCTAGTCGGTTACTGCATAGTTGTGGTCGGGGCTAGTCTTGTGAAGGTTCCGGAGCTAGGCGTTGCTCATGAGTTGGGGACGTGCCGGATTCACTTCGTCATAAGACTTAGCCCGAGTGGTAAGTCGGTAGCTACATAAGGAGTGCCTTGGTAGTGCGGACGGCTACGGGGGAATAGGTTTGTGCGGCAGGTACCGGCCGTACAAGCTTAGACCCCAACGTGTGGATAAAAGTTGCAACCTCTCGAGAGTGTCAAATCTAGAATCTAGTATTGTTCCTACCTAAGGAATGGTGTTGGGTCCAGTCACACTAGAATCGGTCCAGTCGAACACGGAGAAATAAATTCACCAAACGGCCAGAGTTGGCCAAAGTTGAATGAGCTGAAAAGTGGACCATAGTGGGTCAAAAGCTGAGCTCGAGGTGGACCAGAGTTGGTCACGCTTGAGAACCTAAGTGTTGAGAATATTGTTGGGTGGGAATGAGACTCGTTCTCATAAGCCACGGTTTTCGTCACAGGTAAGTAGGTAAGTTAAGTCCAACCGTTAAGCTTGGACTCACACCTGCACCCATGCCATGCCATATAGGACCGTTGGTTATGGTTGATTGAGGATTGATGTCTTGCGAGTACATTCCATGTACTCACCTAGCTTTTCATGTGGCCAGATCCTCCGACCCCCGTCGCCGAGTACCCCTTGTACGAGAACTAGAACCGGTATCCAGGCAGAGCCCTGTGGAGTTAGGCCCTCTTCGTCGCACGCTTCCGCCAAGCCGCTGACGCCCTCTGATGAAGTCATGTTCGATAAATAATGTACAAACTGTTGTGTGCGCTAGGGCGCAGCCTTGTAATGAGACCCCTGTAATCCTTCGTCGGTTCCCGACCCCTTAATAAAGTGGTCATGTTCTGTTATCAAGTTGTCATATATTCAGTGCTACTGGGACTGATATATGGGGTAACTCGATCTCCGGATCGGGGTGCCACACAGTCGTCCACCAGGGGGCGCTTGTGGTAGAATTCAGTCCGGTTGTATCCCTCTCATTTGGGAGGGTTCCACGTATTGGGATGAGCTGGGGCTTGCGGGTTTGGGGGCCAGGTGCATGGCCTAGAGTGGGTCCCTTCCAGTTGATGCTTGCGAGGTTCAAACTTCCTCTTGTGGGAATCGTAAATGGTGCGATGCTCCCTTTCGGAGATCAGGGCAGTGTTGACCAAGGCTTGAAAATCTGGAAACTGCAGGACGCTGAGCTGGGTCTTGATGGCTTGGTGCATTCCATGGAGGAACCTGTCTTTCTTCTTCTCGTCTGTGTTGACATCATCTGGGGCATATCGGGCAAGATCGTTGAACTTGGCTAGGTACTCGCTTATGGTTGAGTTGCCTTGAGTGAGCGCTAAAAGTTCCTGCTGCTTCATCTTCATAAGACTCGAGGGTATGTAGGTTTTGCGGAAAATCTCCCGGAATTCGGCCCAAGTGATGGCTGCCTCATCTTCTCTCATAATAAACCGGCTGTCCCACCATACATCGGCTGGTCCTTCAAGATAGTGAGTGACGAAGGGTACCTTGTCCTGCTCGTCAACACGAGCAATCTCTAACTTCTTCTCCAGAGTACGGAGCCAATCATCAGCTTCGAGCGGGTTGGTGGCCTGAGAGAACTTAGGTGGCTGAGTGCGCTGGAAGTCCTGGAGCTTGGAGCGAGAAGGGCGAGAAGTGTTTTGTGCTTGCATGTAACTCCCAAATTCCCTCATGATTTGAGTCATGTTCTGCTGGTGGAGTTCATCCATCATTATCATTAGCTGGCTTGGAGTTGGTTGATGTGGAGGAGCTATCGGCGGTGGAGACATTGGGTCCACGCCGGCTTGTCGGGCTGAACGGCGGGTTGGGATCCTTCGGCTGCCACTTGTTCCTGTGTGGGGCCTCATCCTGAGGGGCGAAGGTGGGGCGTACCATGAGCATCCATATGGGGGAAATGAAGTGCAACATCCCATAGAATCCAAACAAGGGCAAGAGTTAAAACAAAGCATCAGTACATAGTGGAGAGTTGGGTTACATGGCATACATTACATGATATATTACAGGATACAAGCCGTAACCATCCTTTTATTCTAGCACGCGTTCGACTACGCGGTCCTCCACTAAGATGCATAACTAAGATACACGCGCTACCGCTCCTCGGTTAGCGCCTAAAACTCCATCTCGAGGGGAGTCGCTGGTGCGATGATCTCAAGGCTGTCCTCGCTCTCCTCCTTGACGGCGGTGTTGACAGTAGAAGGTGCCCCCGGGGTGTACGTGGGAGTCGACAGGGCGGTGGCGGCGCGGCGTCGCTAAGCGGGAGGCTCTGGTGGAATCTCGGTGGGAGTGCGGGGCCTGGTGCGAGGAGTGGTGGTGGATCTATGGAACGGGGCGGCCTGGACAGGAGCATGAATGAGCCTCGCCCTCAGCTGGTCGAGGGTGCTACGGGGGTGGGGAATGAGTCGAGGAGGGACAACTCCTGGCGTCCGGACGGCCTTGGCGGCCGTGAGGGTGGCTCGAAGCACAGTCATCCGGAAAAGAGTTTCCTGCAGGTACTGGTGGAGGTGGGACGTGTACTGGAGGAGGGTGGTGAGCGCGGCGGTGGTGTTACCGGGGTTAGGGAAGAGGATGTCTCCGTTGCTCAGGTCCAACCTTGGAAAGTAGACGTAGCGGGTGCACACCTTCATGACAGGGTCATGGGTGCGAAGGAGGACGAGGGCGTCTCCCGAGACCTCCTGGAGAGCACGGGTCACCTGGTTGGTGATGCCGGAGGAGAGGGCGTAGGAGGGCCCATCTGTGCCAGGCTGGGCGTCCAGACAGACCGTGGCGGTGAACTCGGTGCGTGGCCCGTGGGAACGGGAGTGGAACACGCGAAACGTCAGGGGTGGTGCGGACGGGTAGAGGTGTCCCCAAGTCTCACGGAGGAACCTGACCATGCCAAGCTCGTGCCCAATGGTGGTCTCTACGAGGAGTTCGAACGTCATCTGTACCATAGATAAGAAGGGTGAGAGGCAAGGTTAGTTAGCACAAATAAGTAGGGAAACAATTAAACAAGCAACGAGGTAACGTTGGTTAATGGGGTTTTTCTGGTAGAACTAGGGTATCCTATGGGCAGTTAGGCTCTGATACCAAGCTCTGTGACACCCCGATCCGGAAATCGAGATATCCCATATATCAGCCCCAGGAGCACTGAACATATGAAAGCTTGATAACAGAACATAACCACTTTATTAAAGGGGGTCGGGAACCGACGATATATTACAAGGGTCTCATTACAAGGCTGCGCCCTAGCGCACACGACAATTTGTACATTATTTATTGAACATGTCTTCATCAGAGGGCGTCAGCGGGATGGCAGAAGCGCGGGATGACGAGGGCCTAACTCCACAGGGCTCTGCCTGGATACCGGGTCTAGTTCTCGTACAAGGGGTACTCGGCGACGGGGGTAGGAGGATCTGGCCACATGAAAAGCCAGGTGAGTACATGGAATGTACTCGCAAGACATCAATCCACAATCAACCGTATCCGACGACCCTATATGGCATGGCATGTGCAAGTGCGAGTCCAAGCTTAACGGTTGGACTTAACTTACCTACTTACCTATGACGAACGTTGTGGCTTATGAGAACATGTCTCACTTCCACACAACAATATCCACCACACTTACGATCTCGAGCCTTGACCACACTTTGGCCTATATCGAGAACCAGCCATTAACCATTTATGGTTCATTCTTCGGCTTACTCAACTTTAGCCAACTCTGGCCCTTTAGTTCATTCATGTCTCCGTGTTCGACCGGACTGACTCAAGTGTGACTGGACCCAACACCGTTCCTTAGGTAGGAACGTTACTAGATTCTAGATTTGACACTCTCGAGAGGTTGCAACTTTGATCCACACGTTGGGGACTAAGCTTGTACCGCCGGTACCGAAGCACTAAACCCATCACGGCGACAGCACAAACCTATTCCCCCGTAGTCTTCCGCTCTACCAAGACACTCCTTGTATAGCTACCGACTTACCACTCGGGCTAAGTCTTATGACGAAGTGAATCCGGCACGTCCCCAACTCATGAGCAACGCCTAGCTCCGGAACCTTCACAAGACTAGCCCCGACCACAACTATGCAGTATCCGACTAGACTTGCCAAGTGGGTAGCATCAAAAGAGGCTTGATAGGCTATTCAACTACGGTTTGCCCACTTCAACGACGCATGGTTGTGCGGGTGTGTTTGGCGAGTGGCACTATAAGACTCAATCTAGTCGACGGAGGTGGTTATCTTTTAGTCAGTTTTAATTTCAGCCATAAGACAGCAACAAACGTTAGTCCACAAAATACATATGAGCATAAGATAATCACACCGGAGTTCAGCAATGTAAAGTAAAGTCAACCGGGCGATGGTGGAGTCTCCTACGACCAGTGACAGCCACAGGTTGAGTAAAGATAAAACAACAAAATCGACCGGGCGAGGACGGAGATATCTCCGGCCAGTTGCAGCCACGGGTTGAGTAAGAAAATAACAAAATCAACCGGGCGAGGACGGAGATGTCTCCGGCCAGTTGCAGGCACGGTTTGAGTAAATAAATATGCACACCACACTCTACAGAAAGTAGACGAGATTCAATCCACGTGGGCGGTGCCCGACATGTATTTAGTCGCCGGCCGGAACTCAGCCCACACTTGATGGGTTTATCGTATTGAAGGAAAATAAAGTTACTTGAAATAATAGTACTGAAAGTAGGCGAGATTCAATCCACGTGGGCGGTGCCCAACATGTATTTAGTCGCCGGCCGGAACTCAACTCACGGAATCATGAGTTTATCGTATTGCAGAAAATAAATAGTAGTATTTGGTCACATGAAATGATGGCATAGATATGGCATGTGGGATGCAACTATCGCGCAAGCGGGCAACAAATAAGGCATCGACAACCAGCGTTCAAAAAAGCGTACGCTTAAGCTCGCTTAAGCGCTGAGCGACAGCAAAACGCTCAGCTTTTGGCCTGAGCGTGAGGAAAAGCGAGGAAGAGCTGTGGAGGCGGGCTCTCGCGTCTTGGTGCTTGCAGGTGGAGCTGAGGGAGGCGCGCCAGAGCCCAGCAGCGGATGGCCGGAACCGGAGCTAGAGGTTTCGAGCTTCTCCGATGAGGAATGGAGCTCCCCTGGCTGGTTTGACCCCTGGAGTGAGGGAGAGAGGACGAGGAAGAGAGGCCGGTGTGAGGGATGGAGGAGAGAGGAGGAGGGAGAGAGAGGCGGCTGTGAGCCTGTGAGGGAGGAAACCTAATTTTCTGTCGTTGTGCATGTATGTATACAGGAACTGGATAGATGGGCCGGTGTTTTAATGGGCTAAGTCAGCCCATCTTGCTTATTTGTCATTCTTCTCCCTATTTTGTTTCACTCTACAGCCCATATATGAGTTATTTTTCCATGTCCGTACAGTTTTACCCTGAACGCTTAAGCGGCGCTTAAGCAGCATTTCCTCTGAGCAGAGCCTCACCGCTCGCTCAGCGCTTACCGCTTTTTTGAACCTTGTCGACAACTTGGAACAGGTGGTTGGGGGCTGATGGCTTGCCTTCAGGGATAGGTTCCACCTCCACTTCAAAGGTAGGGTTGGGATCTATCAAACAAATTGAAAACATGGTTAAAACCCTCCGCAAGGCATTTCAAGGTTCAGTGGGCAAATGAACTTCAAATCCATTGAAACCAGTGGCATTGGGTAGATCTTTTCAAAACCAAGCCACTGCAAAAAGATTCACATTTTTTTGAATTTTTTTGAGAGAGTTATGACTCTCCAAAGTTGACCCCTAAAATCTGTTTTTCCAAAACAGAGAAAATCAGAAAAGGAAAAACGTTTCAGAAAATGTCAAGAACCTGACAGGCGGGACCCGCCCTTCAAAACCCGAATCGGTACGCGCCTGGAAAAAGAACAGAGGGAGGGAGGGGAGGTCGCCGTCGCCGGCGTGCTCACCGTCGAGGCAGGGCGGCGAACTAGGGCATCCGGGCGTCGATCGGTGGGGGCGTCTACATCTTGTGGGTGGGGTGGATTGGAGGGGGAGGCGAGGAGATGGTGCTGGGGAGGGCGGCGGAGGAGGAATCGGTCGGCGACAGTGGAGCGGAGGCGGGGTTGCCGCCGGCGAATGGGGGCTCCCCGGTTGCCAATCCGGGAGGAGGAGGGGTGGAGAGGGATGGTGCGGGGTTGTGCTTCTCTGGGGCGGCCGGGGGCTCCTTTTATAGCTCCCCACGGTGGGGGTCCGGACGAGGTCCGCGGCGAGGTGTCAAGGTGCGGTGGCCGGGCAGGTGGCTTGACGACGGACGGTGCGTCGAGGGTGTGGTGGCAGAGCGTCGTGGACGACGGGATTCCCGCGCCCGTGGATAAGCTCGGGGTGGCGTGGCCTCCGTGGGCGGTGAGGGGTCCGGGCGGCCATGACGGGGCGGCGACACGGGGAGGGCGGTGCAGGGGAGACGACGGACGGCGCGGTGGTGGTGTGGCGGCAGTGCGGCTCTGTGCGGGTGCTGGACGACGGGATTCGCGGCGGGGTGCTGTGGAGGGCACTGTGAGGTGGAGGGGGTCCCGCGGCGGCGCTGTTCCGAGCGGCGCGTCGCCTAGTGGACCGCGGTGCACGGGAGGGGATGGGGTGCGTCGAGGCGCCGAGGTGGTCGTGCAGGAGGTGGGGAAGCTGGGGGACACGAGGGGAGGCGAGGGGGAGGTCACCGGCGGCGACCAAGAACGGGCGGCGCCGTCGGGCACGTCCTGGTTCACGTCCTGGCCATGCCATCATCGGCATCAGGACGATCCCCTCATCCTAGGGCCCACAAAGCAAAACCAATCGTGTCACTTGGTGCCAAATTAAGAATCCTATCACTTTGTAGTTATGTGGTTTTGCTGGTTTGCAACTTGGGTTATACAGAAATTTCAACAAACACTTCTGGTCAAAAAAAGAAAAGGTATTTTGTGAAACTAAAATAAAAGATATTTGGCCAGAAAAATTCATGGAGGTAGGTAGGGGTCCAGAGCACCTACCCTGTAAATTTTTTATTTTTTTGAAAAGTTTCAGTAGGGTTTTCAAAAAGACAAGTGTTGGGGCAGAAAGAAAAGTGGAGAAAATCTCCAAAAATTCTTTAGCAAGGTAGGGGATATTTTTGCATATTTGGGTTACATATGGGGTAGGGGTCCTCCCTGAATTTTTGGAGAATTTTTGAAGATGGTATTGACATGCTCCCTTTGGAAGCTAGGGTTTAGGCCTTCTGGATTTAAGAAAAGACAATTCCCTGGATATTTTTGGGGTTTTGGAAAAGTAGAAGGAAAGGAGGTTCCAAGATTATAAGATCCAAATTCAAATCCCAATTGGTTTTGATAAAGAAAAATTTTATAGGACCAAAATTCGGGACGTGACACCTACGTCAGCTGAACAGTAGCTAGACGTTGAAGCAAAGCATTCCAGGATGCTTGTCTAGGACCATATAAAGTTCGTCTGAACGACACATTTGGTGGGAACGTTTCCAACACCTTAGCGAGAGTGTCACTTTTGTGTCGAACAATATTATACAAAGCAGGAAATTGTTCCCGGAGAGGGGCATAATCTAGCCAATTGTCCTCCCAGAACCTAATTTCAGAACCATCTCTAATGGAGAAAGATCCATATGGGAAGAAAAATTTCTTCGTTGTCATAAGACCCCCCAAAAGTGAGAGTCACCTGGTTTCCAATGAACCTATGATAACGCGTTTGAGCCCACATATTTTCTTCTAAGGAGGGTTTGCCATACCCCCTTCTTCAGACAGAAGTTTGAAGATCCATTTACCTAGGAGGGCCCTGTTCTTGATCTCAAGGTCATGAACCCCTAGTCCTCCTTGGTCTTTGGGACGGCAAACCACACTCCACTTAGCCAGTCGATATTTCTTTTTCTCATTATCCCCTTGCCAAAACAATCTTGATCGGAAGTAATCCAATCTTTTTAAGACTCATTTTGGAAGTTGGAAGAAAGATATCATATACAGTACCATATTGCTTAGCACCGAGTTAATGAGTATCAATCTTCCACCTAGAGATAATAATTTGTCTTGCCAGCTATTCAAACGAGCTTGCAGTCTTTCCTCCACCAGTTTCCATTCAGCATTCGTAAGCCTCCGATAATGAATTGGGATGCCCAAATACTTAATAGGAAACTGACCCAGCCCGCAGCCAAATAGATCAGCATACAGGGGGCACTACTAGGAAACAGGCTATCAGTGGCGCACCTTTTCACGATTCTGTGGCGCATCCCTGGAAATAGTGGATGCGCCACTAAATCCTCGCCACTAAAATATATTTCTGTGGCGCACGCCGGTGGTGCGCCACAGAAATGCCAAATTCTGTGGCGCATCCCAGCACCGTGCGCCACAGAAATATTTTAGTGGCGCATCCCACCTTGGTGCGCCACAGAATTTTTTTTGAATTTCAAAAAAAAGGGCGGCCAGATCTAGATCCAGATCTGGATCTAGATCTGGCCGCCGGAATTTCGCCGGAATTTCGTCGGAGCTCGTCGGAGACCGTGTTGCCGTGGGTGGAGGAAGGGGTCGTCGGAGGTCACCGGGTGAGGTCGCCGGAGTGGAGGAGGAGGTCGCCGGAGTGGAGGCCGAGGTCACCGGAGTGGAGGAGGAGGTTGCCGGTGGTGGAGGAGGTCGCCGGAGGTGGCGGAGGAGGTCACCGAAGGTGGAGGTCGTCGTGGTTGAGGTCGTCGGGGTTGTGGAGGTGGTCGCCGGGGTGGTGAGGAGGTCGCCGGAGTTGTGGAGCTCGCCGGAGTTGTGGAGGAGGTCGCCGGAGGTGGAGGTGGAGGTGGAGGTGGAGGTGGAGGTGGAGGAGGAGGAGGAGTAGAGAAGATGTGGAGTAGAGGAGAAGAGATGGAGGAGGGAGGAGAAGGGGAGAGAAGTGTAGAGGAGAAGGGAAGAGGAGAAAGAAAGAGGAGAAGTGGAGAGAGAAGTGGAGGGAGAATTGGAGGAGATGAGGAGAAAAGGGGAAAAGAGAGGGAGATGAGGGCGCCGGCGGGATTCAAATTTCGAATCTCACAATTCTGTGGCGCATGGGCTAGACATGCGCCACAGAATTTTTTTTTCCTTTTTTTGAATTTTTTTTGATTTTGCTGGGAAAGTTCTTCTGTTGCCCGTAACTTTTTTTTCGTTTGGAATTTGAGGATTCTGTGAATTGCTGACCGGGTAAACCCTGGTGGGATCGAATCCGAAATTTTCTCTAGTTTTTTTTAAGGTATTATACGCATTTTTTCGACGTCGTATGCAAAAGTTATGTCCAATTTAATATTTCTTCACCTACTATTGGAAAAAGGTCAAAATGTGTATTTCAAATTTTTCCTACAAACTAGACCCTAAACCTTCCATATATCTAAAAGGATTTTATTTTTTGAATTTTTTATCATTTTCTTTCCCTACGTGCAAAACTAAAAAGGCGATCCACGAGGGGGGGGGGGGTGCGTGGGGTGAAAAAATGCTGCACAATTCTGTGGCGCATGGAACCACATGCGCCACAGAAATGTCACTTTCTGTGGCGCATGTGGACCCATGCGCCACAGAATTGTGCAGCCCCTAATCATTGGTGCCAGGCCCACCATATTTCTGTGGCGCATCTGGCCAGATGCGCCACAGAAATGTACATTTCTGTGGCGCACCTTGCTCCATGCGCCACAGAAAAGGCGGCGTAGGATGCAAGCCAGCCGTTGGTTGTGGGGCCCACAGAATTTCTGTGGCGCATGGAGGAAGGTGCGCCACAGAATGTCTTCTTTTAGTGGCGCATGTCCTCCAGATGCGCCACAGAATTTCTTCTTTTAGTGGCGCATGGAAACTGGTGCGCCACAAAAAAAAATTTAGTGGCGCATGAAATATTGGTGCGCCACAAAATAGCATCCCACCTATAGCTAGTTTCCTAGTAGTGGGGGCATCATCTTGAGCCTCGCCAAAACAAAACAGCTCACTTTTATGGAAATTTATCTTAAGAACCGATAACTGCTCAAACGCTGAAAGAATTAACTTCAGGTTCTTCGCTTTTTCGATGTCATGTTCCATAAATAGAATTGTATCGTCTGCATATTGAAGGATAGATAAATGTAATGCCCGGGGTTTTCCCCAAATTAGATTTTGTTTTTTTTTTTTTGCATCATCATGACCTTTGTAACGCCCCAAGATCGGTATTATGCAGATTTTAGCGTTCCAGCCAAATCCGCATAATAACGATCCTAAAGGACGCCCACCAGGCATAACGTGCACATCGCAACACACACGTTATGCGGGTGGAATTGTGATAACATTACAACAATTCTCGATGGAACCCACAAAAGAACATATATACAACAACGACTCACTGAGTCAAGAACAAGATACAATACAAAGATCCAAATAACAACGGAAGCGGGTAGCGTCCGACTACGGACAAGATACAAATTGGACTAAGTAAAATGCATCTTTTCTTTGCCCAGTGTTCGTTGCTTCTTCGGGAATAGGCTGATGAGTTGATGTGAGCAACGACAGGTTCCGCTACCTCTGCCGGATTGCAGGCAAGTGATACTCCCTTGCTATCTTCGCTTGTTTTCTGTCTCTCACTCGTCCTATCTTTTGTTCCTTGCTAGCCTTATATTGCGATGCTTGTGTCCCGATCCTATTTGCATGTTTCCCTTGCAGCCCTGATATGCCACCACCCCCACATCCTATTAACCTGTTGCTTGTTTATCTTGTTGGCCTTGCGAGTCGTAGTGCATGCTTAGCTTTGTCTTGCTCGAGTCATGTTCTAGTCTTGTTATAATTTGATAGTTGGGTTTAATTTACATGATAATCTATAATGTTTGGCGATGGGATATAATTAATAAAGATAAGGCACCGGCGGAAGGCCAATCGTGGTGATTTGTTCTGCTAGTGTCGCCTAGGACCCGAGTTCTTGTCCTCTGATCCAAGACTGAGCGCACTACCCACATGCGGGAGGAAATGGGACTCCCCTCGACCTAGTACCGGATCTGCAGCCTTGTCCAGGGCGCCACAAGTAGTTCGGGTGTTTCCATTTGCGCGGCGCTTTATTTTGTTGCAGGTACGGATGGGACGCCTCCGGGACTTATACGTGATGGTTACTTACGGTAGGGTTGCGGAATGGGCGTTAACCGCATGTGGAAGGAGGGGCAATCGTATGAGTGTTCCCTCCCGAAGCCGTTCTCGCATCGGCTAGGTCCACCTCGGAGCTTCGGCCGGACTTTCAAGGTGGGTCAGACTTAGCTAGGTGGTTCCCTGGACTTGTGTGGTAGTGAAGGAAAGTGTAGCGTCGGACACCCTGCCAGCATACCCCGGAAGTGTGCTAATTGCATGGCAACAAGGGTTGAAGTGCGTGTGGTTACATTTGTGCACCCCTGCAGGGTTAAATCTTTTCGAAAAGCCGTGTCCGCGGTTATGGACGACTTGGTGAAATGTGCTGGCTAACAAGATCATAGACAACTTACACCTAATGATGATAAGTTGGTTAGTAAGATAGAACTACTTCAATAATAAAATATAAAATTGCCAACTGTGTGAGTGCCTTTGGGCTTGCTGCTCGTAGGATAAACGGGCTGGTAAGGAATCGGCTGGGTTATGTTTGGTGTTAGTATAGTTGGTTACCTATGCGCTCTCTTACCTCCTCTCTATTAGACGACAGTTGTAGTGTGTCTCTATAAGTTCTTAGTGCTGCTTGCTGCCGCCTCAATCGCTAACCCTCTTTCCCCAGAATTCCAGCTTTGATATCTTGTGAGTATTACTTGCCAGTACTGTTTTATAGTACTGACCCCTTCGGGGCTGCTATTCCAATGCAGCCAAACAGGTTTGAAGTCTGACGACGTTAGCTTGGGAATCCCTCCGGCTAGGCTTGGCCTGGGCAGGGATATGGTGCCTTTGCTTATCTTCAGGACTCTTAGTCCAATTTGTATCTTGTCCGTAGTCGGACGCTACCCGCTTCCGTTGTTATTTGGATCTTTGTATTGTATCTTGTTCTTGACTCGGTGAGTCGTTGTTGTATATATGTTCTTTTGTGGGTTCCGTCGAGAACTGTTGTAATGTTATCACAATTCCACCCGCATAACGTGTGTGTTGCGATGTGCACGTTATGCCTGGTGGGCGTCCTTTAGGATCGTTATTATGCGGATTTGGCTGGAACGCTAAAATCTGCATAATACCGATCTTGGGGCGTTACAAAGTGGTATCAGAGCTCTGGTTTTTCGATACCCCACTGGTCCAGTCTGCCTGTAGGATACCCTAGCTAATGGTCGTTGTTTGTAGAGTGTCCAAACTATTTTACTAAAAGCTATTTGAAAAGATCTCAATAGGAATTCTTGTTTATTCCTTACCTCTATTCTATTCCTCCTCTTACCTTATATGATTCAACTCTTCTCTCTTATCTATCTTCTGGTCATAGTATCTTCGTGGGTGGACGATCTGTTGCCTTTTACCTAATAGGTTCGATCTTCGAAAGAATATCGACAGACGAACTTCGCCATCGATGTGAGCAAGAACCTCTTGTTAGTGGTGTCGAGAAGATCAACATGGTGCGAGAAGATTCGATAGAATAACCTTCTCTTCTTCTCCCCGACGGTAGCGTGGATCTCGGGGCGAGATCCCTTGTTAGTGGTGTCGGTTGTAATGCCCGGGGTTTTCCCCAAATTAGATTTTGTTTGTTTTTCTTTTTTGCATCATCATGACATCAGCATCATCGCATCGCATGTTTTTGGCAACAAAAATTATTTTTAATAAACCCTATTTTATTTTTCTAAAATTGTCGGAAAATATTTTACCGAGACAGTCGTCTCTGTTTTCTAAAATTATTTGCCGAAATTAATTTGCAAAATAAAAATAAATTTGAGAATTGCGAGAGAGTAGCCCAGCTAGCTAGGCCCAAAAGCCCAGCAAAGCAAACCCTAGACCAAACCCTAATCCTGCCCCTGGCTCTTTTCCTTTCCCACCCCCTGAGTTTTGCAGCCGCCCTCCTCTTCTTTTCTGTTTTTGTGAATGGGTCCTTCCACCTCGCAAAAATACCCTTTTCTTTTCTTTTCAGCTCCCTCCACCTTATCCCCTTACCTTCTCTTCCTTCCCTTTTCTTTTCTTCTTCCCCATCCTCCCGTGCTCGACCTCCACCCCGCACCCGCGCGTGCTCTGCCACAGCGCACCTCCACCACCACCCTTCCGATCCCGTGCCACCACCACCCAGGCCGGCCCTCCTCGCACCTCGACCGGCGTCCTCCTCTCTCCTCCACCACGCCTCCCCAGCTCCTCATCTCCCCACCTCCACCGCTTCTTCCTCCCCGTGCCCGCACGCATGCGTCCTTGCTGCCGATCTCCTCTGCCCCGCTCCAGCCTCTCCCCGTCGGACTCCTCCCCTCGTGCTCATCCCCGTCGGCGTCCTTGCCGCGCCGCCGTTCCCCGCTCCCCTTGCCTCGACCCCGCAGCTCCTCCCGCGGCCAGCCCCGGCTCGCCTTGCTCCGCCCTCCCCCGTCCCGAGCTCCACCTCTTCTGCGCCGCCCCTCCCCTTCAAGCTCCTGCAGCGCGCCGCTGCTTTTCCTCGTCCCCTCTAGCGCCTCCTACTCGCTGTCTCCCGAGCCCGCCGGCAAGCTCCTCCCGGTGCCTCCCTGAGCTCTCCCGGTGCCGTGGCCTGTCTTCTGCCCGTCCGTCCCCGTGGTGGCCTCCTGTTGCTGCTGCTGCTGCTGCCGTGGAGCTGACCTCCTGCCTGCGTGCCCATGCTGCCGTTGCCGTTGACCTCGTTTTCGTCTCCGGCGCCCGCCACCTGCTCGATGAAATGCCCGTAAGGAGCCCGCCTCCGTGCAAGTCTCCGTGCTGCTGCTCTTGCGTGCCCGTTGCCGCCTGGTGTCCGTCTCCGTGTCATGTTCCTCTCCGTCGTGAAAGCCCGTCAACTTCTCCGATCCGATGACACCTCCGTGCCGGTTTCCCGACGAGTTCCTGACCTCCTCCGTGTTCCCGTCTCCGTCCCGTGGACGTCTCGTTTCCGTCCCCGACGGCTTCATGCCTCCGACCCGATGCCTCCGTGATCGTGTGTCTCCGTTTCTGTGGTGTTCCCCGACGTGTTCCCCGTTTTTCCCGACGTTCCCGGCCGTTCCCGATGTGTCCCCGTCCACGTCGTGAAGCACCGTGAAGCTGATTCCTGATCTCCGTTTCCCGTCGTGACGCCGATCCCCGACGATGGATACGACATGGTCTTCCACGACTCCGTGAATCCGAGTTCTCCGATGCCGTGAACCACGACGACACCGAAGATCGGAATGCCAAGGTCTGCCACGACGACGACCCGAGTACGACTACTTCCACGACGTCGACTACGGAACGACTACCTCGACCACCTCGACTACTCCGACTCCGGATGAACGACTACTTCGACTCCGGACGGACGACTACCTCGACTACTTCGACTACGACGACTACTTCGACTACGATACGAAGACGACGGTTCCGAATCCGAAGTTCCTCGTTTCCGATGTGTGACCCCAACCTTAAACCCCTATATGCCATATATATATGCGAATATCTTATAAAATCATGCATGCTTAATTAACATCGAACCTTTAACCATTTAGTCGAATTAATCTAACTTTAATTATGGGGTTTGTCCGGTGCATCTATATTGTGCTCCGATCCCATTTAAAATTCTTTTGCCATGTGTTAGGGAATAAAATTGGATCGCATTTAATTTGTCATGCATCATGTCATCAACATGCCGATTCTTTTGCCATAGAAGTAAAATGCATCTTTTCTTTGCCCAGTGTTCGTTGCTTCTTCGGGAATAGGCCGATGAGTTGATGTGAGCAACGACAGGTTCTGCTACCTCTACCGGATTGCAGGCAAGTGATACTCCCTTGCTATCTTCGCTTGTTTTCTGTCTCTCACTCGTCCTATCTTTTGTTCCTTGCTAGCCTTATATTGCGATGCTTGTGTCCCGATCCTATTTGCATGTTTCCCTTGCAGCCCTGATATGCCACCACCCCCACATCCTATTAACCTGTTGCTTGTTTATCTTGTTGGCCTTGCGAGTCGTAGTGCATGCTTAGCTTTGTCTTGCTCGAGTCATGTTCTAGTCTTGTTATAATTTGATAGTTGGGTTTAATTTACATGATAATCTATAATGTTTGGCGATGGGATATAATTAATAAAGATAAGGCACCGGCGGAAGGCCAATCGTGGTGATTTGTTCTGCTAGTGTCGCCTAGGACCCGAGTTCTTGTCCTCTGATCCAAGACTGAGCGCACTACCCACATGCGGGAGGAAATGGGACTCCCCTCGACCTAGTACCGGATCTGCAGCCTTGTCCAGGGCGCCACAAGTAGTTCGGGTGTTTCCATTTGCGCGGCGCTTTATTTTGTTGCAGGTACGGATGGGACGCCTCCGGGACTTATACGTGATGGTTACTTACGGTAGGGTTGCGGAATGGGCGTTAACCGCATGTGGAAGGAGGGGCAATCGTATGAGTGTTCCCTCCCGAAGCCGTTCTCGCATCGGCTAGGTCCACCTCGGAGCTTCGGCCGGACTTTCAAGGTGGGTCAGACTTAGCTAGGTGGTTCCCTGGACTTGTGTGGTAGTGAAGGAAAGTGTAGCGTCGGACACCCTGCCAGCATACCTCGGAAGTGTGCTAATTGCATGGCAACAAGGGTTGAAGTGCGTGTGGTTACATTTGTGCACCCCTGCAGGGTTAAATCTTTTCGAAAAGCCGTGTCCGCGGTTATGGACGACTTGGTGAAATGTGCTGGCTAACAAGATCATAGACAACTTACACCTAATGATAATAAGTTGATTAGTAAGATAGAACTACTTCAATAATAAAATATAAAATTGCCAACTGTGTGAGTGCCTTTGGGCTTGCTGCTCGTAGGATAAACGGGCTGGTAAGGAATCGGCTGGGTTATGTTTGGTGTTAGTATAGTTGGTTACCTATGCGCTCTCTTACCTCCTCTCTATTAGACGAAAGTTGTAGTGTGTCTCTATAAGTTCTTAGTGCTGCTTGCTGCCGCCTCAATCGCTAACCCTCTTTCCCCAGAATTCCAGCTTTGATATCTTGTGAGTATTACTTGCCAGTACTGTTTTATAGTACTGACCCCTTCGGGGCTGCTATTCCAATGCAGCCAAACAGGTTTGAAGTCTGACGACGTTAGCTTGGGAATCCCTCCGGCTAGGCTTGGCCTGGGCAGGGATATGGTGCCTTTGCTTATCTTCAGGACTCTTAGTCCAATTTGTATCTTGTCCGTAGTCGGACGCTACCCGCTTCCGTTGTTATTTGGATCTTTGTATTGTATCTTGTTCTTGACTCGGTGAGTCGTTGTTGTATATATGTTCTTTTGTGGGTTCCATCGAGAACTGTTGTAATGTTATCACAATTCCACCCGCATAACGTGTGTGTTGCGATGTGCACGTTATGCCTGGTGGGCGTCCTTTAGGATCGTTATTATGCGGATTTGGCTGGAACGCTAAAATCTGCATAATACCGATCTTGGGGCGTTACAATAAACCTCCATCAACGAGATGAGGGATCACCCCTTCAATTTGGCCATCAGATTTTGCACGTTCAATCATCACGGCGAGCATATCAGCCACTATGTTAAATAGAATTTGCAATAATGGGTCACCTTGTCTAAGCCCCTTCCTGGTCTGGAAGTATTTACCAATATCATCGTTGACTTTAATGGCAACACTCCCACCCGAAACAAAGTTATGGATCAACGCGCGCCACTCAGCTAAAAAGCCTTTCATTCTGAGTGTTTGCTAAAGAAATGACCACTTAACCTTATCATAAGCTTTTTCAGAATCGATTTTTAAAATAACCCCATTTAACTTCTTCTTATGCAGTTCATGAACCGTTTCATACAGGATCGCCACCCCATCGAGGATGTTGCGACCCTTCATGAAAGCCATCTGAGAAGGACGAACCACATGATCTGCCACATTGTTCAGTCGTATTGTAGCAACTTTGGTGAAAATCTTAAAACTAACATTAAGTAGGCAAATAGGTCTGAATTGTTGAGTCCTTTCTGCCTCGTTAACCTTAGGTAATAAAATAATTTCACCAAAATTGAGACGGAACAAATCTAGTTGTCCATCATGAAGACAACTAAACAATTCAAGGAGATCGGGTTTGATGACATCCCAGAAGTTCTGAAAGAACTCAGCCAGGAAGCCATCAGGACCAGGAGCTTTGTTGCGTTCCATCTGGAAAACAACTTTCCTTACTTCATCCTCAGAATAAGGTGCAGTAAGTAAACCATTTTCCTCCGCTGAAACCTGAGGTATGTCATCTGTTCGGGTCTCATCCAGAGAGAAATTACCTTCCTCAGGGGCACCGAACAAACCTTTGTAATAATTAGTAATGTACGACTTGAGCTGCTCATGGCCCTCAATAAGGCCCTCATCTTGTAGGAGAGAATGAATACGGGTCTTCCTATGTCTGCCATTAGCAATACAGTGGAAGTATATAGTACTCGAATCCCCTTCTAACACAAATTGGGCCTTAGAGCGTTGATACCATTTAAGCTCTTCCTCACGAAGAAGCTTTGCTATTTGCGCATTAGATTGACTTTTTAGCTCAATTTCCTGCGTGGACAGCGGCCGAACTTCTGCCAGCTCCTCAAGAGCATCAATGATGGCAGAAAGTCGAAGCTTCTCTTTTTAAGTGTACCCGGTTGTGTGTCGAGCCCAACCCACCAGGTGTGTACATGTTGCATGTATTTTGTTATTCCACTTTTGAATCGGGGTATTACCAACAACATATATTTCCCAAACCCTTTTAACCATATCATGAAAGCCCTCACGTTGTAGCAAGCCGAGTTCAAACTTGAATCGTCGGATACATGGTGTCTATGCATTTCAGTGGTCAACAGGATGGGAGCATGGTCTGACAAAGCCTCAATACGTTCTAGAGCCCGTACCGATACTAACGGGAATTTGGATTCCCAATCAGTGTCCATCAGTACACGATCTAATTTCTCGTATGTAGGTTCCGGAAGACAATTTGCCCAAGTGAATTGTCTTCCGATCATTGAAACCTCTCTTAAGTTCAAACTGTCAATGACAGCGTTGAACAAAAAAGGCCAATGATTGTCAAACCGGCCTCTACTTTTCTCGAATGGGAACTGCAGCAAATTGAAATCCCCCCGATGATGAGCGGCTGTGGGTTATCCTTGGCTAGGTTAACCATTCCTATAACAAAGCAAGACATGTTTTGTGTTCCAAATAGATTGGTGCGTGCTACGGACGCTCCATGTGTCGACACACCATGATAAGCTGCCAACAGCATAATCTTTCGTTCTCATTCTTGGCTTTGTTCAAAAGCTCTTCTTGGCACATGGGCTGATCAAATCTAACGTGAATCCAAAAAGCATGTTGTTTTTCTGGTACTATGAATCCTCTGCGGCCATTCGAGAAATTCGACAGAATGGAAAGAATGGAGTGAAAACTCTTACTTTTTGTTTAAACGCGTATAAGTAACTGAGAAGCTACAACCGCTTCTACGACATGTGTGCACTTTCTACTGACACATCAATCGCAATGCTTTCCAAAAATGTACTAGCTATTATAGTGGTTCACTATATCTCGCTTGGGACGACTTAAAAGCTAATCCATACTTCTTCAGCAGAATTTTGCAGTTTGATAAGTCAACTCAACCAACAAAGAACGGCCATAGTTAACCTGAAAGCAAGCTAGAGAGCAAAAATTTCTTGATGGAGTGGTTGGAAAGACGGGGTTTAATCATTGGATCTATGGAATGATGGTAAAGGAAAGAAGACAGCCACCAATAATTCTTAGGCCTACAATGGAAAATTTGTTAACTACCATAGGTGATGTAGGGCAACAAACTTAGGATAGGAATCCTGGCTAAGACCAATACAAGAAAAAATCCAGAGAAAGTTAGATCTAAGTGTTCCTACCTTAGGAGCGGTCTTATCCTTGGGTTCACCCCCAATGGAAGTTGAATACCCGTTGCCTCCTTGAAAGATAGATGTCCCGAACCGCTAGACGGTAGGATCATCACTAGACGATATGGACATAATACAACCGCTCCTAGTTATACTATAATCATAGTATGAGAAGTTTTTTTGGAATGGTCAACATGCTTGAGAAGTATCACTAGATCCAAAGTAAAGAGCTTTTCCTACTTTTCTATTATGGCATTTTAAGGGTAATAGAATAAGAATGGATTACTAAATAGAGATTCTAGAATCTATATTAGTTCACTAGATGTAGTTATTTGATTGATCTAAGATGGAAAAGAGTATAATTTCATACGTATTTTTGCAATTCACATTGGTGCTTCATTTAGTGTTTAGACCCAAAAATGAAACTGTCGACCCAATCGGATATGCACAATAAAATATATAGCCTAACAAGCGTAGTACAATAGTAAAAGGACTCTCCCTAACATGTCTTCTTGGTCCATGGATTTCCCGTGACGCCTCACACATTTTATAGCGATCTATTTTTAGAATAGATGGAAATGTGATAAAATGGCTAATTTGAAAGGGGCTTTAATTACTCGGTCTTCGCGCTATCCACATTTGTTTAGAGAAGGCAAAATATGAGGGCACGGCGGCCGCTGCAAAACTTGGGGCGCGAGCCCGGACGGAGCGGCCGTTGGTGCATATCTTGTTGGTAGTAGCAAATATTCAAATGAGAACTTTGAAGGCCGAAGAGGATAAATGTTCCATGTGAATGTAACTTGCACATGGGTAAGCTGATCCTAAGGGACGGGGTAACCCTGACAGATAGCGCGATCACGCGCATCCCCCGGAAGGGAATCGGGTTAAGTTTTCCCGAGCCGGGATGTGGCGGTTGACGACGACGTTAGGAAGTCCGGAGAAGCCGGCGGGGACCTTGCATTATCTCTTATTAACATCCCTAATAATTAATGAGAATTAATTACATTTTCCTACAAAATTGTGTTTCTAAGGGAGGACATGGTATAATGGAGAAAATAGTCTTCTCTTATTATCTAAGAGATCATCACTTAGATAACTGAAAACTACCCTCTTTTTTTTCATTCTCTCCTCCAACTAAACAAAATTCCAACTTGAGAACTCTAAAAGAAAGCTGCCAATATACATGTCCTTACCATTCCTTTTTATGTATAAGCATTTACAAATAAACCGTTCTATGCTAGCCTCCCGAATAAAATACGTCAAGGCGCGTGTATGATTTTAGTACTGAGTACTCCTGAAACTGAAAGACCTAACAGCAACGCTCGCAAGATCAACACAGTAAACACGAGGATTTGTGCAGTGTACAACGTACTCCTTTTCGTTTTTCTCTTCACTTATTTGTAGTCTGTTACATGCTAACAACAGATCTAAAACTATGGCATGACTGAGAGCACGAACGTGCCATCCCACGATCTCTCAGGCACGACCAAGACCATGCCGTGCAACGTGCAGAATCCCGTGCCATCCCACGGAGCAACTAACGTTCACCTGTGACTAGTCGATTATACTCAACAACAGGCTCTGCGAGTTGAAACGTAAACTAGACTGAAAAGTAGACAGCTTAACTGAAACTGAATAAGGTACAGTAAAACTGTTGACTGAATTCTGTCTGTCAGGTTTGAGTTCAACACTCCCATCTACAATTCTGTAGTTGACCAAGAATGAACAACAGGGCATGCAGGAAACAGGTGATGGAAATCTTATACGTAGTGAATCAACTTACATGCAGAATATGTTTACTAGCAATTGGCAACCTACCACCTAAATGATATACCGATTTATTCTACAAATGTGGTAAAAACGATGCGCATATATAGCAACACAACTAATAGGGCAATCACAAAACAACGGACGGACAGGAAGAAGGAATGGACGGACAGGGCACGGGAGTGAGCAACGGCTGGCCGGAGAAGAAGGCGAGGAGGTTGCCGACGGTCTGGGCGCGCAGGTCCGACCTGGACTCCCACGTCAAGACCGCGGCGTGAGGGGTGAGCACCACGTTGTCCATGGAGAGGAGTTCGGCCGGCACCTTGGGCTCGTCCTCGAAGACGTCGAGGCCGGCGCCGGCGATCCTCCCCTCCTTGAGCGCCGCCACCAGCTCCGCCTGGTCGACGTGTGCTCCTCGGCCGATGTTGACGAGCACGCCGTCCTTCCCCAGGGCCTCGAGCGCCTCCCTGTCCACGACGTGCCGGGTCTCCTCGGTGAGCGCGCAGGCGACGACGAGCACGTCGGACGCGGCGGCGAGGCCACGGACGTCCGGGAAGTAGGCGTAGCGGGCTGCCGAGCCCCCCTTGGGCCCCCTTGAGTTGTACGAGATGACGCAGCCGAAAGCTTGGAGCCTCCTTGCGATGAGCGAGCCGATGTTGCCCAGACCGATGATGCCAACGCGCTTGCCACCAAGCTGAGCTAGCTAATTAATTACCATATTAGTAGTACTAGCTACCTCGGATTAACTCTCGACAGGAATAGAATTAAAATACAGGGGGAAGGCCGGAACGGGACCTTGGAGCCGAGAGGCCGATAGTCGCCCTGGACCGGCCAGCAGCCACGCCGGACGTACCGCTCGGCCGCGGACACGCGGCGATGCACGTCGAGCAGCAACCCCACGGCGTGGTCGGCGACGTCGGTGGAGTAGACCTTGCCGGCGTTAGTCACGACCACGCCTCGGCGCCCGCACTCGGCGAGGTCGATGTGCTCGACGCCGGTGCCCGTGCTGACCACGCAGCGGAGGGAGCGGATGGCGTCCAGGAAAGGGCCATCCACGCGTATGGCGCCGCCGCCCACTATGACCGCGGCGCGCGGGGGCTCGGGCACGGCTGCGGCCGCGGCGAGGAAGGCGGGGAGGGGTTCCCCGGACGCGTAGAAGTCGAGGACGCGGAAGTGCTCGCGCAGCGCGGCGGCGAACGGCGCGTCCAGCCGGCGGAGGACGAGGACGGCCGGGACTGTGGGTTCCATAGTCGAGAGCTCAAGACCCTTGCGGTTCCGTCTGGTCTAACTTGCTTGTATATGTTGGTCGGGTGAATGCTGTGCCATGTGACATACTACTACTACGTCACTACCGGAAAATCGAGATTTGCCGTGTGAACCAATCTTTGCCGTGAGCAGTCCGGACTGCGGAACACGGCAAAGAAATATATGCCGTGCGAGGATACAAGGACTCACGGTAAAGAAATAAATCACGGCAAACAAAAACGACAACACACGGCAAAGAAAACCACACGGCAAAACGTGAATAATGCACACGGCAAAGTCAGCCCTCTCGGCAAAGATTCTTTACCGTGTGTCTTACCATTTGTCACGGCAAAAAATTTGACCAAAATTTGCCACCGGTCCTCAACATTTCGCGGGAAAACATTTCCCGTCGCGCGCATCGTTCCTGCGTCCTAAAAAAAATCGCGGGAACCTCTTTGCCGTGAGGGCAGAACGTGGCGCACGGCAAATAAAATCTATGCCGTGTGTTCTGTCCCTCGGCTCACGGCAAAGATAATCTTTGCCGTGTGCACTTGTCCACAGCACACGGCAAACAATTAATTTTCCCCCTCTTCCATTTTCATCGTTGTTTCCGTAGACTTGTTTTGTTTCATTTCTTGTTAATGCTTATAATACACTGATTTACTTGAATCAATTATGTTTTTGATTATTTATATAACCCTCCGGTGGTAGTGCGGGCCGCATGCGTCGTCGCAACCTTGATAGTGGAACCGGCGCCGAGAGGGGTAGACGCATTAGGGCAAAGCACTCAACATAGGTACTCAGCATAGATGAGAACACACACATGAAATAAGTCCAATGCAAGCTTTGGTGGGATTCCGACGCTCCGGACCCCCCGCTACGGCGAAACCCTACACCCGCTGGAAAAAAGTCCAGCCTGTCGATCTACCCCTTTGACCGGCGCCGAGAGGGGGTAGACGCATGAACTTTTTTGCTTGGTTGTGTTAGGTTGGTACATAGGACCAATGAGAATCAACATTCCATGTGTTCCGTCGCATGATTCCGTGCCCGGCACCCGAAACGGGAGTTTCCACCTTAAGTGTCGGAACTTAGTACGGAGTAGGTAGGGTTCGTGATGCGGGTCGCACCTCGTAGCCGTATCTTGGTTCCCGCAACCTACCAACACAGTCTTATACATATATTAGGTACCAATGCAAGCTTTGGTGGGATTCCGACGCTCCGGACCCCCGCTACGGCGAAACCCTACACCCGCTGGAAAAAAGTCCAGCCTGTCGATCTACCCCTTTGACCGGCGCCGAGAGGGGGTAGACGCATGAACTTTTTTGCTTGGTTGTGTTAGGTTGGTACATAGGACCAATGGGAACCAACATTCGATGTGTTCCGTCGCATGATTCCGTCCCCGGCACCCGAAACGGGAGTTTCCACCTTAAGTGTCGGAACTTAGTACGGAGTAGGTAGGGTTCGTGATGCGGGTCGCATCTCGGAGCCGTATCTTGGTTCCCGCAACCTACCAACACACTCTTATACATATATTAGGTACCAATGCAAGCTTTGTTGGGATTCCGACGCTCCGGACCCCCGCTACGGCGAAACCCTAGACCCGCTGGAAAAAAGTCCAGCCTGTCGATCTACCCCTTTGACCGGCGCCGAGAGGGGGTAGACGCATGAACTTTTTTGCTTCTTTGTGTTAGGTTGGTACATAGGACCAATGGGAACCAACATTCCATGTGTTCGGTCACATGATTCCGTGCCCGGCACCGGAAACGGGAGTTTCCACCTTAAGTGTCGGAACTTAGTACGGAGTAGGTAGGGTTCGTGATGCGGGTCGCACCTCGGAGCCGTATCTTGGTTCCCGCAACCTACCAAGACACTCTTATACATATATTAGGTACCAATGCAAGCTTTGTTGGGATTCCGACGCTCCGGACCCCCGCTACGGCGAAACCCTAGACCCGCTGGAAAAAAGTCCAGCCTGTCGATCTACCCCTTTGACCGGCGCCGAGAGGGGGTAGACGCATGAACTTTTTTGCTTCTTTGTGTTAGGTTGGTACATAGGACCAATGGGAACCAACATTCCATGTGTTCCGTCGCATGATTCCGTGCCCGGCACCCGAAACGGGAGTTTCCACCTTAAGTGTCGGAACTTAGTACGGAGTAGGTAGGGTTCGTGATGCGGGTCGCACCTCGGAGCCGTATCTTGGTTCCCGCAACCTACCAACACACTCTTATACATATATTAGGTACCAATGCAAGCTTTGGTGGGATTCCGACGCTCCGGACCCCCCGCTACGGCGAAACCCTACACCCGCTGGAAAAAAGTCCAGCCTGTCGATCTACCCCTTTGACCGGCGCCGAGAGGGGGTAGACGCATGAACTTTTTTGCTTGGTTGTGTTAGGTTGGTACATAGGACCAATGGGAATCAACATTCCATGTGTTCCGTCGCATGATTCCGTGCCCGGCACCCGAAACGGGAGTTTCCACCTTAAGTGTCGGAACTTAGTACGGAGTAGGTAGGGTTCGTGATGCGGGTCGCACCTCGGAGCCCTATCTTGGTTCCCGCAACCTACCAACACACTATTATACATATATTAGGTACCAATGCAAGCTTTGGTGGGATTCCGACGCTCCGGACCCCCGCTACGGCGAAACCCTACACCCGCTGGAAAAAAGTCCAGCCTGTCGATCTACCCCTTTGACCGGCGCCGAGAGGGGGTAGACGCATGAACTTTTTTGCTTGGTTGTGTTAGGTTGGTACATATGACCAATGGGAACCAACATTCGATGTGTTCCGTCGCATGATTCCGTCCCCGGCACCCGAAACGGGAGTTTCCACCTTAAGTGTCGGAACTTAGTACGGAGTAGGTAGGGTTCGTGATGCGGGTCGCATCTCGGAGCCGTATCTTGGTTCCCGCAACCTACGAACACACTCTTATACATATATTAGGTACCAATGCAAGCTTTGGTTGGATTCCGACGCTCCGGACCCCCGCTACGGCGAAACCCTACACCCGCTGGAAAAAAGTCCGACCTGTCGATCTACCCCTTTGACCGGCGCCGAGAGGGGGTAGACGCATGAACTTTTTTGCTTGGTTGTGTTAGGTTGCTACATAGGAACAATGGGAATCAACATTCCATGTGTTCCGTCGCATGATTTCGTGCCCGGCACCCGAAACGGGAGTTTCCACCTTAAGTGTCGGAACTTAGTACGGAGTAGGTAGGGTTCGTGATGCGGGTCGCACCTCGGAGCCGTATCTTGGTTCCCGCAACCTCCCAACACACTCTTATACATATATTAGGGACCAATGCAAGCTTTGGTGGGATTCCGGCGCTCCGGACCCCCGGTACGGCGAAACCCTACACCCGCTGGAAAAAAGTCCGACCTGTCGATCTACCCCTTTGACCGGCGCCGAGAGGGGGTAGACGCATGAACTTTTTTGCTTGGTTGTGTTAGGTTGGTACATAGGACCAATGGGAACCAACATTCGATGTGTTCCGTTGCATGATTCCATGCCCGGCACCCGAAACGGGAGTTTCCACCTCTAAGTGTCGGGACTTACTACGGAGTAAGGGGGGTTCGTGAAGCGGGTCGCACCTCGGAGCCGTATCTTGGTTCCCGCAACCTCCCAACACACTCTTATACATATATTAGGGACCAATGCGAGCTTTGGTGGGATTCCGACGCTCCGGACCCCCCGCTACGGCGAAACCCTACACCCGCTGGAAAAAAGTCCAGCCTGTCGATCTACCCCTTTGACCGGCGCCGAGAGGGGGTAGACGCATGAACTTTTTTGCTTGGTTGTGTTAGGTTGGTACATAGGACCAATGGGAATCAACATTCCATGTGTTCCGTCGCATGATTCCGTGCCCGGCACCCGAAACGGGAGTTTCCACCTTAAGTGTCGGAACTTAGTACGGAGTAGGTAGGGTTCGTGATGCGGGTCGCACCTCGGAGCCGTATCTTGGTTCCCGCAACCTACCAACACACTCTTATACATATATTAGGTACCAATGCAAGCTTTGGTGGGATTCCGACGCTCCGGACCCCCGCTACGGCGAAACCCTACACCCGCTGGAAAAAAGTCCAGCCTGTCGATCTACCCCTTTGACCGGCGCCGAGAGGGGGTAGACGCATGAACTTTTTTGCTTGGTTGTGTTAGGTTGGTACATAGGACCAATGGGAACCAACATTCGATGTGTTCCGTCGCATGATTCCGTCCCCGGCACCCGAAACGGGAGTTTCCACCTTAAGTGTCGGAACTTAGTACGGAGTAGGTAGGGTTCGTGATGCGGGTCGCACCTCGGAGCCGTATCTTGGTTCCCGCAACCTACCAACACACTCTTATACATATATTAGGTACCAATGCAAGCTTTGGTGGGATTCCGACGCTCCGGACCCCCGCTACGGCGAAACCCTAGACCCGCTGGAAAAAAGTCCAGCCTGTCGATCTACCCCTTTGACCGGCGCCGAGAGGGGGTAGACGCATGAACTTTTTTGCTTGGTTGTGTTAGGTTGGTACATAGGACCAATGGGAACCAACATTCGATGTGTTCCGTCGCATGATTCCATGCCCGGCACCCGAAACGGGAGTTTCCACCTCTAAGTGTCGGGACTTACTACGGAGTAAGGGGGGTTCGTGAAGCGGGTCGCACCTCGGAGCCGTATCTTGGTTCCCGCAACCTCCCAACACACTCTTATACATATATTAGGGACCAATGCAAGCTTTGGTGGGATTCCGACGCTCCGGACCCCCGGTACGGCGAAACCCTACACCCGCTGGAAAAAAGTCCGACCTGTCGATCTACCCCTTTGACCGGCGCCGAGAGGGGGTAGACGCATGAACTTTTTTCTTGGTTGTGTTAGGTTGGTACATAGGACCAATGGGAACCAACATTCGATGTGTTCCGTCGCATGATTCCATGCCCGGCACCCGAAACGGGAGTTTCCACCTCTAAGTGTCGGGACTTACTACGGAGTAAGCGGGGTTCGTGAAGCGGGTCGCACCTCGGAGCCGTATCTTGGTTCCCGCAACCTCCCAACACACTCTTATACATATATTAGGGACCAATGCAAGCTTTGGTGGGATTCCGGCGCTCCGGACCCCCGGTACGGCGAAACCCTACACCCGCTGGAAAAAAGTCCGACCTGTCGATCTACCCCTTTGACCGGCGCCGAGAGGGGGTAGACGCATGAACTTTTTTGCTTGGTTGTGTTAGGTTGGTACATAGGACCAATGGGAACCAACATTCGATGTGTTCCGTCGCATGATTCCATGCCCGGCACCCGAAACGGGAGTTTCCACCTCTAAGTGTCGGGACTTATAGCTGAAAACTACCGTTTCGGTGGAACCGGTGGCAATCTTGTGTGAATCTATGATAACATGTTGTTTTCCATACTCCTATGTCATAGCCAAACACAACCAAGGGAAAAAATCCACTGGGCTAGCCCCTTTCGACGCCGGTCAAGGGGGTAGACGAAAACGTTAGGGTTTTTCCCTGCGGATCTAGGGTTTCGTCTACCCCGGGCCCTGGAGTGTCACATACTCCTAGGTTGGTACATAGTATATAAGCACTATTATAAACTATTAATAAATAGTAGGAATATTAGAAAAATACTAAGGTAGAAAAACAATTAAAAGAAAAAACAAAAAGAAAGAAAAAAAAGGGAAATGACTTCTTTGCCGTGATGCCAGGGGACGTACACACGGCAAAGGAGGTCTTTGCCCTGAGCTTTTCTGCAGGGGCGCACGGCAAAGAAGGTCTTTGCCGTGATCCGAGAGGTGCGGCGCACGGTAAAGGGCTTATCCCTTTACCGGCTTCTCTCTGCCACACACACCACACTCACGCACACACCACACTCACACGGACACCCCGACCCGGCCGCCACCCGCCGCCTCCCCGCCGCCGCACCTCCCCCGTCGCCGGACCTCCTGCCGCGGATCCTCCACCGCCGCCTCACCTCCCGCCCGTCGCCTCCCCCGCGCCCGCACATCCCCCGCCCGCAACTCGCGCCTCCCCGCCCGCAGCTCGCGCGGCACCCGCGCGTCCCTCCCGCCGCCGCGCCTCCCCCGCCGCCGGACCTCCTCCTCCCGCGCCTCCCCCACCTCTTCCACGCCCCTGCCAGGCCACCTCCGCCACGCCCCTGCCAGGCCACCACCGCCGTCCGCCCCGCCAGGCCACCGCCGCCGTCCGCCCCGCCAGGCCACCGCCGCCACGCCCCGTCCGCCCTGCCAGGCCACCGCCGCCACGCTCCTGCCACCCGCCGTCGAGGCCGCCCCGGCCACACCACCCCGAAGCTCTCCTCTCCCCTCACGAGGTACTCCTCCTCCTCCTTCTCTGTAATTTTTTTTTGGTTTATTAGGATATTAGGTTAGTTAGATAGTTAGGAGGTAGTTTATTAGGTTAGTTTATTAGCTTAGTTAGTTAGGAGGCAATTGTTAGGTTAGTTTGTTAGGTTAGTTAGTTTATTAGGTTAGTTAGTTAGTTAGGAGGTAGTTTATTAGGTTAGTTAGTTAGGAGGCAATTATTAGGTTAGTTTATTAGGATAGTTAGTTAGGAGGTAGTTAGTTAGGACGCAATTGTTAGGTTAGTTAGTTTATTTTAAAACAGTGAGCAAATACATGTTTAGGTACCACTTTTGAATGTGATAACATATTGATGCAAAGACATTTCTTTATTTCTTCTCTTGTACAGGAGTATGTGTGGAGCGTGAGAGCGGGGATTGCCGGCGGAGGGCAGTTTGTGGGAGCGGCGAGCATCTTCTTCGCCGTTGATCACGCTTAGAGGGTAAGAATTCGTCGGCTCTCTTGAATGTACCTAGGGTTTTATTTTGGTCTAGATCACCGAGTCTGTCGCGTCACCTAGGCGTCAATACCCGTCCGTAAGCGTTACGCGGAAAAATATGCACATAGAGTTAGAGTTGCATATTTTCAGCCGTAACGCTTACGGCATTTACGGGGCAGTCCGCGGGTCCGTGGATTGGGTACGTTCTCCTTGCTCTACCTCGATCCGAGATAGAATTTCGGCAGCGCCTCCCCGTTGTTCTCCGGATGCACATTCTCTCGGCTTTTTGCCGAGACGTGTATCGGGAGAGCAGCGGGGAGGTGCTGCCGAAATTCTGTCTCGGATCGGGGTAGAGCGGGGAGAACGTACTCAATCCACGGGCCCGCGGGCTGTTTAGGTCCAATACCCATTAGAGAGATAGGTGGATGCATGCCGTAAAATATGGTTTTGTTAAAATTCAATGACATGTTGAACTGAAAGCATTGTGTATGTTTTTTTTTGGTACCGATTAAAGGATGGAGAACCGTGAGTGGATCTATGCTGGCAGAAAGAGTCAGTATGAGTTTAGTGATGAATGGAGAGATAAGGCTGAGGAGTTTGTGAACAAGGCGTTTGACATCAGCAGCAAACCCATGAAAGTGTTTTGCCCCTGTAAGAAATGCGCTAACCGAAAGCGAATGTCGAAGGTAGATGTCAGTATGCACCTGCTCAAGTTTGGGTTCACACCGTTCTACCATGTTTGGAATTTCCATGGTGAACAGTTAGCAAAACGTCCTAGAACCGAGCCGCGTCAGATTCAGCCAGCTGGAGGATTTGACACTGGGTTCGAGAACTGCTTAGATGACTTTGTTAATGCTAATGCGCCTGAAAGCCCTCATGTAGAGGCGGAGACACCTCAGGAGGCGGAGACAAGTGAGCAGCCGGAGGAAAACACAAAGAAGTACTACGAGGCTATGTTTGCTTCCCAGAAACCCCTCCATGAACATACAGATGTTACCCTTCTAGATGCCATCGCTCGCCTTATGGCCCTGAAGTGCCAGAGGAAGATATGCAGGGATGGTTTCGATGATCTTCTAGCCGTCGTTGGCAGCCTTCTACCGAAAGGGCACATCTTGGCGAAGAGCTTCTACGAGGCGACTAAACTCCTCCGTGACCTTAAGATGTCATATGAGAAGATAGACGCCTGTCCGAAGGGATGCATGCTATTCAGGAAAGACCATGCTGGAACAAATTATTGCATCCATTGCAATTCCTCGAGGTACTTCGAGGTCGACCTCGGTGGTGGACAGAAGAGGCAGACCGGGATTCCCCAGAAGATTCTCCGGTACCTTCCATTTATATCGAGGATCCAGCGTCTTTACATGAACAAAGACACTGCCCAGCAGATGCGATGGGCCGCATTAGGGGAGAGATACACCGACAAGATGATACATCCGTCGGATGGTGCCGCATGGAAGAGGTTTGTAGCAAAGTATCCACTGAAAGCGGGCGACCCGAGGAGCGTAGCTGTTGCTATATCAACCGATGGGTTCAATCCGTATGGCATGTCGGCGGCAACATACAGCTGTTGGCCCGTGTTTGTCATCCCCCAGAACCTCCCCCCCGGTGAGTCCATGAGATCACATAACATGTTATTGTCGATGATAATCCCAGGACCGAAATATCCGGGTAAGAACATGAATGTGTACCTGGAACCGCTGGTGGAAGACTTGGCAGTTGGCTGGAACGGTCGCGGGGTCCGGACATATGATGCCTCAACAAATGATCACTTCGATATGTATATCTGGTACCACACATCTCTCCATGACTTACCAGCGCGTGCTTTGTTCTGCGGCTGGTGTACACATGGGAAGTGGCCTTGCCCACAGTGCAGACAGGCTATGACTTTCTTCTGGCTTAAGAAGGGAGGCAAGTATTCCTGCTTTGATCAACATCGGCAGTTCCTTGACCCAGATCATAGATACAGGAGTGACGTAAAGCGGTTCAAGAAAGGAGTCGAGATCCATGCTCCGAAACCACGTCTGATGACCGGACGTGAAATCAAGGCTGAGCTAGAAGCTCTCGTGCCTAACCCCGATGGGAATGGTTTCGTGGGTTATGGGGAGACACACCAGTGGACTCACATTCCGTGCTTCTGGAAGCTGCTCCCGTACATGGAGGATGTTGAGCTTCCACACAACATTGATGTAATGCACACCGAAAAGAATATCGCCGAGGCTCTCTATAGCAGCATCATGGAGACTGAGAAGACGAAGGATAACGTCAAGGCTCGAATTGACCAAGAAGAGCTTTGTGACAGGCCAAATCTGAATATGCAGCCTCCTGGAGTCAACGGCAGTAGGTGGTCTAAGCCAAAGGCTCCGTTCTGCCCTACAAGGGCGGAAAGAAGGGAAATATTACAGTGGCTCGTGGACTGTTTGTACTTCCCTGATGGGTATGCAGCTAACTGGACGAGGTGTGTGAACCTGGAAACGCAACGAGTGGGAGGGCTGAAGAGTCATGACTACCACGTGTGGATTGAGCGCATAATGCCGGTGATGATTCGAGGCTATGTCGATGAGGAGACTTGGCGAACACTTGCGGAGTTGAGCTTTTTCTTCCGCCAGATTTGTGCAAGGGAGTTAGATCGTGAAGTGCTTGAGAAGCTGCATGAACAGGCACCCGAGTTGCTTTGCAAGCTAGAGATGTTACTTCCGCCAGGTTTTTTTTAATCCGATGCAACATATGATCTTGCATCTCCCGCACGAGGCTTTGCTGGGGGGGCCTGTGTCGACCCGTTGGCAGTTTGGGCCTGAGAGAGAAATGAAGAAGCTACGTGGAAATTGCGGCAATAAATGCAAGATCGAGGCATCCATGGCCGAGGCATGCCTTAACGAGGAGGTGTCAAACTTCACGACAAGGTATTATCATGCCAACATTCCCACAAAGCACAATCCAGTCCTTCGCTACAATGTAGCCAACCCTGAAGATGTACCCAAGCTTAGCATCTTCATAGGGCTCGGTGGCAAATCAAGTGGCACGAAGAAGTTCATCATGAATAAACTCGAGCGGGATATGATAAGCTCGTATATCTTGTTAAGTATGGTGGAAGTGAAGCCGTACATCGAGTAAGTCTTTCACCATTTAGTATTTCACAAACATTCACTCCTATATTCGTGGCTAACTCCTCTTTTCTCATTGGCGTAGACGATTCACTCGTGAAAACTGGAAGCTGAGAAGGGAACCTAACCCGAAAGAGTCGAAGGATCTTTTTGACAAGGGTGCTGGTTTCGACAAGGGTGGTGGTTTCATCAGCTGGTTCGCGGGTTTGGTACTGTTCTATCTAACTTTTCTAGTGTCGTGGACATTCATCTAGCATTCCTCGTTCTAAACTTGCCATGCTAAACTTGCAGGCAAAAAAGGACAAACAAATGAAGCCAGAGCTTAGAAAGATTGCCCATGGCTTTGGCCATTCCGTCAACTCATTCCATGCTTATGATGTGAATGGATATCGCTTCCATACCCATGAGTACACAACAAACCGGGCCAATCGGAAGACAATAAATAGTGGGGTGTTATGTGAAGGCTCGGATAAACTCCATTACTATGGAAGAGTCGAGGCTCCGAAATTTTCTCTAGTTTTTTTTAAGGTATTATACGCATTTTTTCGACGTCGTATGCAAAAGTTATGTCCAATTTAATATTTCTTCACCTACTATTGGAAAAAGGTCAAAATGTGTATTTCAAATTTTTCCTACAAACTAGACCCTAAACCTTCCATATATCTAAAAGGATTTTATTTTTTGAATTTTTTATCATTTTCTTTCCCTACGTGCAAAACTAAAAAGGCGATCCACGGGGGGGGGGGGGTGCGTGGGGTGAAAAAATGCTGCACAATTCTGTGGCGCATGGAACCACATGCGCCACAGAAATGTCACTTTCTGTGGCGCATGTGGACCCATGCGCCACAGAATTGTGCAGCCCCTAATCATTGGTGCCAGGCCCACCATATTTCTGTGGCGCATCTGGCCAGATGCGCCACAGAAATGTACATTTCTGTGGCGCACCTTGCTCCATGCGCCACAGAAAAGGCGGCGTAGGATGCAAGCCAGCCGTTGGTTGTGGGGCCCACAGAATTTCTGTGGCGCATGGAGGAAGGTGCGCCACAGAATGTCTTCTTTTAGTGGCGCATGTCCTCCAGATGCGCCACAGAATTTCTTCTTTTAGTGGCGCATGGAAACTGGTGCGCCACAAAAAAAAATTTAGTGGCGCATGAAATATTGGTGCGCCACAAAATAGCATCCCACCTATAGCTAGTTTCCTAGTAGTGGGGGCATCATCTTGAGCCTCGCCAAAACAAAACAGCTCACTTTTATGAAAATTTATCTTAAGAACCGATAACTGCTCAAACGCTGAAAGAATTAACTTCAGGTTCTTCGCTTTTTCGATGTCATGTTCCATAAATAGAATTGTATCGTCTGCATATTGAAGGATAGATAAATGTAATGCCCGGGGTTTTCCCCAAATTAGATTTTGTTTTTTTTTTTTTTGCATCATCATGACCTTTGTAACGCCCCAAGATCGGTATTATGCAGATTTTAGCGTTCCAGCCAAATCCGCATAATAACGATCCTAAAGGACGCCCACCAGGCATAACGTGCACATCGCAACACACACGTTATGCGGGTGGAATTGTGATAACATTACAACAATTCTCGATGGAACCCACAAAAGAACATATATACAACAACGACTCACTGAGTCAAGAACAAGATACAATACAAAGATCCAAATAACAACGGAAGCGGGTAGCGTCCGACTACGGACAAGATACAAATTGGACTAAGTAAAATGCATCTTTCTTTGCCCAGTGTTCGTTGCTTCTTCGGGAATAGGCTGATGAGTTGATGTGAGCAACGACAGGTTCTGCTACCTCTACCGGATTGCAGGCAAGTGATACTCCCTTGCTATCTTCGCTTGTTTTCTGTCTCTCACTCGTCCTATCTTTTGTTCCTTGCTAGCCTTATATTGCGATGCTTGTGTCCCGATCCTATTTGCATGTTTCCCTTGCAGCCCTGATATGCCACCACCCCCACATCCTATTAACCTGTTGCTTGTTTATCTTGTTGGCCTTGCGAGTCGTAGTGCATGNACAAACATTCACTCCTATATTCGTGGCTAACTCCTCTTTTCTCATTGGCGTAGACGATTCACTCGTGAAAACTGGAAGCTGAGAAGGGAACCTAACCCGAAAGAGTCGAAGGATCTTTTTGACAAGGGTGGTGGTTTCGACAAGGGTGGTGGTTTCATCAGCTGGTTCGCGGGTTTGGTACTGTTCTATCTAACTTTTCTAGTGTCGTGGACATTCATCTAGCATTCCTCGTTCTAAACTTGCCATGCTAAACTTGCAGGCAAAAAAGGACAAACAAATGAAGCCAGAGCTTAGAAAGATTGCCCATGGCTTTGGCCATTCCGTCAACTCATTCCATGCTTATGATGTGAATGGATATCGCTTCCATACCCATGAGTACACAACAAACCGGGCCAATCGGAAGACAATAAATAGTGGGGTGTTATGTGAAGGCTCGGATAAACTCCATTACTATGGAAGAGTCGAGGCTATATACGAGTTGAATTATGGCTTTGGTAAAGGGCTAAATCCCGTTGTATTCAAATGCCATTGGTTCGACCCGCATCGGGTGAGACGGGATCCTAGAATTGGATTGGTCGAAGTTCAACAAAGCTCCAAGTATCCGGGAGACGACGTCTACATTTTGGCTACCCAGGCCTTCCAAGTATTCTATCTCCCGTACCCGTGCAAGAAAACAGCCAAAGCATATCAAAAGCGTCTACAAGGGTGGGATGTTTGTGATGACGGTACCTCCGCACAATAGGCCGCCTATGCCTAACAGTGAAGATTACCGGCGCCTAGAGCCCTCAACATTCGAAGGCGAGTTTTATCAGGAAGGAGGGCTCCCTGGGATATTCACTATCAACTTGCCGACCGATGATGACATGGAATACGTCGAAGAAGACGAAGCTGCGGGAATGGAGGAAGACACAGCGCATGATGAAGTCGTGGAGGTTTATAACCAAGCCGATGTGTCTTTGCTAGAGCGGTTCCACGCAGGACTTGACGTCGATGAGCCACAGGGACCACCTCCTGGTTCCGTGGAGGGTGGTGGTGTGGCGACCCCGACAGTGATGACGACACGAGTGGTCCAATAGTTGATCCCAATGATCTCGACACAGGCTACTGATAGCGATGAGGACACATGTATTAGTAATTGGCAGTCTAGCTTATATGTAATAGGTCAATGCTACTCTATGTAACCGTGATTGTCAGTCTAGTTTATTTTCTGAGAACTCATTGTCGCTACTCCATGTATTTTGTTTTATTCTAATTGTTGCTTCATCTAAATTCTTTTTTTACTTTTCTTCATCTATTTACCTTAATTTTGGATTATGTATACTGATGAAACTTTTTTTTGACAATGCAGGAAACATGAAGAAGGCCTTGGCAAAAAGGTGCGTAGTGTGTCGAAAATCCTGGTGGGATCGAGTTCGGCACGACGGCTACCTTCACCTACACCCTCACCTCCACGTGCGAGGAGTGCACGGCATGGGAGTACGAGGAGAGAGAGTCCTCCCCCGGCCGAGGAGTCCGACGAGGAGGACGTTCCGTACGAGGAGGAGCCGGAGCCGGATTCTGAGGACGAGTCGGAGGACAGCGAGGAGGAGCAGGAGGTGGGCGAGGAGGAGGACAGCGAGGAGGACGTGGGCGAGGAGGGACCTGGGCAGGGCGGGTTTGAGCTTGACCCGACGCTGCAGTGGGAGCCGCCGGAGGAGGAGTGGGTTGAGACGGACCCGACTATCCCCCGCCACAGAGCAAGGCGCCGTATCAGCGGGGGGCCGCGACCCTCCCCGATCTTCCTTACGGCTCACGTCACACGCTTCTCGTTCCTACCGGGGCAAGGTACATCTAATTATTCATGTTCAATTTTTGCTTTTTCACTTGTGTTTTGACCCGCTAACCATACTAATTTCGATTTTTTCATTGTGTAGATCGTTTGAGTACGTGCCTGCTAAGGCCAAGGGACAGCGTACCTACTCGAGCATCCTTGGATGTCTTGTGCGCAAGTTCTTCCCTGGGATTGTCACCCTCCCAGATGGTACCGCGAGTGTAGCTTGGACGTTCAAGCATTACACCTACGCGGAGGATCCCGAGGACGAGGAGGCGAACATGGCGGAGAAGACACTCCGCTACTTCTGGGTAAGTTTGCTTGACTTCTATAAATCCTAGATTTCACTAGTGGCTTTAACCCTATTCTACCTATGTGCATGCTTGCAGAACTACTTCTCCTACCGGCCGGAGCACGAGGCCCAGTGCACGGCGGTCCTTGTGGAGATGGCCTCCAAGATGGTGAGGGACATGCACTACGAGGCTCGGGTGAACAGTGTCCGCAGTTGGTACGCCGAGAGGAAGATCAAGCTGGACAAGAAGCGTGCCCGGGACATCTTGATGCAGCCATGGCAGTACCTGCAGGTAGCCGCATTTCTATATTATCGATTTTGTTGACCGCCATGTAATATCGTTAATATGTGTGTTATGTGTATGTAGGTGCCTCCTCCCTACGTTGGTAACAATTCTGAGTGCCACCTCGCGATAGTAGCGTGGTGGACTAGCAAGGAGTACCTCAAACTCCACGAGGAGGGGAAGGCAAAGCGGGCGTACAACAAGGGTGGAACACACCGCCAAGGCAGCCGCAACCTCTACCAATGCGTTCAAAATGAGGTGAGCAAATCCATTATTTAGTCCACCTAAGTTCGTGCTCTCTTTTGCAATATTTCCTGCTTTTCACCTATGTTCGTGCTCTCTTTGCAGAAAGCGAAGACCGGCGTAGAGCCCTCGCCCTTCGCCGTTTGGTCAAAGTTCCGGAAGCTGGATGAGCCGGATCCTGACACGGGGTCGTTGTGGATCAACCCTGGCGCCGAGCTCCGGAGCACGGGGTACACGGCGAAGTTTAAGGAGCGCAACGGTGAGGATGCTGACCCTCTCACCAGTCCACTTGACGTCGAGGCTATCGTGCTTGCGGGGGGAGGCAAGGGGAATGGCCGGTTGTGGATAGGTGACGGCTACGTTGACCCTCGCACCGTCCCGTCCCTACGCCAGGTCCGCCGTGGGAGGGCGCCTGGTGCGCCTGCTGTGGAGACCTGCCCACGAGTTTCGGGTCTGGTTGTCGACCAGCTCCGGGAGCAGGTTAGTCAGCAGCAGGTGCTCTTTGAGCAGCAGCAGGAGCAGATCCGACAGCAGCAGGAGCAGATCCGGCAGTAGCAGGAGGCGTCCAGGCAGATGATGGAGTGGATGACGGCCAACATGCAGCGCTTGGCTCCTGCGGACGGGACTCTTGCTTTTGCTCCACCGACGTTCCCATGGGTATGTCGTCAAACTTGTCATTCTATCCATCTTACTGTTCTAACTTAGTTATCTTTGTAATGCGAGCGTTTTTCCATGTTGTAGATGGTTCCAGGATCGGCGGGTGGATCTCACTCGATGGCGCCGCAGCCGCCGCCTGGTGGTCAGGACGATCCGGAGCAGCAGCCCCTCTTCACAAACCCTTCCGTTGTCCGGAGGCTTCCGTGGGTATGCTCGCATGACTCTTTCTCCGAAGTTTTAGTCCGCTTTCTTTTCATACCAATGCCATTTCCACCTAGTTGTCGAACTTATCATTTTCTTGCAAACGTGTAGGATCAATGGGAACCTTCTCAGCCGCAATGATGTTGAGGACCTACTCCGTCGCAGAAGGATCAGGTTAGTTACCATTTGAACTTGCTGCCACTCATTCAAAAACTTACTTCATGTCTCACTTAGATCGACATAGCCAACCAAACTTGCCATTTCCACTTAGTTACTTCAACTATTCTAGTTGCCATTTCTACTTAGGTATTTTAGTTGTTATACTTGTCATTTCTACTTAATTAGTTTTATTATGCCCGTGACGTTGAAACTTAGTTCTTTTAGTTGTCAAACTTGTCACTTTAACTTAGTTAGTTTAATTATGCCCATGACATTACCACTCATGATTTTTGTATAACTTGTAGGACGATCAACAAAGACGTCCATCTTCGCCTTCCGTCCATCGTCGAAGAGTCCATGTGGTGTTTCAAGTCACCGTTCATCGTCGTGGAGTGGAGTTCATGTCGTGTTTGACTTGAACTATGGATAATGATGTCTATGTGATGTATGAGATTATTTCTATACTATATGCTATGTGGAGTTTGAAATTAATCTTATGGAGGAGTTTGATTGTGTTTATATAAGTTATGGATTGTGTTTATATATGTGATTGTGTGAAAATTGTGATCTGTGAATTATTCTGTCAATTATTTGTAAAATGCAGGAATTCTAGAAAAAACAGAATAAAATGTGACATTATGGTCACTTTGCCGTGTACCAGCACACGGCAAAGGCCTGTGCCGTGTACCAGCACACGGCAAAGCCCACACGTGGCGGCAGCCTGTGCTCCTGGCACGGTGCTGATGACCATATGGTCACTTTGCCGTGCGCTTTTAATCGCGGTACACGGCAAAGGGCTGAGGCTGGGATATCGACACAGGTTCTTTGCCGTGTGTATTTTGACGCGGCACACGGCAAAGGATAAATCTGTGCCGTGAGTTCTTCAGAGGGACACACGGCAAAGCAGAAAAAGGTGCCGTGCGTTTTTTAGAGGGACACACGGCAAAGCAGAAAAAGGTGCCGTGCGGGCAGAGGGAGGCTCACGGCAAAGAAATGGTCCCTCGTTGACCAAGTTCTGACACGCACTGGCACATATTTTGTGCCGTGACCACAGCCAGACACACGGCAAACACTTTGCCGAGTATTTTTCCGGAAAGTACACGGCAAATGTTCTTTGCCGACGGAAACATTGCCGTGTGACCTTTGCCGTGAGAGTCCTCACGGCACATCCTTTGCCGTGTTCCGGGAGGCCTCTGCCGTGTATTTTTGCCTCACGGCAAAATAAGAATTTCCGGTAGTGATATATTGTATAATACCAACACGTCCGATCAACAGTCTAACAACTCAACTTATACGACTCGAACACCATATTGCACAACTAATATAATTACAGTTTTCCTTCAGTCCCGGGACTTTCCGTCTCAGAAGCCAATTCGGACCCGATTCAACGCTATACGTATGTGATCCAACCAGGCGATGAGTCGTCTTCCTGACCATGGCATCCGTGGGAGAGGTAGAGGATATTGCACGAGAGATCCTGCTCAAGTTGCCGGCCACAAGGGACCTCGCCCGCTGCAGCTGCGTCTGCAAACTATGGCGCGACGTCGTCCGCGACCCCTCCTTCCGTACCCTCCATGCCGGCATCTCCAGCTCCGCCACCGAGGTGGCGGCCGAGACCTTGATTGTGTCGGAGTTCCGCCTTCGTGGCGAGATGACCGTCCTCAACGTCTCCTCTAGGAAGCCCATGTGCCGATTCACCGAGATGGCTCCTGGCTACACCACCGTGAACGCATGCAACGGCTTCCTCCTCCTCGCCTCCGGCGTCCTCGACTGGCCCGTGTACGTGTGCAACCCCGTTTTGGGCGAGAAGCTGCAGATCCCGGCGCCGCCACCGGTAAACCACAACGTCAAACGGCGCGCATACGCCATAGGGTTCAGCCCGTCCACCCGGCGGTACAAGCTCTTCTGCCTCTCCTTTACACGAACAGGGTGGCCAGACACACATGACTGCTACCTCGACGTCTACACATTGGGCGCCAGCGACGGCACGTGGCGCCGACACCCAAAATTGTTCTGTGCAACATACAGCAGCCACCCGCCGCCGCCGCCGCCGGTATTCCTTAACGGCAAGCTATATGTGGTGATAGAACGACCGGGGAATTGCCGGGCGCCCGATAGGATGCTTGTGATCGACGTGCTGAGCGAGGCGCACCGCACGTACTGTCTCCCGGAGGAGTTGACAGGGTTGGTCTTTGAAGCGTCAGTGCACGCCTTGGAGCTCTCCGGAAAGCTGTGTGTCGCCGTACGCATCAACGGCCGACGGCGAATCAATTTTTGGGTCTTGCAGTCGTTAATTAGTCGGCGGATGCCAGTCTGGGAACGGCGCTACACCTTCTACTTGGACGCTGATGGCGGCGAGTATGACGACAAGCCGTCTTGTGCCTGGCTCGACCGCAGTGACGGAATGTTGTGCTACAGGTTTGGCGATCGTCTCTATAAGTATGACACTACCAAGAAGAGGCCGAAGCAACGCATCCAGCTGCCGCCGAATACTTTTACACCTCCGGAAGACCACCGGTGGAACCTCTATGGGGGTTACCGTCCTAGCCTACTCTCGCTCCATATGGCCATCCCCTCCGCGTTGTTCCTACAACAACAACAACACCGTGAGAAACAAGAATTGTTCGAGCACACATTGTTACACATGGTACGACCCCAACAATCATCCAAGAAGAAACGACGCTCTACGTGCCCATCCGATTGCAGTGCCAAGAGGATTCGCAAGCCAACCCGATAATTCATCGATCAAGCATCCAAGTTCTGCTATTCTTAATCTAGAATTTCTGCTAGTTAACTAGACATTTGTACACAAATCCAACATTGTTTGCGTCAGAAAGATACGAGGCAAGAAAGTGGAAATTGTATACAAACTCCACATAACTAAGTAACCGATTCTTCGGAGGGGTGGAATTATTGCTCGCGGGTGCCTATGATGCTCTGATGATAACCAATAAAATCGTGAAAAAGATTATAAATCCTTAACTTCCTAATTTTTTTACTTATTCATTTTAGAGTATTTGAAGTACATGCTAATTTTCATAAATTATACCCTGAAATACCCACAAAACAAATTTATCACCATCAATTTTCATTATATTTTTCTCCCAGATCACAAAACCTATTATTTCCAAGAAAATTTAAGTGTACATATACGACATACACATGTACATGTGTACCTAAATTAATACAGTGAAGCCGGTTCCACTAGTGGAAAAATGGTCTTTGGGAAGGGGGGGGGGGAGCCATTAGGCCCGGTTCAGTAACAAACCGGGACCAATGCAAAATGCTTTGCATTGGTCCCAGTTCGACCGGCCAGGGTCTCATGAGGCATTGGTCCCGGTTGGGCGGGGGCATTAGTCCCGGTTCGTGCTGTCAACCGGGACTAAAGCTCCCTCAGAGCATTAGTCCGGCCTGTTGACAGCACGAACCGGGACTATCCCTCAGAGCATTAGTCCCGGTTGACAGCACGAACCGGGACTAATAGTTCCCTGCCTATAAAGCCAGCCAGCTTCTACTCCTCTATTATTTTTTTCTGCTAGGAGGTGTGAGAGGTGGGTGCTAGTTTGTTTTCCTTTGCTATGCACTAGAGGTGTTCGATGAAATGCCCGAGCCACATTTAAGTTCACACAAAATGATATGAGGTGCCCGAGCCACCCTTAGGCTTTGTCCTCTCTCTTTTCTCCGATCGATTGAGGTTAATTAGCAACCTTTGTCCTTTTCATCTGTAATTGATACAAATTTTGCATGTGTCGATATACGGTGGTCATTTCAGTATTCAAGATGTTATTCTAATGGTATTTGATAAACTTAATTATATGATATGCAAATGGATGAACGGCAGCGATGGATGTACGGCGATCGATGCAGTTCTGATTTTATTGCAGGCTTGCATAAATTTATCCATGTGGCTGAGGCAAACAAAGATGGTGGTTTTATGCCTTGTCCGTGTGTGGACTGTCGGAACGTTAAGGAGCACTCTTCCTCGAGAACCCTTCAAGGCCACCTGCTTCGGAGAGGTTTCATGCCCAGCTACAATTGTTGGACCAAGCACGGAGAAAGAGGGGTTATGATGGAAGACAATGAAGAAGAAAAGGATGATGAGAACTATCCTATGTTCCCTGAAGAATACGGTGATACTGCGATGGAAGACAATGAAGAAGAAGGAGGTGAAGAACAACGGGCGTCAGATGAGCCCGATGATGGTCTTGGTCGGGTCATTTCTGATGCAAAACGAGAATGCGATACAGAAAAGGAGAAGCTGAAGTTGGAGGCCATGCTAGAGGATCACAAAAAGTTGTTGTACCCAAATTACGAAGATGGCAGCACAAAGCTCGGTACCACACTGGAATTGCTGAAATGGAAGGTAGAGACTGGTTTATCTGACAAGGGATTTGAGAAGTTACTGAAAATAATGAAGCCGAAGCTTCCAAAGTATAACGAATTGCCCGAGACTACGTACGAAGCAAGGAAGGCTATCTGCCCTCTAGGATTAGATGTGCAGAAGATACATGCATGCATCAATGACTGCATCCTTTACCGCGGTGAGGAGTGTTAGAGTATATATGTGTATATTGTAGTTTCCCCACCTGTTAGGGGGCTTTGTGTATATTTGCCTGTACCTGTACTATATATATTGTGGCCCTTGGCCCCTGGTAATACAACAAGTCTATTTCCCTAACATGGTATCAGAGCAAGGTTAGGATTTTTTTTTCTCCACCTACCGCACGCGCCGTCGCCGCCGCCGCGCCCCGGCCGCCACCGCCGTCTCTTCCCGGCCTCCCCGTCGCCGGCTGCCCTCGCGCGGCTGCCCGCCTGCTGCCGCTGCCCCGTCGTCCTGCCCGGCTCCTGCTCCTCCGCCCGCGGTCGCCCCCGTCCCGCCCCGCGGCCGGCTCTCCTGCTCACGCCCGCGACCGTCCCCGTCGCCGGCCTCCACCTCGCCCGCGGCTCCCACCTCGCCCGCATCTCCCACGCCTGCCCCCGCCCCCGTCTCCTGCTCCTCCGCCCGCGGTCGCCCCCGTCCCGCCGCATCTCCACGCCCGCGGCCCGCGGCCGGCTCTCCTGCTCACGCCCGCGACCGTCCCCGTCGCCGGCCTCCACCTCGTGTTTCGATCGGATCGCGCGGCTCGATCTGTTTTCCGTCGCGCGGCTCGATCTGTTCGCCCGGCTCGGCTCGCTCGGCTCGGCTCACCCGGCTTAGCTTGGTTCGGTTCGCAGGCTTCTCTGTTCCGCACAAAAAAAAAAACAGGTACAATGTCTTCCTCGTCGGGCTATGTTGCGATTCCTCGCTGCCCGGTGATTTTTTATGGCGCGAATTATCCTGATTTCGCTGCCTTCATGCGCGTCCACATGCGCGGTCTTCGTCTTTGGGGTGTGCTTTCTGGCGAGGTCTCTTGTCCGCTGCGCCCCGTTGCTCCTCTGGCACCCATTGCGCCGCCGCCTGTTGCTCTTGCTTCCGATGCTACTCAGGAGGCTAAGGATGCAGCCCAGAGTGCTTATGACACTGCTCTGGCTGATTATAACGGGAAGGTCCAGGAGCATTCTACTGCTGTTGCGACGTACCGGCTGGATCTGTCTGACTATGCTCAGTGGATAGATGAGGATGCTCGTGCTGCTGCTGTTCTCACTTCCAGTGTTCTGCCTCAGTATGCTGCTGAGTTCATGGGTCTTCCCACTGCTGCTGCTCAGTGGACTTTTCTTCGTCAGCGCTATCAGCCGTCTGGCGATGCTCTTTACCTGTCCGTGGTTCGTCAGGAGCATGATCTTCAGCAGGGTGATTCCACTATTGATGACTTCTACACTCAGAGTGCTGCTATATGGCGTCAGCTGGATTCTCTTCGTACTGCTGTGTGTGGCACCTATCCCTGCTGTCTGACTATGCACGCGGATCTAGAGTTTCAGCGTGTCTATGAGTTCTTGTCGCGGCTCCGCAAGGAGTTTGAGCCGCGCCGTGCCCAGCTGCTTGCCCGTGGTCGTGTTCCGCTCTCTGAGGTACTAGCTGAGCTTCGGGCTGAGGAGACTCGTCTTCGTGGTGCTGGTCTTCTTGAGGTTCCCTCTGTACTTGCTGCCCGTGGTCCTCCTGTGCCGTCTGCTCGTGGTCCTTCTGTGCCGCCAGCCTCGTTGCGGTCTCCAAGTCCGCCGATACTCTCTCCTCCTCCGGCCCAGAGTCAGCCTCAGCAGCCCCGTGCATCTCCTCGTCCTCCCTGCGCCTACTGTAACAGGCCTGGTCATGATATCTCGAGCTGCTGGAAGAGGGATCCCAGCTTACGTCAGCAGTACCATGCTCGTAGGCAGGCTGGTTCTTCAGGATCTTCTGCTGTTGCCCAGGCTGGATTGTCAGGATCTTCTGCTGCTGCACTGTCTGATCAGGACATTATCCGAGGTCTTCGTAGTCTGCTCGCTGCTACAGGCTCTTTCTCGACGGGTACTGCTAGTTCTGTGCCTAGCTCTTCGGGCACCGTGCGACCACCACCTTCTACACAGTCAGGTACGTCATCCCCGTGGTATCTGGATTCTGGAGCTTCTTTTCATATGACTTCTGCGTCTTCTATTCTTTCTGCTCTTCGCACTTTTATTTCTCCTGTCTGTGTTATCACGGCTGATGGTACCTCTCTTCTTGTTTCCAGTTGAGGCACCCTTTCTACTTCCTCTTTCTCTGTTCCTGATGTTTCTCATGTTCCTAGTCTTAAGATGAACCTGTTTTCTGCTAGTCAGCTTACTGATTCTGGTTGTCGCGTCATTCTTGACGCTGATTCTTGTGCTGTTCAGGACCATCATACACAGGCCCTGGTTGGAGCTGGCCCTCGCAGCCTTGAGTCCCCGGGGCTATGGGAGTTAGACTGGCTTCGCGTTCCTTCTGCTGACACTTCATCAGCCAGTCCTCCTGCGGTTGCTGCTTCTGTCACTGGCTCTTTTCAGCAGTGGCATCATCGGTTGGGTCATCTTTGTGGCTCCCGTTTATCGTCATTAGTTCGTCGTGGTCTTCTGGGGTCTGTCTCAGGAGATGTGTCTTTACATTCATGTCAGGGTTGTAGGTTAGGCAAACAGATTCAGCTTCCCTATCCTACTAGTGCGTCTGTATCTCAGCGACCTTTTGATTTAGTTCATTCAGATGTTTGGCGTCCGTCACCCTTCGCTTCTAAAGGGGGCCATCGATACTATATTTTGTTCATTGAAGATTTTTCACGGTACACCTGGTTATTTTTTATGCGCTCTCGCAGTGAGGTGCTTGCCATTTATCAGCGCTTTGTGGCCATGGTTCGTACTCAGTATTCCACTCCTATTCGTGTGTTTCGTGCTGATTCTGCAGGAGAGTATATCTCCCAGCACCTGCGTGGTGTCCTTCCTGAGCAGGGCACCCTTGCCCAGTTCTCGTGTCCCGGTGCCCATGCTCAAAATGGTGTCGCCGAGCGTAAGCATCATCATATTCTTGAGACTACCCGTGCTATGATGATTGCTTCCTCTCTTCCGCTGCATTTCTGGGCTGAGGCTGTTGCTACGTCGACTTACCTCATTAACATTCAGCCTTCTGCTGCCCTTCAAGGTGGCATTCCTCTCGAGCGTCTTTCTGGTACCTCTCTAGACTACTCGGCTATTCGTTTATTTGGTTGCGCTTGCTATGTTCTTCTTCCTCCTCGCGAACGCACCAAACTGACTGCTCAGTCTGTTGAGTGTGTTTTTCTTGGATACAGTGATGAGCATAAGGGCTACCGCTGTTGGGACCCTGTTGGTCGTCGGATGCGCATCTCCCGTGATGTCACGTTTGATGAGACGCGCTCCTTCTATCCTCGCCACACCTTTGGCACTTACCCGGTGGATGATATCTCTTTTCTCCTTTTTCCTGATTCACCTCCTGCTGTCTCTTCTCCACCTCCTAGTTCTTGTGCGCCTCCTCCATCTTCGGCGCCATCCTCTCCTCCGTCTCGTACCCCTAGTACTCCTCGTTCTCCGGCTTCGGCTCCTCCTTCTCCTATTCCTTCTTCCTCTTCTTCTGATGAGTCGTCTTCCACCGATGAGTCTTCCCATTCACGGCCTGTTCGTCAGCGTCGTCCTCCTGACCGTTATACTCCTAGTAAGTATGGTCTTTCTTTTGTCTCCGAGCCGACTTCTTATCGGGATGCTGAGCGTCATCCTGAATGGCAGCTTGCCATGGCTGAGGAGATCGCTGCGCTTGAGCGCACTGGCACCTGGGATCTTGTTTCTCCCCATTCTGGTGTTCGTCCTATCACGTGTAAGTGGGTCTATAAAATTAAGACCCGCTCTGATGGATCTCTCGAGCGCTATAAAGCGCGTCTTGTGGCTCGTGGCTTTCAGCAGGAGCACGGCCGTGACTATGACGAGACTTTTGCCCCTGTGGCTCATATGACCACTGTTCGTACTCTTCTTGCTGTTGCTTCTGTTCGACGCTGGTCTGTGTCCCAGCTTGATGTTCAGAATGCTTTTCTTAATGGCGAGTTGAGTGAGGAGGTTTATATGCAGCCTCCTCCTGGGTATTCTGTTCCTGATGGGATGGTTTGTCGTCTTCGACGATCTCTATATGGCCTGAAACAGGCCCCTCGTGCCTGGTTTGAGCGCTTCTCCTCAGTGGTTATCGCCGCAGGCTTCTCTCCCAGTGCTCATGATCCTGCACTGTTTGTCTACACCTCTCCTCGGTGTCAGACCTTGCTGCTTCTCTATGTTGATGACATGATCATCACCGGTGATGACCCTGAGCACATTGCCTTTGTTAAGGCTCGTCTACGTGAGCAGTTTCTCATGTCTGATCTTGGTCCTCTTCGCTACTTTCTTGGGATTGAGGTTTCTTCTACAGCCGATGGCTTCTTTATCTCACAGGAAAAGTATATTCAGGATCTTCTTTCTCGGGCTGATCTTAGTGATGACCGTACTGTTGAGACTCCTATGGAGCTTAATGTTAAGCTTCGTCCTACTGATGGTGATCCTCTTTCTGATCCCACACGTTATTGTCATCTTGTTGGGAGTCTTGTTTACCTTGCTGTCACTCGCCCGGATATCTCTTATCCTGTTCATATTCTGAGTCAGTTTGTCTCAGCTCCTACCACCATTCACTACAGTCATCTCCTCCGTGTTCTTCGTTATCTTCGTGGCACGATTACTCGTCGTCTTTTCTTCCCTAGTTCCAGCTCTCTCCAGCTCCAGTGTTACTCGGATGCTACGTGGGCGAGTGATCCTACGAATCGTCGTTCACTTTCTGCTTACTGTGTGTTTCTTGGTGGTTCGCTTGTTGCTTGGAAGACGAAGAAACAGGTAGCGGTTTCCCGTTCGAGTGTTGAGGCTGAGCTGCGGGCTATGGCTTCGTTGATTGCTGAGGTGACCTGGTTACGGTGGTTGCTTGCAGATTTTGGGGTCTCTGTTACGACACCCACTCCTCTTTTGTGTGACAGTACAGGTGCTATCAGTATTGCACGTGATCCGGTCAAGCATGAGCTGACCAAGCATATTGGTGTTGATGCTTTTTATACACGTGCTCAGGTACAGGATCAGGTTGTTGCGCTTCATTATGTGCCTTCAGATTTGCAGTTGGCGGATTTCTTTACAAAGGCACAAACCCGAGCGCAGCATGACTTCTTACTCTCCAAACTCAGTGTTGTGGATCCACCATGAGTTTGAGGGGGGTGTTAGAGTATATATGTGTATATTGTAGTTTCCCCACCTGTTAGGGGGCTTTCTGTATATTTGCCTGTACCTGTACTATATATATTGTGGCCCTTGGCCCCTGGTAATACAACAAGTCTATTTCCCTAACAAGGAGTACGAGAATTTGGATGCATATCCGGTATGCACTGCACTGCGGTACAAGATCAGACAAGATGACCCTGGTGATGTTGAGGGCGATGACGAGCCCCCCAGGAAGAGAATTCCTGCTAAGGTTATGTGGTATGCTCATATAATAGCACGGTTGAAACGTCTGTTCAGAAACAAAGAGCATGCCAGGTTGTTGCGATGGCACCAAGAAGAGCGTAAAAAGACGGGAAGTTGAGACAACCCCGTCGATGGGTCGCAGTGGAGAAAAATCGAGAGAGAGTTCTCGGACTTTGCAGGTGACACAAGGAACTTATGGTTTGGTCTAAGTACAGATGGTATGAATCCTTTTGGAGAGAAGAGCTGCAGTCACAGCACCTGGCCCGTGACTCTATGTATCTACAATCTTCCACCTTGGTTGTGCATGAAGCGGAAGTTAATTATGATGCCCGTTCTTATCCAAGACCCGAAGCAACCCGGCAACGACATTGATGTGTACTTAAGGCCATTAGTTGATGAACTTTTGCAGTTGTGGGCCATACCAGGTGTACGTGTGTGGGATGAGCACAAACAGATGGAATTTGACTTACGAGCGTTGCTGTTTGTAACCATCAATGATTGGCCTGCTCTTAGTAATATTTCAGGACAGTCAAAGAAGGGATACAACGCATACACGCACTGTTTAGATAAGACTAAAGGTACATATTTGGAAAAATGTAAGAGGGTCGTGTATCTGGGGTGTCATTAATTTCTTCTAGCCAATCATCCCCTAAGTAAGAAGGGCAAGCATTTCAAAGGTGAGGCAGATCACCGGAAGAAGCCTAACCTCCCTGATGGTGATGCTATATTTGGTATGGTCAGGGACATAGAAGTAATCTTTGGAAAGGGTCCTGGCGGTCAATCTGTTCCGAAAGACGTCGCTACCGGACACGCGCCCATGTGGAATAAGAAATATATATTTTGGGAGCTAACCTATTGAAAAGTCCTAAAGGTCTGGTATTCAATCGACGTGATGCACGTGACAAAGAATCTTTGCGTGAACCTGCTAGGCTTCCTCGGCATGTATGGGAAGACAAAAGATACACCGGAAGTACGGGAGGACCAGCAGCGTATGAAAGACCCATACAACAAGCATACGGATAAAGGACGTTATTACTTAAGCAGCTACGCTCTTACGAAAGCAGAGAAGGAAATATTTTTTGAATGTCTAAGCAGTATCAAGGTCCCGGCTGGCTTCTCGTCAAATCTAAAGGGAATAATAAATATGGCAGATAAAAAAATGCAAAACCTGAAGTCTCATGATTGCCACGTGATTATGACGCAGTTGCTTCCGATTGCATTGAGGGGGTTTCTATCGGAAAATGTTCGAGTACCCATTGTGAAGCTATGTGCATTTCTCAATGCAATATCTCAGAAGGTAATCGATCAAGAAAGTCTGACAAGGTTACAGAAGGATGTGGTACAATTTCTTGTTAGTTTTGAGTTGGTGTCCCCCCCCCCCCCCCCCCCACATCATTTTTCAATATTATGACACATCTCCTGGTTCACCTAGTCGACGAGATTGCAATTCTCGGTCCTGTATTTCTACACAATATGTTCCCCTTCGAGAGGTTCATGGGAGTCTTGAAGAAATATGTTCATAACCGTGCTAGGCCAGAAGGAAGCATCTCCAAAGGCTATGGAACAAAGGAGGTCATTGAGTTTTGTGTTGACTTTATTCCCGACATTAAGTCGATTGGTCTTCCTGAATCGCGGCATGAGGGGAGACTTAGTGGAAAAGGCACGCTAGAAAAGAAAGCAATGATATGTAGGGACGGGCATTCTTTCACTGAAGCACACTACACAGTTCTACAAAGTTCCACCTTCGTGCCTCCGTATATCGAGGTACACAAGAATATTGTACGATCCAAAAACCCTGACTCCTGGATTATACAAAAACACATGGAGACTTTCGGCAGTTGGTTGCGATTACATCTCATGAATGACACCGATGTTGGAGATCAACTCTACTTATTGGCCGCGTCACCATCTTCGACTGTATTGACTTTCCAAGGGTACGAGATAAATGGGAATACATTTTACACGATCGCACAACATAAAAAGAGTACCAACCAAAACAGTGGTGTTCGCTTTGATGCAACAGACGAGAATGGACAAAAGGACACATACTATGGTTACATAAAAGAGATATGGGAACTTGACTATGGACCTACTTTTAAGGTCCCTTTATTTCAGTGCAGTTGGGTCAACATGAATGGAGAAGGGTTAAAGGTAGACCAGCTGTATGGAATGACAACAGTGGATCTCAAGAATCTTGCGTATAGAGTCGAACCATTCGTCCTAGCCAATGATGTGGCTCAGGTTTTTTATGTGAAGGACATGAGCTCCAGACCGAAAAAAAGAAAAGATAAGGAAACAAATACATCACACGATGAGCCAAAGCGTCACATAGTTCTTTTAGGAAAAAGAAACATCGTGGGAGTCGAGTACAAGACAGTCATGTCAGCAAACTATAATAAGTTTGATGAAATTCCGCCCTTCACAGTGAAAACTGACCCAAGTATCCCGTTAAATAATGAAGAAACTCCATGGTTATGGCCGAAGAAGCGATCATCACGATCATGATCTAAGTATCAGTGTAATAATATATTAAACAATTTATGTATGAGTGTTCCCGAATGCATTAAACCTTTTATGTAATTTGTATTTGGTCGATTATCTGAAGGATTTCTGTATAGAACAAAACATACGGTTTCACCTGCATACATCCCAACGGTGGCTCATGAGTGCCTGCAGCTGGTCGCCGTCGTCCTCAGCCATGCAGCAGCGCGCAGGAGAGCGCCCACTTGCGCATCGTGCCGGCTCCGCTTCCCTCTTTCAGCTACAACAAAAACTGGTGAGAGTTCGTCGTCGCCTTGGTCCGTAGAGAGAGAAGCCTACCCATTTTAAACGGGCATTCGATCCAGGCAGCGACAAGACTTCTCTGATGATCTGCAACCGTCCCAACAAGTGTTGGGGATATACCAGATCATCAAAGAAGCCCTTGCCGCTGGTTCCCAAAAGTGTTACATATCATCACAGTTGATGGCTTGTATTCGGTCGATGAACTGAAAGATTTCTAGATAGAACAAAACACACGGTTTCCCCTGCATATAGCCCTACGGTGGCTAGAGAGTGCCCGTATATCAAATGCACGTAGGACGTATGCAGGGAATCCGAATGATTTGTATTCGGTCTTTGCCTTCCGGACTAGCCGTACTCTTGTTCTTCATATCCTCCTCATGGTGGGTATTTATAGCTAAAAGATCAGGGAAATCTTCATCTTTAGTCCCGGTTGGTAGCTGGAACCGGGAATAAAGGAGCGTTGATATGTGTGCCTTATCTTCTGCTTGAGATCCAACAGCTCACAAGGGCTCGAAAGAAACACACTCTGATCCAACGGCTCACAAGCACTCGAAGGAAACACACGATCCGTGTGCACATGATCCAACAGCTCACAAGCACTCGAAAGAAACACAACTCTGATCCAACATCTCACAAGCGCTCGAAGGAAACACATGATCCGTGTGCTAGCTTCTTGCCATATCACTATATATATGTAGGCTTGGCCGCCATTGCCATATCACGTCTAAACTCATATATGCAACCTCATCACTCTCCCATGGCTTCCACCGTACTAACCTACCGTCAGGCCGAGGAGCTTTCCGCCTTGAACTACCCCTACCCGCCCGGCTACCGCGTCCCCGCCGGCTGGATGTTGAGCGCCGGAGGCGTGCCGGTCCCTCCTGTCCCTCAAGGTGTGGCGCACCGGGCGGCCATCACGAACCACTACTACCTCGAGCTTACACCGGAGCAGCGGATGGATCCGGGCTGGCATCCCGACTACCGCCCGACTTGGGAAGCCTTCTTCATCAATCGGCATGAGAGGGTGCTCGCTAGGTACGAGGGGGACGGCCCGCCTCCTTCGGACTTCAACGAGGCCGGCCGTCGGCTATGGTGGGCTGGCCGGACTCTCCAGGGCGTTATGAACTACATCACGACCGGTGATAACCCCCACGTGCGCTACCCTAACATGCAGTCCGGGGGTGCTCACCCGTCGAGGTTCAAGCCACGAGCGCCATATGAGTACGATGACAGCGACGACGACGATGACGGCGACAATGAGTACGAGTATTATAGGCCTAGGAAGGAGTATGACTAAGATTGTTAGGACAACTGATCCACTGTTGTCATTCTGTACCGTATCCGGTCGATGAACTAGTTATAATCAAATGATCCACTGTTGTCATTATGTACCGTATCCGGTCGATGAAAAATAGATATGAATTAATTCAATAGATATAAATTAAATAAATATATATAAATGAAAATGATTAGATATAAATTAATTCAATAGATATTAATTAAATGAATATATATAAATTATATAAATAGATAGATTACATTTTTATCAACAATTTGATATTTTAATTGCATTTTTTCTGATAAACATATGAAAAGATATTGAATTTATAAGTTTAATTAATGGCTTAATGGAGTTCAAATTCCAATTTTTGTAATTAAATGAGTTCACCTATAATCTAAAAAAACGAATTTGTCATAAATAGATAAATTACATTTTTATCAACAATTTGATATTTTAATTGCATTTTTCTGATAAACAGATGAAAACATATTGAATTTATAAGTTTAATTAATGACTTAATGGAGTTCGAAATCCAAATTTTGTAATTAAATGAATTCACCTATAATCTAAAAAAAGAATTTGTCATAAGTAGATAGATTACATGTTTATCAACAATTTGATATTTTAATTACATTTTTATAATAAACAGATGAAAAGATATTGAATTTATAAGTTTAATTAATGACTTAATGGAGTTCGAATTCCAAATTTTGTAATTAAATGAATTCACCTATAATCTCAAAAAAATGAATTTGTCATAAATAGATAGATTACATTTTTTATCAACAATTTGATATTTTAATTGCATTTTTCTTATAAACATATGAAAAGATATTGAATTTATAAGTTTAATGACTTAATTAAGTTCAAATTCCAAAAAAAATTAATTAGATGAATTCACCTCTAATCTCAAACAAAAAAGGATTTGTAATAAATATATAGATTACATTTTTATGAACAATTTGATATATTATTTGCATTTTTCTGATAAACAGATCAAAAGATATTGAATTTATAAGTTTATTACAATTTTTAAAAACTTAATTTCCAAAAGGTCTTTAGGTCCGGTTCATATTACCAACCGGGACTAAAGGGTATTTTGGCGCGCGCCTTTTCGGTGCCGCCGAAAATGACCTTTAGGTCCGGTTGGTACCCCCCAATCCAGCGCCGTCAGGCTGCCGAAATTTTCCGCGCCGCCCTCCGCCGCCCGCTCCTCCGGCCGCGCCTCCTCCGCCGGCCGCTTTGCTCCTCGACCGGCCTCCTCCCCCGGCCGCTCCTCCGGCCTCGCCTCCTCCGTCGGCCTCCATGCGCCTCCTGCCTCTCCCATTGCCGGTCACCGCCTCCTGCCTCTCCCATCGCCGGTCACCGCCACGCCGCCTGCCTCTCCCGTCGCAGGTCGCCGCCTCCTCCTCCCGTCGCCGGTCGCCGCCGCGCCGCCTGCCTCTTCCGTCGCCAATCGCCACCGCGGCCTCCCGTCGCCGTTCGCCGCCGCATCCTTCCGTCGCCAGGCACCGGCGCTAGTTCTCCGGCCACGTACAATACGTACGTCTCTCCTCCCCCTATTCAATTTAGCAATTTTAGTTTAATTATCTATTTTACTTTAGCAATTTTAGTTTAATTAGCAATTTTACTTTAGCAACTTTAGTTTAGCAATTTTAGTTTGCCATTTTCAATTTTAGTTTAATTAGCAATTCTAGTTTAGCAATTTTAGTATAATTAGCAATTCTAGTTTAGCAATTTTACTTTAGCAATTTTAGTTTAATTAGCCATTCTTGTTTAGCAATGCTAGGTTAGCAATTTTAATTTAATTAGCAATTTTAGTTTACCAATTTTAGTTTGCCATTTTCAATTTTAGTTTAGCAATTTTAGTTTAATTAGCAATTCCAGTCAACTTGTAACACGAGTTACAACTGAAATTTTAGTCACGCCCTTTAAAAAAAGATTATGTGTTTCTGTACAAAAAAAAGTGAGCTGTTTCAGTTAAAAACCCCAGGTTAATTACCCCAAGTTAATTACGAGTCACCTTCGTTTTGGCAAAATGATAAATATGAAGCCTAAAAAATTCCATGATAAATATTTATTTAGGCTTCATATTTACTTATGATTTTAGGATTCATATTTGTATGATAAATATTTATTTAGCCTTCATATTTATTTATGATTGAGTTAAATGCACTGGCGGTCCCAATTCTTTTCCCGCAGTGTCACTTAGGTCCTAATTCTTCCAAAATGCACATCTAGGTCCCAATTCTTTGTTAAGTTGTTCAAGTGAGATCCTAATTTCGCCTGACCGCCGCTGACCGGCCTGCGTGGCACTTTGACCATTGACACGTCGACAGTGGGCCAGAGTGGGTGTTTGGCGGGAGTTTTCCCGCGACTGGCCGTTGGAAATTTCTGCATTCGAGCCCTTATAATCCTGTACCCTCTCATTGCCCACTCCCTAAGTCTTCTTCTCCTTCTCCATCTCTCCCGCGATTAGTCCTAGCCATGGGAAGCCCGGCCCGGTCGGCCCGCCCAAGCCCGGCCCGAAATTTTAGGGCCTGGGCCTGAGTTTTGAGGCCCGCGGGTGGGCCTGGGCCTGCGTTTTAAGCCCAAAGGATTCGTAGGGCCGGGCTTGGGCTTCACATATGGGCGATTTAAGGAAGAGGCTCGGCCCACGGCCCTAGGCCCGCCTCTATTTTTCACCAATGGGCCGGGCTTGGGCCTCAATTTTAGGCCCGACGACAGGGCCTGGGTGGGCCTGGGCCTAGGTTTTCTGCTACGGGCCCAGCCCGACCCATGGCCAGGTCTGACCGCGAATGTCTGGCACCGGAAGCTCATCTGTGACGAAGCGGCCCGCAAAGAAGGCATCTTAGCCAGCTCCAACGGCTCCAGGCCCTAATTAACATGCTATTTGTCAAAATCTACTCAAAATCGGCCCCACCGCAGCTTTGGCGCCATCCTCGTGGCTGCCGCCACTGCAGCCCCACGGTTGAACGCCCGCCGCCTGTCACCAGCTCCCTTCTTGCCGCAGATATTCCTCCGCCGCCGGTCGCCTTTGGAATCACGAAACAAAGAGGTGGAGAGGAACGGGACGAAGATAATGAAGAAAAGTAACCGGAGGAGGGCATTTGCATACATCCGCGTCCGACAGTTTGGTCTCCTCGGGCCCACTGTCAACGTGTCAATGGTCAAAGTGCCACACAGGCCGATCAATGCTGGTCAGATGAAATTAGGACCTCGCTTGAACAACTTAACAAAGAATTGGGATCTAGATGTGCATTTTGAAAGAATTAGGACCTAAGTGACATTGCGGGAAAAGAATTGGGACCGCCGGTGCATTTAACTCTTTATGATTTTAGGCTTCATATTTGTATGATAAATATTTATTTATGATAAATATTTACTTAGGCTTCATATTTATTTATGATTTTAGGCTTCATATTTGTATAAATAAATATTTATCCAAAATCCAATAATTTTAGGCTTCATATTTATTTGTACGATAGAATTGGATTTGATACAGTTATTTATTTATTTATTTATTTACGATATAATTGGATTTGATACAGTTTTGTATGAATTGATGGAATTGATAGAATTATTTGTATGAATTGATGGAATTGATAGAATTGTATACTCTGATGTTTTTAATCGGTGCACCGTGTAATTGGAGCTGTGTACAATTTTGCTCAAGTGATGTTCATGTGAAATACAATGATATCGAAATGTGTAGTTAGTTAATGATTCCTATTTCGTAGGTGTCATATTATTACTACAATTCAATTTTGTTCCGTTTCAGACAAGATCAAATGCTGAATTATTTGTCATATATATCACCATGACGACGCTTAGAAACAACGGGCGCAGCAACGCGCGCCTTTCCTTCTAGTACCATTCTATCCCTACAAGTTTTCTGAACTACACGGCAGAGACGGCTCCGAAAATAACTTTCGTATTTTGCAGAAACTATGGAACCACACGGCAGAGATGAAAATGAGGAAAATATCCTCGAGGATATGATCCGCGGCGAGAATGTCGCAAGTCACTTTCTGAACGACTCCGGTGAGGGGGATGAGTCTCTCAACCGAGGAGACGGCGTCTCCGACGCCTGGGAAGAGGCCGAACTCGGCGTCTCAGATGAGGGAGAAGCCGACAAGGCAGAAGCCAGGGGGGTCCGGTGCAACATTGATTATTAAAAACTCCGACGAGATGCATATATATTTATATTAATTAATTTAGCCTCTGTTGTCTATATACACATATTAACGGTCTTTCTTCTTTTAGCCATATGGATCGAGCAAATCCTCTGTGAGGACGAAACGAGGCCCAAGCAAAAAGTTGGAGGACCATCTCCGGTACAGGATCGAAGAAGTCGCTGCAGACGGCGAACCCATTGCCCCAATTGATGTTAGAAAAAAATTGTGAAGCAATGCGGTGTTGTTGTTAGGGACTACGTCCCGATCACCATCCGAGAATGGAATAAGCCAAGGGATCCTGAAGTTAGCTGGATCGGCCCCGTAGAAAAAAAACGCCTTTTTGAAAAGGTCATGGTTAATTTCACCTTGCCGTTGCCAGAGGTGGATCCAGAGGAGGGGGGGCAGATGAGGAGGAGATGGCTGCCCAAAAAAAAAGCTCTAGAAGATAAAGTCAAGGCGTGGGCTCTTAAGAAGATGGCCGAGCTATTCAACAAATTTAAGAAAAGATTGTATACCGACTTTATATTGAAAGATAAAACTCCGGATTTCGATCACGGGTATGAGAAGATAAGATACTACTGGGAAGATTTTGTGGTGTACAAGAAATCAGACAAAGCTCGGTTAAAGTCTTTAACAAATAAGGCAAATGCTGCTAAAAAGAAGTACCACCATACTATGGGGCCTGGTGGCTACGCCTTTTCCATGCCTAAGTGAGAAAAACTTGAGGCCGACCTGATGGCTAAAGGGATCGTTCCAAAGCCTATAAAAGAAGGATGGATCGAACGGTCAAGAAATTGGTTTTACGGGCATGGGGGCACATTGGATGTAGAAGGGAAGTGCATATATAACAAAAGACACAAGGATAATCCCCTACTACCCATCGAAGACATTAGGAAAGCATTAAAGGATGTTGAATAGGGACGGTTCCGTCCCGATAGAGAGGATGACGAGCTTGCACGCGCCCTTGGGAATAAAGAACACGAAGGACAAACACGAGGCACCTCAGGCTCCAAGCCGTGGGCACATGGGTTTCCCGAGGAAAGGAAAAAAAATCCCGATAGAAGTCATCTGAGGAGATAGGAAAGGGAGGCAAGGGAAGCAAGCGCTGCTGCAGACCGGCTACGTCATATAGAAGAAACAATGAAGAAGCAGCAGGATCAAATTGACCGACTTAGCCAGCAAGGCACTGCCGGCCTATCTCAGCAGCACGTTGTAGAAGCTGCAGTCGATGCTACCGACCCATTATATCGGAAAAGCAGCGTGGCTTCGAGCATGCTCTCGGCTGGTGATGATGATGCACTGATGACGGATCCTCTTCGTCGCTACCCAGTGGATGATATCACGGAGAGCACACCTTGTGAGCTACATGTGAAAGTGTTCAACTTAACCATGAAGGTGGCGGTCGGCTATGTCATACCAATTGGACCTACACCAACTTTCCATTGCTCCCCGGTTCCTCATGGCTACGCTGTTGTCGGGGTGGATGAAGTTAGTAAAGGATTTGAGGAGCTGAAGCTGGAACACCCTGCAGGTGAAGATGGGGAGGTAGTTGAACTTGGAGAAGCCAGAAAAGGGACAATTCTATGGCCAAAGGAATTCATCGTGCTTCCAAACTGGCGGCCAAGGCCATCGACTCCTCACCAGTCTCCAGCGCAACAGTCCTCTCCACCGCAGCTGCCTCAGGCGCCGTCTCCGCCGCCTCACCACTCTCCAGCGCAACAGTCCTCTTCGCCGCCGCCGCCGCCTCAGGCGCCGTCTCCGCCGCCTCACCAGTCTCCAGAGCAGCCGTCTCCGCCGCCTCAGTCTCCAGCACAGCCGTCTCCGCCGCCGCGTAAGTCGTCTCCGGCGCCGTGTGTGGGTACTCTGGGGTTGGATAAAAACCGATCACCGAAACGTAAGGGGTCACCCCTCCCAAAAGTACCTCACAAGAATCTTGCCAAGAGACCTTACGACCGTACACCGGAGGAAAATGCGGTGTACGTAAAGGCCGAATGCGACGCGTGGTTTGCTAATTTGAAGAAGCCGAAAGAGCCAGAGTTCCCCTCCACCCCACAAGAACATGCCGATGTCGTGAAAATGCTGAAGAATATGGCCCAACCCCCGCCAAAGCTGACACCAGACTATGAGCGCTCTATTTGCAAGTCGGTTGAGGCAAAAAAGCAGCGGTCGAAGAGTAGTAGTGCAAGCCGGAAATCAGTTCCCCAGCTCGGAGAACAGAAAAAACAATCGTGCCCCCCGCTCAAAGTGTCTTCCAATACCAAGGTGGGGTCGAGCAGACGTGCGGTCGGCATCGATCCTGATTTTGTTGCACTGTACGGAGAAGCAGCCTCTGCTCAGGGCATGTCTATTCCTCAGTACTTAGACCAATTAGAATTCCACGAAGAAATAGTTCTAAAATACAAATACTGGCACGGGCATCCTCTCGTCAAACCTGAGTTAGTCAACGATCTACCAACAAAAATGCGAAGATTGCATAAGTGGTACATGCAAGCCTCAAAGGAAGGGGGAAACTGGATCCACGTGGGATATACAAACGAGCATTACGGGCATGGAGATGGCGTGGTAATGATTGAATTTTGTGAATTATTTCAGTTATAGCAACAAGAGGCCCTTGACAAAGCTATCATCAGCGCCTATTGTCTGTAAGTAATATTTTTGTAGTTAAGTCTCTAGCTAGCTCACCTCGTTCATTGCATGTATAATCTTACTCATCACTATATTAATTTTGCAGAATGAAGATTCTCCAATGCAAAAGAGGACAAATCTATGACATTGGGTTCATTGACCCAAATTTTGTTCATGAAAAAGTCTCAAAGATTTTTGCATCGACACAGAGAATAACTTGGTAAGGGCGTTAAGGTTTTCCGAAACCAAAAGAGAAATACTATTTCCTTACAATTTCAAGTGAGTGTTACTGTCTTCTACACATTCTATTTCGCTTTCTCGATGTTAAGTGTATAATTGATGACTTATGTGTGCGCAGCTTTCATTTTATTCTGCTAATCATTATACCTGACGTAGTACAAGTCATGGACCCGTTATGTAAACCCCTTGAGAATTGGGCGGACATGCAGGAATGCCTCCAGAGGTAATTTCAATCATTATGGCACTATATCGGCAACTTTCCGTTCATTTACTGATAGCAAGTAATTAATATATAACTCTTTTATTCATTTTCTTTGCCGGACAGGGCTTGGAAACGATTCACCGCCAGGGCTAGGGGTATTTGGGCGCCGGAGCTTACATTTGAACCAATAAATGTAAGTACTATTAGCTAGATCCGCGCATCTCTTTGATTCTAGTTTCAATACCATTACCATGCTTGATTATTATTTTGATTAAACTCTGTTCTCGTAAAGTGTTTGAGGCAGGGAAGTGGGAATCATTTATGTGGATACTACGTTTGCGAGTTCATTCGCCAAATGTGCTGTGAGAGAGGCAGAATCTTAGAACAACTTGAAGTGCGTAAAGAATATTTACAATTTTAGTTTATTGCCATCAATTTTGTTGAGTTTCATTCATATATATTGACCCTTTATTTAAATTAGATCGAACGGTTGCGGGATGGTCTTCTACCACAGGATCGCGACGAGCAATTCAAGAGCAATTTGCGGAATTCTTAGATGCAGAGGTCCTAGATCCGAACGGAGAATACTATCGGAAGTTCTAAGTGAAAGGGTAAGTGTAAAAGAGATGTATATATGCATGAAACTCGTGTGTAATATGTTTCACCAAGCACGGGACTATAGATGTGGGTAATATATTCGTGACGATGATGTAATAGTGGTTCCCCATATTTCATTAGTTGTGGCATTTTTGTAGTTCTAAAAATTATTTACTTTCAGTTTTTTTGACATAATCAAATAGGTCTTATTTTTCTAAACATTTTGGGATTTTTTCATATTTTTATGAATTACAGAATAAGCATTATTGATTTTACAAATTTAAACCTTTTTCTGGAATTTCTGAAAAATAGTTAAATATCTGACGGGCCAATAGTCCCGGTTCGTAATACGAACCGGGACTAAAGCCCCTCCGCCCTGCTGCCTCCGGACGTGCCACGTGCTGCCCCCCATTAGTCCCGGTTCGTATTACGAACCGGGACTAAAGCCCCTCCGCCCTGCTGCCTCCGGACGTGCCACGTGCTGCCCCTATTAGTCACAGTTTGTGTCCCAACCGGGACTAGCATTACTCCCGATTGGCTAGTCCCGGTTGGGGAACCGGGACTAATGTCCTAAACCAACCGGGACTAATGGGGTGTTTTCCACTAGTGTTCGTTCGATTATGAGCTACAGTATATGCGGAGAGATATAGGGACAGTGCGACTACGCGTGCAGTACCTACTGGACCTGGCTGTTCATGCATGTGTGTAGTATGTACTGAATTTCTATAGGGCCATTTGATAGCCTGCATCAAAAAGGGCCTCCCGACCGGCCTGCCTCCACGGGCCAGGTCTGGCCGATGTAGTCTCTGGGCCTGGTTCTGCGTTTCGTTTGGTGGGCTGCATCGCAGGTGTAGTTCGTTTGGTAGGTTGTACTTTCCATTTCTGGATCTCCACATGTAAAAACACGTTGTTTGGTTGAAAGCAATGTTTCCATGTGTGACACAGAATTCAGATCCCCGCACCACTTTTAGATTTGGTTAGGTTATCAGCACACAAAAGCACACAAACGAAACAGACATAATCACATAACCGAACAACTAAATTAACATACTGCAGCTACTTAGGTTTGTATCAGGTGCATCCCATACAACATGATCAGTTAAGAACATAGGTTTGTATCAGGTGCATCCCATGCAACCTGATTAGTTAATTACAGAGAGGGGTACACACCCCTAGCCCAAAAGAAGTAGGGTTCATGCGACCTCCCTAGAAACATCATCCTGACATAACAAGAAAGAGATAAGAAACAAGAAATCTATGGGCCAAGTTTAGCAAAGAAATAGATAAGAACAAAAAAGGACGATAGATACACTATAATCTACTAACTATATCAAAGACGAACCATTTCGCGAGCGGAGAGGCCTCCGGCTACTATTGTGAGGAACAGTAGCTACAGTAGCGTCGATCCGCGCCGTCGAATGGCGATCCGACGGCCCGCAGGACGCGTCCGTGACGGTTTTGCAAAAAGGCCCCTCTCAAAACCGTAAATCGAACCCGCAGTCCACCATTCAACGCAGCGATGGGACTGTTTGTAATTCCAGGAAAACACAAGGACAAAAAACGCAAAACTGCCCTCACACCCCCCCTCCCCCTCCTTCTCCTCCCGTGCGACGTCGGAGTCGCCGCCGCTGCCGATGCGTGCTGCCGCCGCTCCGCCCCTCCCCGCTCAGATCGACGGACATGGGAAGCACTGCCGCCGTCTCCTCCACTTACTCGCCGCACATCGGCCGCCGGGACGCCGCAGTCGTCGCGGATTTTTCGCGGCCGCGGTCGCCGTCCGCGCTGACCGATTTGCTTGCCGCCGGCCGCTCCGGCGACCAAATGGTCCAGGACGCCGCCCCTCCGGCTCCCCGCGTCGAACACCGGAGTGCTCCGCCGGCGATGCCGTTGCCGCCGCGCCCGCCGCGACACCTCCTGCGTCCAACACCGGAGTGCTCCACCGGCAGTAGTGTCGAGGCCGCCTGCCGTTCACCCTGCTGGCGATGCCAACACAACGTCTCCCGCAGCCACCCACCGAGGACCCGCCCTCGCCTCGTGACCAGGGCCGACTAGCAGCTGTCGCCGGCCGCCAGCCGCAATTTCCTGCTGCCGGCCCAATTGCTCGCCGCTCGCCTGAAGTCGTCGAACTCACCAATGGTATTTCGATTCTAATCCTCGCCCCACGCCTATTCCCCAACTTATTCTCACATATTTGAGGTAGAAAATTTCAAAATTGTTCTACAGGTTGATGTCTAGACCGATGCATTTGTACAACTAACATTATTGTCACATCATACACATTTGAATCTCTGAAAACTACATTATTGATCTGTCAAGTAGCCTCTGAATTGCATCATTTAGCATGTTAATCATGGAAAACTTCCATAGATGTGTGGTTTGGCACAAAAAATGGAAGTAGAGCCTTCTCGCTTGATCTTAACATAAATATGTAGTATCCTTCATTGATAAGTTCTTGAATAGGGAGTAATCTGTGCTCAACCGTGTTGCTGGGTGCTCAGAAAAAAAGGATTCAGTTTTGTGGCATTTTGCATTTGTTTGTGAAAGTCACAGAACTTCATCTCCTTGAGTTGTTTTCAGATTTATCCAATGTTCAGGTTGCTATTCATATGTCTATTCATTGTGTTTTATTTTGTAGGAACCATATCTCTACCTCTAAGTGATTAAGTGATGATGGTATGTTAATTAACAATTTCTTAGCGTCAAGTATGGATACTTATCTTTACCAAGAAAAATGAAACGATTGAATCATATTATTTAGAGGGTCTGTGTATTTTGCAGGGTATGAGGGTAATGTTCTTTCTCTGTTGCCTTAAATTTGGCAGTCGGTAGTCTAGCTAAAGGATTCCATGTGCCACTGATCTTGATGTACATGGATAGCAATTCTTTTAGCCTAACCTATTCAGCTTTTCAGTAATAATTTTTTTTCTAGAACAAATGTATTACTAAACTGAGCTCTCAAAGTAATTACTTACACGATTGCTTGCAGCTAACCTCTTAATGTCACAAGCCTATATATATCCTGTAACATGTTATCTCAGAGGCAGGGTATGAATATTTTTCAGAAAGCATGAGGTAAGTTGCTGCCATGGCTGCAAGAAGATTCTCAATGGACAGTACGCATTATTAGACTAATCTGCTCTAGACATTGCGACTTTTCTTCTGCAAAATAGCGAAGAAGACCATCTCGGAGTAGCAGTTTACTACATTAGCTATAATGGCCTTTATAGGCCTAGATAAGGATTGTGAATTGTACAAGTGTCCATGTAAATGACATCACAACTGGAAGCCAGTGTAGTCGTCTATTGTGCATATATAGTTCAGGTCAGATGAAGGGTCTATGTAGCTCCCAATGTTGCAAATCTGCCCTGCTTCACTCTCAATGAAATAAAATAACTAGATGAACTCCTTATTACTCAATGGCACCTGGACAAGCTTGCCGAATTGGAATGCACTCTACCATGCTACCATGATGTAGGTTCAGTACTACACCATATCTTTTTCACTTGCTTGGGAATGTTGGGTTTGTGAGTGCATTACTAGAATGAACACTCATGAATTTTGTTGCAGAGGTTCACTACAGAAAACTGAATGAATGAAATGGCTTGGTCAACTGAGGAGTTTTTGCTTTTTTTTTTTCCACTCTGGATAGCATTAGTGGTTATTTTCCTATGAGTTTGCTGCTATATTACTGAGTCTACACTGGCTTAAGTAACAGGCACAAATATGCGGCTGTGCCAATCTCAGTCTCTCTTATGTGACTCCTATGTAATTTGTACACCATATATGATGATTTGCTACAATCCTTTATTCATATTGCCAGTGTCCATACTGAGTGTGGCACACTTAATTAGTTTAGTCTAATTCCTATGCACTGTGTGTGAATACTTATATGTGCCTTTATCATGGTTCAATATCACAAGATCTTGAGCAAGATTATTTGTTTTTATAACTCCCTGCTCTTTTGCAATATGGAGTACTTCTCCTATGAAGAATGCTCTGAATTGGATATTTTTTCGAGACATAAGTGTCTCATATTTTACGGCTTTGCCTATATGACCGAAAAGAAATGGAATATCCTTCTATGAAGTTGTATGTCATTTTTCTCAAAACAGATGGATAATTTTCTTTGGTTAGTATAGCACTACATGCAACATTTGTGCCCTATAAAAAAGAGACATTATAAGCCTAACAGTTGGGATAGTATCACATATTTTGCCACATGTCCATGTGTTGTGTTAGTACCTACAAAAGTTAGCACCGATTTTTGGAGCATGTAAATGTGCCCCTGGTCTATAAGGTATACATGTGCACACAGGGATGAGCTAGCAACATAAAAGTGTTACACACGACAGCAGAGGAAAACACCTCAGTTTTATTATGCTAGCCACGCTGTATCAGAACATCATGCAGACGGCGCGGTGAAGCGCGCTGTTCGTCTATCTATCTATCTATCTATCTATCTTTAACTATATTAAAGACGGAACATTTCTCGCACTAAGAGCTAGCTACAGTACTACAGTAACACGCTCCCCGTCGTCGGCCAGCGATCAGACGGCCCAGAGATCACACTGTGACGTTCTCCAAAAAAAAAAAACCTCCCACTTCGAGAAATTGACCCGCAATCCACACTTTCCCGTAGATAGGGAACTGATCGCATTTTTTTGAAAACTTCGAGGGCCTAAACATTAACACAAAAAAAAGACGACTATTTACATCATTTGATCGAGTTTTAAGTTTAGAATTGTTAAGATTTTCAATGCCTTCCAAATCTTAGCATTTAAAAACCACTAAAAACGAATTCACATAATAAAACTTCTAGCAATTTAGAAATTCAAACAATTTGTAAAAGTAAACTTCTCATTTCTAATGTCGATACATTCAAATCTAAACAATTTTTGCTATTTTGGGAAATCTTGAATTTCTAATGTCGATACAATATTTCTAATGTCAATATTTTGATAAATACTGTAAAATTAATAACTTCAAATCTTTCGATCCGAGAAATATGAAAAATAACTCAACATGATCACAAAAATGAATGCTAACTAATTATGAAAAAATGTGAACATATTTATTAAACATTTCAATTTGGTGAAATTTTTGGAAAAATCCAAGTGCACATGCTCCAACTATATGGAGTTAAATTTGAAAGAAAACAAATCTCTAACTATGAAATCCAAAATAATAAATGTGCATTTCCACTTAATATGGACTTAAATTAGAAATTAATGATCTTTGAAAATTCCAAATTGATGAAAAATTGGAGATACTCTAAAAAATATAACAACATGTTCAAAAAATAAATGCCTACTATCTACAGCACTATTTACAGCAAAAAACAAACATATTGAAACTTATCGAGTTGGTGAATATTTGGAGAAAATCCAAATGCACATCATCTAATTATGTGAAGTTGAATTTAATAAATGCTCATATAATGCATTTCCTCTAATAATGGACTTAAACTGAACATTCCAATATGGTTAATATTTGGATGAAATCTAAATGAACTTTCTCTAAATATGGAATTCAATTCAAAGAAAGTGCATTTTCACTCACTAAGGACTTTAAAAAAAATGTTAACGAAAAAATATAAACATACTCGAACATTCCAGCTTGCTAAAAAAATGAAAAACTCCAAAATATATCAACATGCCCACAAAAAATAAAGGGCAACTATTTGCACCCAAAAAAAAATGTTCGAACATTTTGAATAGGTCAATATTTGAAGAAAATCCAAATGCACTTCCTCAGACTATGAAGTTAAATTAAAAATTTCAATATTCATGACAGATATAAACTTTTTAAATTAGTAAAATCCAAATGCACGTGCTTTAATTACACGAAGCACATGCTCTAACTATGTACAGTTAAATTTTTAAAAAGTGTTCATATCATGCATTTCCTCTAATAAAGACCTTAAAATGAACATTTCAAATTCATAAAAAATGGATGTAATTTAAATTTGCATAAAAAAATGAAGTTACTTTGGACGACAAATTACAACGAATTCTAACATTTCAAAACACACCGTCCCAGATGGGGCCTACTAAATGATGGAATATAAGAACGAATGTTTTTTTTATGATCTACAAAAGATAAAAAAATATGGAAAATTCCAAGTTTTGTTTAAGCAAAAAAAAAAAAGGAAGTACTGTTTATGCAATATTCCAAATCCTTGCGTGGATGCAGGGCTCAGGTGCTCTACTACACGGTGACCTGTTCAATCCCTTCCAGATCTGAGTATTAACACACACAAAAAAAAAAGAACAAAAAAAACACGAGAAAAAAACAATTCACATACAAGCAACTTTCAACAACTTTGAAATTTAAATAATTCGTAAATATAAACTTCTCCTTTTTATTTTCGGTACTTTCAAACATTTGGAAATATTTGAAATAAATTTCCCCTAATTACAAATTAAATTTCATGCCAACAAACAAACATATTTAAGTATTTAGTTCGATAAATATTTGGACTTTCACTAAACTACATACAAAATGCTTAAAAAAATAACTATAAAATTCAGTTGACTAGACGTAGGATTTTCCACTAATTACAGACTTACTTAAAAAAAGGTATTTTAGACTCAAATTAAACATTTTATCGCATATCATCGCAACTATTTATGGCATATCATCGCAACTCAAATTTAAAATTAAAAATTTTCAGATGCCAACTCAATTTCCCTAAACAATATCCATAAAAAATAATAAATGTCCTAATATCAACACCTTCAAATCTACAAATCAAGAAAAATAAATGGAAATTGCATCATAATTCTTATAAACAAAAAAATGCAACCCATTGATGGCCAACAAACAAAGGTGGACCCCACCTAATTTATCCAAATTGCAACCCACCCAATTTATCCAAATTGCAAAAAAAAGCCAAAATTTCCCATCAGAATAATATGAGCAACAACTCAAAAAATAATCACACAAAAAATGCTAATTCATTATGACAAATCACAAACATATATAGACATTTTATTTCACCAAATAAACTGGAAAAAAATGCACTCACTCCAACTATGTAGACAATTGTGTGGACTTGAATAAAAAAAGATATTATAAATTATTAGAAAATTGGATAAAAATCGACACCAATTTCCAACGAAATTCAAGATTTCCAAAGTACATAAAATATGCAACCTACTTATGGCAGAAAACTTAAAAAAAAAACACTTCCAAATTAATGAAAAAATTAAATAAAATAGACGACAAATTCCAACGAATTTTAACATTTCCCAATTAATCAAAATTTAAAGAAGCAATTTAGTGAAATTTTCGCTAAAATAGACGACAAAACTCAACAAATCAAGTCATTTAAAAAATAAAGCGAGTGCGGTGTATGCTAAAGAAGAAAAAAAAACAAATTGGAATATTCAAATGTTGTCACTATTTATAATTAATTCAAACGCACCTTCCCTAATTTGAATTCAAATGTTATCACTATTTGAAAGAAATTCTAATGCATCTTCCCTAAATTAAATTAAATACTCCCGCCGAAATACAAACATGTTCGACCATTTCACCCTACTAAATATTTGAACATTACAGAAAATTTATCAAAAATACTCACAAAAAATGCTACCTACTCATTAAAAAAATGTTTGAACATTACAATTCAGCGCACATTTTGTCGACCAAAAAAATATATTCTATAAAAAAAATCACCAAAGGCGTGGCGTGACGCCACGCCAAATTCAACTAGTAGTAATGTAGAGACAGGGTGTAATGGTTAATACTCTTTAAGTAATAAAAAATGCTCTTTATCGAAAATCTACATTGACGCTTTCTCCATTCACAAAGATATATACACATTTTCCTGTGTTGCATACGCAAGAAGAAATTTCTCTTGCATCTGTGGAAGCAAGCTGTTTGGTGCTTGGATGCTTGCATTGGGCTTTTGGGAGCTCTGAGAAAGCGATGATAACCTGGACTGTGTGTCTTCCACTTCCAATTTAGTCGGCAACGTGACAACCACACAGATCTACCAACACTAAGGAAATGCAAATAAATAAACTACTCAGTCCGATATAAAAAGTGTCACTAATTTTATACTAAGTTAGTACAAATTTTGTATTAGGTGGACGATAATTTTTATGGATGAGGAAGAGGGAGTAGGTAATAACCAAGCGCGCATGGTTTTTATTCCAGTCGGGCGAAGTACCTACTCCAGTGGAGAATAGTCCTTGACTCCTACTGGTGTACAATCTGCGCAGAGATCGCTGGCTGATGCAAGCATGTACCCTTGGATGAGAAATTTTGAGAACAATCAACCAGCTCACGGTAGCCGTCAGCACAGATCAGAGAGGACATCTATCCATATCACTGTATATCACCTTCTTTGGCATCAACATTTGAACTGAGAAGATTAGATCCATCTACAATAGTACTACTGGTGCTTATTACTTGCCCTTGTTTTACACTTTGGTACTGATATTTATACCGGCACATACATAAATCACAGAGATCGAGAGAAGACCTAGAAGGGAAAAAAATATTAATACAATAATAAAAAATGAAAATTACAGATGAACCCAGCTGAGCTGACTCAGTAACTGCCTTCCTATAGGGTGAAAAAACAGCACAGCGCATAACGTCGGTAGATCTATCTCACATTCTTTCCCAGCCTCACCAGAGTAGGAGCCCGGAGAGCGCGAGGAGCAGGAGCGTCGGCGCTGACGTCGAAACGGCCGGGGCCGAGCCTTTGTCAACGTAGTGCGGTGGCGGACTGTAGTAGTAGAAGGGGAAGTAGGGGAGGAACGGGTTGGGCGGCGGCGGCGTCGGGTAGACACCGCCTCCACCTCCTCCAGGCTGGTACCCGCCGCCGCCTCCTCCTCCGGGAGTGCCACCAGTGGCAGTGGGGGGAGGGTAGAAGTAGCCTCCGCCTCCGCCGCCGCCGGGAGAGCCGCCGCCGGAGGGATAGGCAGGGGGAGACGGGACCTGCGGTGTGGGGGTCACCACCGGAGGAGGGGGTGAAGGGTAGTAGGACGGGTTGCAGGGATTGTCGCAGGAGGCGCAGAGCGTGCATGTGGTGCCGTCCTTGAGCACGATGGTGGTCGGACCGGCGTCAGCGCGCGCCGCATTGGGGAGCATGGACGAGAGGAGGAGGAGGATGAGTGGGAGGAGGGCCGAGACAGAGAGGTGGGGGGCCATAGCCATGTGGGTGGAAGGGAGCAGAGGTTCGTGATGGGGATGGGAGTGGGAGTGGGAGTGGGAGTGGGAGCGTGCGAGAGTGAAGCTGAGTGGAGGTGGAAGGGGTACTTAATTTGGAGGGCGCCGGCTGTAGCGGAAAGCAAGGTGGCGGTAGCTAGCTTGGTCGGCCGGGTGCGCTGCTCCTCGCCCTCGGTGTGCTTACTAAATTGCAAGTAGTTTTTCAGTTTCACGTTTTCACAGCGCTTAATCTGGATCGCGGCGTCAAGCTTAGCGAGCGGGCGTCATTTTTCCATTTCACTGTTCTCCTGAACAACCAACCCTGGACTGGAGTACGCCGTTGTGAAACTTTCTTCGTCGCCCATGCCGGTGTCCCGACACTTGGATCCTTCCGGATCGACGACCCGCTGGCTGGCAGGGAGGGAAAAGAAAAGATGCGATGATGCGGCCGGGAGACGGTGGATCTATCTGTGAACGTCAGGCAGCCGCACCCACACGTGGCTGGGCTACCCGCCACCCCTGCCCTGCGCGGTAAACCAGATGCGCTGCGGGCACGCACAACTAGGGGGAACGCACGCGGTAGCAGCAGGCAGGCGGCCGTGTTTGGTGTACTAGTACTTGGCGTGCGTGGAACACATGAGCTGGACCTGGACTGCTCTTCTTCTTCTTCTTCGTTGACACTTGCGGTGGCAGCCCGCGCCAGGAAGTTGCGTCCGCCGTCGACACACCGCTCGCTCGTGGCAGCAGCTAGTGCTGCCCCTCGCGTTTTACACATGAGCACAACGCGCTTCGGGCGGGCTCAATGATCGGTCGGCGCGCGCGAATGATCAGTTGGAGTAGTTTAACTTGCTACGCCATTCGCCAAAAGGGGCAATAATTTGCCAGCTTGGTTTCGCGATGACACCAGGCCACGGATGCATGGATGGAGTACGTGCGATCACGACTCAGCCGTGTAACCTGGCTAATTGCGCACATGCATGGCACATCGATTCTTGCGATTTTCCGGTAGAAAGTATCCAAAGCAGTTCTACAGCAGCTGAACAACAACACCTCATAGAACTTAAAATACTTATAGATGGGGCGGGCATACCACACTTGCTTTTTTCGGATGATAACCTCCTTTATTTTATTTGTAAGACTAGCCAGCACAAGGCTAAATGGCAACTTGGGTATACAAAGTGCAGTTCGTTTCATGAATACAATTTGAAGAAAAAAAAACAACTGGCTAGCCGGTGGCCAACATTATTTTCCAATGCAGATGCTCACGTTGACTCGCCCCCTTCCCCCATTTTGGTGGACTCACATTCAACCCTAGCGGCACTTTGACATATGTACTAACGTTAGCATCTTAGAGCAACTCTAGCGGACCCCTTATATGCTCCGAAACTGAGAAATAACCAATAGTTTGCGGTTTTGTGGAAAAAAAAAGCCCAAACTAGAACCCGCATCCGACCCGTCACCTAAAAATAATTTGAGGGTTGCTGAAAAACAGCCCCTCTGTAACGCTCCAAGATCGGTACTATGCAGACTTGAGCGTTCCAGCCAAATCCGCATAATAACGATCCTAAAGGACGCCCACTAGGCATAACGTGGACGTCGCAACACACACGTTATGCGGATGGAATTGTGATAACATTACAACAGTTCTCGATGGAACCCACAAAAGAACATATATACAACAACGACTCACCGAGTCAAGAGCAAAGATACAATACAAAGATGCAAATAACAACGGAAGCGGGTAGCGTCCGACTATGGACAAGATACAAATTGGACTAAGAGTCCTGAAGATAAGCAAAGGCACCATATCCCTGCCCAGGCCAAGCCTAGCCGGAGGGATTCCCAAGCTAACATCGTCAGACTTCAAACCTGTTGGCTGCATTGGAATAGCAGCCCCGAAGGGGTCAATACTAGTAGAAATACTGGCAAGTAATACTCACAAGATATCATAGCTGGAATTCCGGGGAAAGAGGATTAGCGATTGAGGCGGCGGCAAGCAGCACTAACAACTTATAGAGACACACTACAACTTTCGTCTAATAAAGAGAAGGTAAGAGTGTGCATAGGTAACCAACTATGCTAACACCAAACATAATCCAGCCGATTCCTTACCAGCCCGTTTATCCTACGAGCAGCAAGCCCAAAGGCACTCACACAGTTGGCAATTTTATAAATTTATTATTGAAGTAACTCTATCTTACTAATCAATTTATTAACATCAGGTGTAAGTTGTCTATGATCTTGTTAGCCAGCACATTTCACCAAGTCGTCCATAACCGCGGACACGACTTTTCGAAAAGATTTAACCCTGCAGGGGTGCACAAATGTAACCACACGCACTTCAACCCTTGTTGCCAGCTATTAGCACACTTCCTAAGGTGTGCCGGCAGGGTATCCGACGCTACACTTTCCTTCACTACCACACAAGTCCAGGGAACCACCTAGCTAAGTCTGATCCACCCTGAAAGTCCGGCCGAAGCTCCGAGGTGGACTTAGCCGTTGCGTGGACGGTGTCGGGAGGCACACTCATACGATTGCCCCTCCTTCCACACTCGATAAACGAACGTACCGCAAGCCCTACCGTAAGTAACCATCATCGTATTGGAGGCATCCCATCCGTGTACCTGCAACAATATGAAGCGTCGCGCAAATGGAAACACCCGAACTAAGTTGTGGCACCCTGGACAAGGCTGCAGATCCGGTACTAGGTCGAGGGGAGTCCCATTTCCTCCCACATGTGGGTAGTGCGCTCATTCTTGGATCAGAGGACAAGAACTCGGGTCCTAGGCGACACTAGCAGAACAAATCATCACGATTGGCCTTCCGCCGGTGCCTTATCTTTATTAATTATATCCCATCGCCAAACATTATAGATTATCATGTGAATTAACCCAACTATCATATTAAAGCATGACTAGAACAAGACTCGAGCAAAACAAACTTAAGCATGCACTACGACTCGCAAGGCCAACAAGGTAAACAAGCAACAGGGTAATAGGATGTGGGGTGGGGCATATCATGGCTGTAAGGTAAACATGCAAATAGGATCGAGACACAAGCATCGCAATATAAAGCTAGCAAGGAACAAAAGATACGAGGTGTAAGAGACAGAAAAACAAGCAAAGATAGCAAGTGAGTATCACTTGCCTGCAATCCGGTAGAGGTAGCAGAACCTGTCGTTGCTCACATCAACTCATCGTCCTATTCCCGAAGAAGCAACAAACACTGGAAACATAAAAGATGCATTTTACTACTACGGCAAAAGAAGCGGCATGTTGATGACATGATGCATGACAAATTAATTGTGATGCAATTTTATCCCTAACACATGGCAAAACATTTTAAATGTGATCGGTGCAGAATATAGATGCACCGGACAAATCCCATAACTTAGATGATTTAATTCGACTAAATGGATAAAGGTGCGATGTTAATTAGATATGCATGATTTTATAAGATACGGATATATATGGCATACAGGGGTTTAGGGTTGGGGTCACACATCGGATCGAGGAATCTTCGGATTCAGAGCGGAAGTAGTCGGCGTTGTCGAAATAGCCGAAGTAGTCGTTCGTCTGAAGTTGAGGTAGTCGAGGTAGTCGACGTCGTGGAAGTAGTCGTACTCGGGGCGTCGTTGTAGCAGACCTTGGCGTTCCGAGCTTCGGGGTCGACGGGGTTCACGGCGTTCCACGATGGTCGGGGATCGGTCTTCACGGACGCGCACGATGGCGGCCGGCACAAAACTCGAATCGAAGAACTTGGCGGGTTCCGGTGTCGGGGAAGGCCTTGTCGCTGCCCATTTCACGGTCGTCGTGGAAGAACTTGTCGTATCATCGTGGTAGTCGTTCACGGAGCATCGGGGTCGACCTTCACGACGGGAACACGTCGGGGAAAGAAACGGGGAACGACCGGGAAACTTCCCGTCAGGAAACGGGCATCGGGAAACAAATGGGAACGGAAACGGGGAACTCGGCCTTCGGGCTTCACGACGGGGACGCACACGGGGAACGGTAACGGGAAACTGAATCGAGAAACAGATTCATGTCGGGAACGGGAAACACGGCACACGAGACGCCGGGGAAACGGGAACAACACCACGGAAGGAACTCCGGGCAGAGCAGCACAAGAACCACACCGGGGACAACAGCATGAGCTCGGAGACAACACGGCACTCCGGGTCACAGACGGAGGCATGGCCGTGCGCGGCCTATGTCCACGGTGGCCAGCAGCAGGAACGCGGAGACGGGCGGCCGGGCGACGATGAGGACGTCCAGGACGAGGGCCGGCACGAGGAGGCGACCCGGGAGGAGGTCGAGGCGACGGGGCGGAGCTGGAGAGTCGGGCCGGTCGGGGACGTCGGCGACGGGAGGCAAGCTCGCGCGCGGAGGTGGCGGGCAGAAGGACGACGGGTGCGGGAGCCGGCCGCAGGCGCGCACAGAGGGGTCCCGGGGACGACGCGCCACGGCGAGGACGCGGGAGAGGAGCGGCTATGGGGAGGAGGAAAAGGGGAGCAAGGCGGCTTGTGGTGGAGGAGCAAGGCGGGGAGGGGTTGCGGTGGTGTGGGGGTCGACGGGCAGGGGCTCCTGGCGGCGCGAGGAAGAACCGGTGAGGAGGACGGCGCCGGTCGGGGCAAGGAGGAGCTCGGCCGGTCGGAGGGCGGTGAGGGAGCAGGCGCGGGTGCAGGGGAAGGAGGCGATGGGGGAGAGGGTGGAGGTGAGGGGAGAGAGGACGGAGAGAAGAGGGGCCAAGCCAGCAAGGTGAGGTAGAGGAGGCCGGGGACGCGGGCGAGCATCGGGCCGGAGCGGTGGTGGAGGTGAGGATCAAGCGGGTCGGGAGGATGAAGGAGAAGACGCGTGCGTGGTGGAAGGAGTGGCCAGGAAAAAAAGAGAGAGGAAAAAGGATAAGGGAAAAAAGAAAAAAGAAGAAAAGGGAAAAGGGGGAAAAAGGAAGGGGTGGAAGGACCTCTTCGCGAAAAACAGAAAAGGGAGGAGGGTGGCTGTAAAAACCCAGGGGTGGGAAAACAAAACAGCCAGGGGGAAACCCTAGGGTTTGAGGTTAGGTGGGCTTGGGCCGGTTTGGGCTACTCTCTCGCGTCGCTCAAAAATATTTTATTTTGCAAATTTAATTTGGCAAATTAATTTTATAAATCGGAGACGACTGTCTTGATAAAAATATTTTCCGACAATTTTTAGAAAAATAAAATAGGGTTTAAGAAAATAGTTTTTGCGGACAAAAACATGCGATGCGATGATGCTGATGTCGTGATGATGCAAAAATAAAATAACAGGCAATTCTAATTTGGGGAAAAACCCCGGGCATTACAGCCTCGGCCCGTGAAAACACAGATTTCGCGGCCGACCCGACGATGCTCTTTATCGCTCGCGAGCTTTGGCGGGAGGGAATTTTCTGCGCCGCCATTTCCCGCTTCCGTTCCGGCACCAGCACTGCTCTCCTACTCCCCAGTCTGGCCGACCTTGCCGTCCCCCTCTAGCACCGCCATGGACTCCTCCCAGCCGTCGCTCATGTCCGTCATCGTCATGGTGGCGCAATCGATCCCCCCAGATCTGGCGGCTCGCTACGCCACCGGCCCGCAACCGCCCTTGTCGGAGGTGCCCTCCGCCGCTGTGAAACGCAAGCGATAGGGGAACGTCATCGTCTAGGGCGGCGCTCCCGCAGACAGCTCCGCAACCGCTGCTCCCACCATGAATCAGCCGACGCCCACGCGGGTGAAGGCGAAGAAGGTGAGGCAGGCTACACCGGAATGGAGGCAATCGGACACCGCATCGACACTGGCGGCGCCCCCCATAGATGCCCACCCCACCTACACCGCCAGCACCCCCAAGTGTTATATGGAATGGCGGCTCTCTCGTCCAACACCGTCGGCGACGCGAGGTATGAACCCTTCCCCCACTACCGCTTTGTTTGCATGAGTATGTCAATTTGGCTCGAATTTGTGAACTTTAGCTCCAATTTGTAGCTTCCAATTTGCATGAGTATGTCAATATGTTGAACAAGAACTCGGTCGACATTGTTGACAACCCCATTGGTGAGTACAATGAGAATGATGGGCGTGTGGATGGTGTTGGTGACGATGATGAGGTGGAGGAGATTGAGCAAGGGATGTATGATGCATCGCAAGCAACACAACGCAAGAGTGCGGACAACAACACCAAATTAGAAGACGAGACCTTGATCAAGGCTTGGGAGAGTGTGTCTCTCGATGCCGTCACCAGCAAAGACCAAACCAGCAAGCAGTATTAGCAAAGGATAGAGGACAAGTTCTTCAAATTGTTGCCTCCCACCCCGAAGAAAGCACCACGCACCTATAGATCACGCGTGTAGCCGTTGGGGTGGATGCTTGGAGAAAGTGCGACCAATGAGAGTGATTGGGTGAGTTTTTTCTCTCACACTTGTGCATTGTTTTCATATTGTTGTATTGTTTTGACATAACCTTAAACTTGTGCATTGTTATATTTGTAGGAACGAATTGCAAAAGAGAGATACATAGACATGCCAGCCTCCAAAGGCAAGGCATTTTCCCTAGACCATTGTTGGAAGTTGCTTACAAAATATGAGAAATGGAAGTTGAGAGAGCAAGAGCTACCACCGAAGAGAGGCGCATTCACACAATTGGATGATGATGAAGATGAAGATGCCACCAATGGAGGAAGAAACAAGAACAAGCCCGATGGAAACAAGATGGCCAAGGAGAAGCTCAAGAAGCAAGCAGAGGCATCAAGCTTGAGGGAGAAGATAGAACAAATGGTGCACTCAAATGAGATGATGGTGACCAAGAATTGGAAGCAAAGACCCTTGGTACCTGCAAGTGCTTAGGTTCAATAATATCTGCTATTTATATCTTCGTGGAAAGTAATTCGAAGTATCGAATCCTCACAGAGCAATACCGGTTGGCACTACCACACCCGCAACTACGTTGTCACACGCGCAGCTACGTTCGCACCCAAGCCGTAGTCTGGAAATAGTTTACTCTATAAGTTGCTATGGAAAACAGTTTATAAAAGGGTGTTTGTAAATACTAAAACTAGAATACAAGTAAACAAGTAAAGAACAAAAGTAAACTAAAACTAAAAGTAAAACGGTTGCGAATGTGAAAGGGGATTAATGCTTTGAATACTAAGATAAACTGACGTGGTTTTACTGCTAGTTCTATGGTGTACATTACCGTACGCTTGGGCGGTCCCTCACATGACATTGCCTCCCAATATACCATTAGTAAAGACAACTCAATTGCCCACCTCATTGCAAGAATGCCTCTTAGCAACAACAAAATATTTCCGAAAGGTATTAAGGTCATGAGACCGGACGAAAGGCATTAAGTTCTATGGACAACCGTGATCCTAGATAAGATGCACTCCTCAAGAGATACCAATCGCTGTCACTTTGAAAGGTCAATTGATTAGCACAAAACATCTAACTACGTGTGTGTGGCCTAGGTAGCTGGATGTCTCCAACTATGCCTGTAGATTAGAAATCTCCAAACACTTTGAATAAAAACACAAGTAGACAAACGCCTAAATAAATAACATGCATAGAAAGACGGGGATGGAAGATGATGATGGTGATGATGGTGGCGGCGGCGGCGACGTGGCGGCGGCATGATGACTTCCTTCCCGGTCTTCCTCCAAGGTTGAGGATGATCTTGACATGCTTGGTGGCCGGGCTTCGCTATGGTGGAGATGGAGATGAAGGTGGAGCAGCAGCCTTCCGGGAGGAGTCTGCAAGGGTGGATCTCTCCCCTGATAGCTAGGTCTTCCCCTCCTTATATAGGCGGCCTCCACTTGATCCAAGGGTCCTAGATGACGCCCTCTTGACCCCCCAAACCAACCTAATTAGTTTAGGAAGGTCAGGGCTCGAACGGGGTCAAAATTGGTGAAGAATCATGGAAATTCGGATGATTTCCTTCGCCCAGAATCCGCAGTACGGTCACCGGTACGGTCCTGTGCGACCGTACCGCCGGTCGTTAAAGTTTCTGTTTCTTGCACTGTTTTCGCCGCCATTTCTTTACGCGAACTCCGTTTTGGATGA